>JAYESA010000009.1:134423779-134441279 GCA_036927795.1 Iris macrosiphon
TAATTAAATAATTATGCATGTATAAATATTAAATACAATTAATCCTAAATAAATATTATCCGTTGTCAATTACTAAACTACCCTTAAGTAAAAATGTGAGGGTGACAATCATACCCACCTTAGAAAAATTTTATCCTCGAAATTAAGGAAGAAACTAACTACCAAAAGCAAACAATATAATGCAAGAAAGAATTATACCTCATGGCTCGAACAGATATGGATATCGCTCGCGAAACTCGGTCTCTCGCTCCCAAGTACTCTCTCCTAGCGAGTGATGCCTCCATGCGACGCGCACCAAAGGAATCGTCTGGCTTCTCAGCACCTTCTCTCTCTGATCCAGGATCTCCACTGGCTGCTCTAGATAGCTAAGAGTAGGGCCCACCTCTATCTCCGAGTTATCCAACACATAACTGGGATCTGCCACGTATCTTCTCAACTGTGACACATAAAATATGTTATGCACTCCCTCCAGTGTAGGTGGTAAGTCTAGTCTGTATGCAACTGCACCGACCCTCTCAAGAATACTGAAAGGTCCGATGAATCACGGACTAAGCTTGCCGCTTCTACCGAAATAAATTGTGCCACATGTCAGAAAAATCCTCAAGAAAACTAGGCCGTCAACCTAGCACGAAACACAACCTTAGCACTCTAACAAACAACAATCAAACATAAGCAAAACAAACTAAAGCTATACCTCAAACTCCAAAGATCTTCGGTGGCTATCAGCCCAATGCCGCTGCCTGTCCTATGCCACTCGAAGCCTATCCATGTGTAAACCCCCTCGTCAAAAATAGGATTTAATTAATCATTTTACTGCGATGAAACCACAACCTAAAATCCCACGTACCCAAGTTAGGGTATCAGTCTACACCAAGCTTGTTATGCCACGACTCCTGTATACCCCCAAAAAATCTAGTTCTTTATGTTTCCGACGCATTAGTAATTATCGGGTTGAATTATTTAATTAATTTAAACTTAAAGCCAATTTACCTCTAGTAAAACCAAACCAAGCCCACATGCTCTTTCACGTGGACCAGCCCCACTCCACCAAGGCCGGACAGGCCCAAGTCCCAAGGCCAGCCCATCAAACCTCCCCTATATAAATATACACCTTCCTACCTTCTAAACCCTAAATCTCATAGTTCTTCCCATCTCCAAAAAACCCTAGCCGACTACTCCCCTACTTTCGGCCAGCCACACAGCAAGCGGCCAACCCAGCAACCGACTCACCCTTGACGCCGGACCCCCCAACCCAGCCGCTGGCACCGTGACCCCCATCCGTTATCACCACCACTCCAACCGAGTTCCCCTCCCATCCAAACCCCGACCAGCCCACATCTCAGGCCTCCTCCCCAGCGCTCCGATACCCACGTTCAGGCGGACCACGACCACCCCGTGTTCTGACAGCCACCCCCTGCGCCGCCGTACTCAGCAACGCCGCTGCCCGGAGTTGCTGTTGCTGCGTCCCTGCATTCGCTGTACAGTCGCCGTCGCTGTTAACGGTCTGACGCCGGAGCCCCACCGATCCACGGCCAGCGGACTCGTCGAAGGAGCAGACTCACCCCCTCGTCCTAGTGATCAGGTATTTGTCATTAAATAGTTCCTTTTCTTGTGTCCTATCATCTCTCCTCGTATCGTGTCCGTGTGATAGTTGTCTTAGTGGCGAAAGCATAGCTGGAAAACAACCCTGATAACCCTAAATAAATAGATGAGGGTATAATGATCAACTAGATTAAGAAAATTGTTTAGTAACTAGAAACATTCCTTAACCTCGAGGCCTGTCATCGAGGACCTCAATTATCTGGACATCTGGTCATAAGCTAAGTGCAACGAACATAGAAACCAAGGACATGGTTCCTAGGACCAGAGCAGAAATAGTTGTCAACCATAACTTGAGATTATTATCGCAAGGAGCACGTTGACCAAAGACAGAACACGGGTACACCCTAACTACGTACACCTGTGATGCTGTAATTGGTCAGCAGTAAACCGGCAACAATACCTAGGAGCAACTTCATAATTACTTATGTATTTCTTCATGTCTGATATTAGATTGTTATATTATATTTTGTGATCAGGATCTTTAGATCAGCCAGGAGACATTGTTGGAACCAGCTTCTGGCATTCCCAGCTTCAGGATACAGGCAAGATACCTTGCTATAATTACTGTCTAATTTAAATATGCATATGTTGTATTGTATACTTGTTGCTTGTAATTTATACAACTGTGCGCGTCCGAATTATCTTGGGTGCATTCGACGGGTACGTCAATGATTAGTATATATGGACCTAGCTCTTAGCAGACTCCACCCATTGGATGATACCCTGTTATTGTCTGAGACCTGACACCTTACACGGTCACTGAGACATATTCATATTAGAATGCGGTTTTGCGCACTCGACTAGCTATCGTTGCATATCACCTACATCACGGTTAGTATGTAGTCAGGATATAGTTTAGAGACTTGGCATATAGATACATGGTATGCACGTCGAGTAGTCGACTTGCGTATCTACATTGGGCGGAGAGGACAACTAGTAGGCGTATGGAGTACACACATTGGAGCCGTAGTTTCGGAGGAACCTCGGATCCAATAATTTTCCCTTTGTACTGATGCCACGTTCTTCGGAGCGATATAGACGATATACTGTACTGATGCCACTCTCTTCGGAGCATGGACGATATGCCTACACCTATCCATACGCACCAGCTTTGTCCTCACATTACATTCACTTAGATGGCTAGCACACCCTTATTGTATTTATTTTATTCAGTATTCATATATGGCATGTTGTTTTCTTGTATCTAGTTACGTCCTTCTGAGGACCCGGTACCTTTCCAGATTTAGACGAGGCTTACTACCCCACCGTATATGGCCCAGGACAGGAGACGAGATTTGCTACAACTGAGGAGTTGGAGGTGCAGCCGTCAGAGTTTCCGTGACCAGTTGGTAGGCCTTTAGCCTAGATGGAGGACATCATTATCTAGTCAGGCGATGCTTTAGTCATTATCTTTTATATCTTATTTCAGTACTTTATTTCGTCATAGTAGTGGGTTTGTTCCTACCAGACATCACTGGTTGTACTATGATATCTTGAGACTGGTATTTATCAACCAGCAGTTTATTTAGTATTTCTTGCTCTTTA
Organism: Iris macrosiphon; assembly: GCA_036927795.1. Lineage (NCBI taxonomy): Eukaryota > Viridiplantae > Streptophyta > Magnoliopsida > Asparagales > Iridaceae > Iris > Iris macrosiphon. The sequence continues at coordinate 134,426,927 of JAYESA010000009.1, forward strand.
TATGGTGGATGAGATTAGATTACCTATTATTGATTGATATTGTACATATTAGTATTATAGGACAGCGTAGCACTCTTTGTGGATCTATTGAATTGGGATATCCTCGGAGACATGTCAGCTGGCCATTGCCACGTGGCCTGGTCCCGTATATTTTGGGACTAGGGCGTGACACCATGATAAGCTTCACCTTCTCTGTTGCATCCACTACCATCTCTGGTCCCAATAAAGCTCTGTCACCAAAATTATCCCAGGACAAGGGAGTACGGCATCTTCGTCCATACAATGCCTCGAATAGTGACATCTCGATACTGGCTTGGTAGCTGTTGTTGTATAAAAACTCTACCAAGTGAAGATGATCCTCCCAAGAACCACCAAGATCCAAAACATAGGTGCATAGCATATCCTCGGGAGTTTGAACAGTCCTCTCCAACTGTCCGTCCGTCTGAGGGTGATAAGCGGTACTGAACTTGAGCTGAATGCCCAAGCTAGCCTGTAAACTCCTCCAAAAATAGGACATAAAGTGACTATCCTGATCTGAGACTATGCTCAGTGGAATACCATGCAATCTGATAATCTGGCACACATATATATCCGCAAGCTTCTCCGTAGATGTACCCACTTTAAATGGCAGAAAGTGGGCTGATTTGGTCAACCTATCCACGATGACCCAAATCGTATATTTTCCTCCTGGAGAACGCGGAAGTTCCGATACAAAATTCATGGTCACATGTTTCTATTTCCACTCTAGAATGGGTAAAGGCTGAAGTAATCCTCCTGGCCTTTGTCTCTCCGCCTTGACCTGTTGGCAAACTAAGCATCTAGACACGAAGCTAGCTACCTCCCGCTTCATGCCATACCACCATACATGCTCCCTCATGTATCTATATATCTTATTGGCACCTGGATGCATAGAGTATTAAGAACGATTCGTCTCCTACAGAATCTTCTCGCGCAAAGCTCCTCTCGGTACATATAACCTGGTACCGTATCACAATGATCCATCATCTGCGATGATGAAGTCCTTTTCCAGCCTGACCTGAACCTGTGCTCTGATGCTCCTTAGAGACTTATTCTCATACTTTACGGATCTGACCCAGTCTATCAGTTCCGACTGAACCTGAAGTCCCCACATTTGTGCTGCGACTCTAGAAATCAATACCTTAATGCTTAAACTGTCAAGATCTGCCAATAAATATATGTCTCTAGTCAAGTATATAGCCACAGAATATCTGTTCAAAGCATCCGCGACTACGTTGGCCTTCCCTAGATTATACTGCATGGATATATGGAAGTCTTTCATCAGCTCCAACCATCGTCGCTGCATCATGTTGAGTTTTTTCTGTGTAAACACATACTTTAAGCTCTTATGGTCTGTGAAGATCTCTACTCTCTCTCTCCATATAAATATGGTTCCATAATTTGAGAGCAAAGATAACTCCTGCCAACTCCAAATCGTGAGTAGGGTAGTTCTTCTCATGCGGGCGTAATTTCTTGGAAGCATAGGCAATCACCTTCCCGTGCTGTTATAACACACAACCCAAACCCTTCCCTGATGCATCACAGTAAATAGAAAATCCTTCCACTCCTGATGGTAGTGTTAAAATGGGAGTTGTAGTCAATCTCCTCTTCAACTCCTCAAATGCTGACTGACAATCCTCAGTCCAGATAAATTTTATGTCCTTCCTGGTCAGTCTAGTCATCTGCTCTGCAGGTCTGGAAAAGTCCTAAATAAACCTCCGGTAGTAGCCCGCCAATCCAAGGAAGCTCCTGATCTCTTCTACTGAACTCGGGGTAGACCACGATTCAACTGCTGAGATCTTCTTCGGGTCCATCGAGATTCCATCTTTTGTAATAACATACCCAAGAAATTCAACCTTATCAAGGAAGAATTCGCACTTCGATAACTTGCCATACAGCTTCTCCTTCCTGAGGGTCTCCACAATAATCTTTAAGTGCTGCTCATGCTCCTCAGGGGTCTTCGAATATATTAGAATATCATCTATGAAGAGTACAACAAACTGGTCCAGGTACTGATGAAATACCTTGTTTATCAGGTTCATGAACACTGCCGGGGAATTGGTCAACCTAAACGGTATCACCAAAAACTCGAACTGCCCATAGCGAGTCCTGAAAGCTGTCTTCGGGATGTCTTCCCTCTTCACTTTCACTTAGTGGTACCCTGACCTCAAGTCTATCTTGGAGAATACCTTCGCTTCGCTCAACAAGTCAAATAAGTCATCTATCCGCGTCAACAGGTATTTGTTCTTGATAGTGAGGTTATTAAGTGCCCTATAGTCGATACATATACGTACCGACCCATCCTTCTTTGGTACAAAAAGTACTGGAGTACCCCATGGTGATGAACTGGAATGGATAAAGCCCTTGTCTTATAACTCATCCACTGCTTCTTTAACTTTGTCAGTTCACTATTATTTACTCTATAGACGTGCTGAAAGATTGGCTCTGCTCCTGGTACTAAATCTATAGAGAACTCTATATCTCTGTCCGGCGGCAACCCCGGCAACTCCTCTGGAAAGACATCCAAGAACTTCGTAATCAAGGGATATGGTGGCTCCTGCTCCTCGACCAAAGCTCTATAGAAATCACCTTCGCTCTGCTCTGCTCATCGGATGAACTCGAACTCTAGCTCTCCTGGCAACTAAAATTAAACTCTGTCTCCACGATAATCGATACTAGCGTGATGCCTACTCAACTAATCCATCCCGAGTACTATATCGTAACTCTAAAGTGGCATTACCAGTAAACATACGCTCAGCTCACGGTCTCCCAAATAAATCTCTGGTTCTTACAAATATCACTAACCAGGATAATGCCATGCAAGGTCATGATCTTGCAAGTCTGCGCCAACAGTTCAGACTCAAGAAGATGTCTCAAAGGAAAAGATACAGATACAAAGCGATAAGAAGCACCAGAATCGAACAAAATATGAGCTGGAAAGGAATCGAGATAAACTGAACCTGAGATGACATCGCCAACTAGCTCCTCCTCCTCGACGGTCAAGGCAAAAGCTCACCCCTGTCGGTGCGCTCCTTTCTGCTGTTGATGCTGGGCAAACTGCTGCTGTTGTGGTGGAAGAGGTCTACTCTGCTGTTGTCCCGCTGGTAGTCTAGCGGGTGCCCTCTGTGCCTGTCCTCTACCCTGAGCTAGATGATCTGGGACCTTAGGACAAGCCCACAACTGATGATCTCCCGATACATATAATAAGCATTGGCCTAGCCTCATTCTGCACGCGTCCAATCCGTGTCCTTGCTTCTTACAAAAAGTGTAAGGAACTGTTGCCCTCTGGATCTGATGCATCTGCTGAGTCGGCACTCTAGCTGGCCCGTGATACTGCTACCTCTGGTGTTGGTAAGGCCTCTGGTGCTGCTACTAGAAGTGAGGCCTCTTCGTTGGATCCGTATTGTTGCTGGATCCTCTGGTGTCCCTCGGCCTCTTAGAGCCAAGCTCTAAGTCATCCTCCGCTCTCTGCGCCTGTCTGAGTATCTCCTCGAAGGTGACGGTAGGATCTCCGTTGGTGTGGGGTTTGACCTCCCAGTTCAGGCCCTTCCTGAACTTTCTTACTCTGCCTCTAGGGTTCTGACCCTCCACGAAGTGACCTAGATGGCAATACTCTACCGCATACTCGTCCACTGCCATACCTCCCTGGATGAGGTAATAGAACTGACTCTTCAAAGATGTTAGGGCCATGTTTAGGAAGAACTTCTCCTTGAAAAGATCTTTAAAGGCTTCCCTAGAGAGTCCTGGTACTGCAATCCTCGGGTCTGTCCGAAACTATGTCAGTGCAATATCAAACATCATACAACCCGCTGCCTCTATCTGTAGCATCTCTGGAATTTGTGCCAGCCGCAGGTTCCGCTCGATGTTCTCGATCAACTCATCCGCATAGATAATTCCCTCTATGCCCCTAAAGTCCTTTGGGACCATCCTCTTGAAGTCGATGATGGTACCCGGCCTCAGTTGATACAGAATAAACTAAGCTGGTGTCGTCTGTAGCTGGACTGTATTAGCTCTCTCAACTGCTATAAGTGCAAACTGGTGAGCGTTCTCCATGCTCTATCGCAGGACCTCTGACCATCGTTGTTGTGCCTCTATCATCTTCTAGAAGAGTGCGAACATCTGTGTCTGATCAACTATAGGTGGTGGAGGTGGAATATCCCCGAAAACTGTCGGTTCTATCCTCGGCACTGGAGGTGGAGCACCTTCAAAAGCTGATGTCGATATGCCTACCTGGACCGATAAAGCTGACCTCCTGAATATAGGTGCTGGATCATCGTCTGAGGGTGCTACCCTCATGGGTGATGAAGTGACTGATCGCACTATCGCGGCACCTAATCACTGGGAACGCGTCTACGGCGTCATCCTGAAGATAGATTAAAATACGGAATCAATATTGAATATGATATGATACCATCAAAGAAGGAAAGAACTTTATTTAAAGTAAAGCAATATTCAATAGATAAGGATTTGCAAAATAGATATTAGAATTTGTTTAGTTGTAAGCCCCCTGATTTTCAAAATTTTAAATTTGGATTTTCCCCAATTGTTTTTGAATTTTTTGGGAATTGAAACCTAGGCCTTTGTTGACTAAATGATTTTTAATTGATAATAATTAATATTAAAATATTATGGAAATAATATTTTATGGTGTAAAATGGAAAACCAGACATAGGATAATTTTCTGTGTATTTATTGGACTCCGGAAATGCGTTTAAAGCCCTAAAATCTATTAAATAAATAAACCAATTAAACCCTGAAATAAACCCGGTTTATTTGAAATAAACCAAACTAACCCAGACCCGGTTCAGTTGAACCGAACCTAGCCTTATTGGGTCGGGTCGAATCTAAACCCGACCCGAAACCCGCAAACCCGACCCGCTTTTAATTACTAACGAATCGGGCCGGATTCATATGAACCCGACCCGCGGACCCGAAACCCAAACCCGAAAACTAATCCTAATCTGAAACCTAACCCTAACCCTAATTGAAGTCGGAATCCTACTGTTCCGACGAGGCCATTTTAACCCCCCGCGGCCGAAACCCTAACCCTAAATCCCCTTCTTTCCTCTCCGCCGCAGCCGACGACTCGCCGGAACCCTAGCACCCTAATCCCCTCGCCGCCCGTCTTCGCCTCACTCCCCGTCCCCAGCCGTCTTCCTCGACGACTCCTCCGACCAAGCCCGCAGAACAACCCCTCCGCCCTAAGCTCCGCCACCCCGCAGCCCCTTCGTCCTCGGCCGAGCCGCTCGACCAGCCACCGCCTCCCATCTCCCCTCTCCACCGTCTCCACCCCTCGACCGGCCGACCCGCAGCGCCCCACTCGACCTCGACCCCACTCCGTCGACCTCCGCTGACGCCACCAACCCTCGACCAGCCCCCCCACGGTCTTCCTCGACTCACCCCCATCCGTTCTCCCCCGACCCACTGCCTGAGACGACGACGTCTCCCCGTCCTCCGCCACCCCGATCCGGTCGCCTCCGCCTGAGCAGCCACGGCGAGTCTCCGCTGCCCTAGCTCTGACACGCTGACACAGACACCGAAGAATCCGGACACGGCCGCTCTCTGAACCCGGACACAGTGGACACAGGACACGAAGCTCGACACGAACACGGGGAAATCATCGTTCACGGAGTCTTGTTCAGGTAACCCGTTCTCTCTCCTTATTGACCCATTTTCTATTCTGTCAGTTGCGTTGCGTAGCCTGTATGACCCCCTCGGTGCCCGTGCAACCCGCTCGGGGCATCGCGTCCTGTGGTGATCGCATACCGCGATCCAAAAATAGGAAAAACAACAACCCAATTCACCCCGGAACTGAGTACGCCCCGCCAAACGGGACGACTTGGTCGCGTGCGGTCTTCACAGATATGTGCGCATCGTTGATACGGACGTGCGAGATTTCGCAGAAGCTGATTCGGATGTGCGAGCACACCGGAATCAGTGCGTATCCGCGGACAACGCCCCGTATCTGTCGATTCTGGAACGCGCTGTAACTTTGTGTACACGCGTTAGATCGAGACGAAACTTGCGCCATCGGACTCATAGCAATACGCTGGTCCTGTGACCCAAGTTTGGTTCGATTCTGAGAACGTTGACGAAATCGCGTGTCGTGGGCCCCACAGGCTCCACTTGACGGGCGATTTTGAGATCGGCTCATCAGAATCCAATTCTGGAAGTTTCGTTGGGTTCGTATCATCGTTCCTGACTTGTTGAAACTAAGTTTGGCGAATTTAGAGACCTTTGACCCTGACACACTTTTCGGTGCAAAGTGGCCCACATGTGGACCCCGCTTTGGCCCGGAAATGACCTTTTTGCCCCTGTGTCCAAATTGGACGTAAGGACAAGCGTTTCTAGCTATTTGATATTTTCTGAGACTGTTGGTGATATTTATTTCAGCAACCGGTGTAGTACCTGCAGTTTCCACTGAGGTCAGAGCTACAGTTGGAACCAGAACCCCAGGCAAGTGTACCTTGCCAAACTCTGCAGTATTATTGCATTTTTTTGCTTCATTATATTGCTGTGCATGCTTGACCTAGGACCATGTGACGTACTTAGCGTCCGATTATTAGTCGGGTGCCAACACTGTATGCGGTGTTGGGTACGGTCATCTAGAGATGGACATTCGTGACCCCCTTTACATTCTCGTACTTGTCTTACCAAGTACATCATGACCCAGGACACTTGACACTATTCATGAGACAGGATCTTCCTGAGATATTCATGGTGATTCTGTATAGGATACAAAACTTGACAGAGATATTATATTCTTAGATACTTTATGACTTGTTGCATTAGATATGATCTTGCGTGACATGGACATGAGGCCACATGGACATGGGACGTATGATTACATTGGGTGGGGAGAGACACACAGGCTACAGGTTGATTATTTATATTATGACAGCGTCTCAGTCTTTCTCTGAGCTAGACGACTGCTGGTGTCTTAGTCTCACTACGAGCTAGACAACCACATGATATCACTGCTACCCGGCTCCCCGACACAGAGCTTGTAGTGGTTTCAGCCTGAGTTCTTGTGCTGCTCTCATCTTGCATATCACTTAGCTGGTTATTTAGTATTTTCCTATTGTTCCATTTATTGCTGGAGAGACACACATGCTACAGGTTGACTATATTATGCCGGCGTCTTAGTCTCACTACGAGCTAGACAACTACATGATATCGCTGCTACCGGTTCCCCTACACAGAGCTTGTAGTAGTCTCAGCCTGAGTACTGGTGATGTTCTTACCTGCATTTCACATAGATGGTTACATAAATACCCTGTTTATTCATTGACTATTTCACTGCATTATTATGGCTTGTATTTTCTGTACCTTGTTGTCCCCTGAGGACCTGGATCCGGACTATGTCCCCAGGTATAGCTGATGAGATCGACCCCGAGGTTTACGGAGCAGGAGCATTATCAGGAGCAAGCATTGGAGCAGTACCAGATCCAGTAGACGCGTAATCACCGAGGGTATCTTCTGAGTATATACTAATTCATACTCAGTATTTGCTGTGGTTATCTTTATTCTTGTATCTTGACAGATGTATTCAGACTCATTATCGGGTTATTCCCCGAGTTTATATTATATTGAGATTGATCTTGCTTTATGATTCTGATATTGTTGTATTCATTTCTGTGGATGAGATTAGTATATCTAGACCCTTATTGTTGTACAGCTTAAGTATGCCCCGATGGATCCATTAAATTGGGTTTGTCCATCGGAGTGTGCTGCTGGCCATTATCACGCGTCCGGTCCCTCGGTATTCTGGGACTGGGGCGTGACATGGTTTTTGTGGTGGCCCATGCAAGTCTACGACTAAATTGTTCGGTTTCAACTTAGGGACCGAGCAAGCCTGCAATAAGAATAAGATAAGTTTTAGGATCTCATCCACTTGCTTGAATCGTTCTTGACATCGATATCGGATTCGAATTAATTTCTTGACTTGTATCCTGCCTTGATTCCTGTGCGCTTCTTACTGTTTATTTTGTTTGTTACTCTTGAATTTTTGAATTTTGTGATTGGTAATTAGAACTTGACAGTTTAAGTTATTATTGTAGATTATGACCCAATGATTACCCCTTAGCTTTAAGTCGCGTAATTAGTACCCCCACCTCGATACCAGTTAGATCCCTTACCCTTGACGGCCAGTAACTCTTCTATCCTCACTATCGACCCTTGTTCTATAAGCACTAAGACTAAGGCTTAAGACGACCCTAACCTAGGTAATATAGGAGGATACCCTAATAGGTACCAAGACCCCTTCTCGTAGACCTTAGCAAGAGTTTCCACAGCATCCTTAAGACGATTTCAGTATTAGTTAATTGTTCTAAGTTGGGTAGTATGCTTCGCAACATAGTACCACCTAGCCCTATTGACCCATTGATGAAGTGAACTAGGATGACACAACTTTAGACATGCATAAGAAGATAGTGGTTATTCAGACTGTAGAAATTAGAGACCCGTATCCCTATCTAGTCAACTAACGACTTAGACAAGGAGGTTGTATGATAACTGTAGAGATTGTAGAGTCTGTTATTATTATGGTTGCTTGTTTGTTTTTGTTTTGTGAACTTGATTAATTCGTACCTCCTTTCATCATCATCTAGCGTACTTAAATTGCTGTAATTGACTTATGCTGTTATTCTATAGCCTAGTTTTGCAAGCTTATTCTTATCGAGCTTGTTCATGACATATGTATTAGTGGACATGTACACTAATACATTTCAGAATCAGTATATTAAGGTTTGGCCAACCTTAGTGCGCTTGATTCGCCCTTCGTAATACTATTTTACGTGGATTGAGATATGTAGTGATTAGTAAACGAGTATACTTGCCCTAGACATGTCTGACATATCGTATCGGTTACATAATTGTACTAATACGAGCATGCGAACAAGGGATTACTAGAATAGGATTTCAATCCACAACTGTTTGACGATTCCCATTTGAATTCTTAAAATGCCTTGACCCCGATACTTCTATTCTGTTTATCTCACCCTTGAACTCTTTATTATTGATCTCCGTCTTCCCTTATTTCGGAAAGGCGAAACCTCGTGCTTGATATAAGTTTGATATATAGACAGTACTAGATATACCCCACAGGCCGGTCGCATTGTTGATAACCCTTTTATATATGATTAAGGGAATATCATAGGTGATATGTTTGTTGTTAAAGACTTGAGGATTCCATAACATAATTAAATAAGTTGGGGCATAGCTTTATTAGATGCATAGCCTTAGATGATAAATGGATAAATTCTAAGTTGGATAGAGACCGCAATGTTCACTTGAGAGGAATTCTTTAGACTGTAATCAAGTGAGATTGAATAGAGAGAACCCTACCATATTTTAATTTCGAGGACGAAATTTTTATAAGTTGGGCAGATTGTAAGCCCCCTGATTTTCAGAATTTTAAATTTGAATTTTCCCCAATTTTTTCTGAATTTTTCGGGAATTAAAACCTAGGCCTTTATTGACTAAATGATTTTTAATTGATAATAATTAATATTAAAATATTATGGAAATAATATTTTATGATGTAAAATGGAAAACCAGACATAGGGTAATTTTCTGTGTATTTATTGGACTCCGGAAACGCGTTTAAAGCCCTAAAATCTATTAAATAAATAAACCAATTAAACCCTGAAATAAACCGAATTTATTTGAAATAAACCAAACTAACCCAGACCCGGTTCAGTTGAACCGAACCTAGCCTTATTGGGTCGGGTCGGATCTAAACCCGACCCAAAACCCGCAAACCCGACCCGCTTTTAATTACTAACGAATCGGGCCGGATTCATATGAACCCGACCCGCGGACCCGAAACCCAAACCCGAAAACTAATCCTAATCTAAAACCTAACCCTAACCCTAATTGAAGTCGGTATCCTACTGTTCCGACGAGGCCATTTTAACCCCCCGCGGCCGAAACCCTAACCCTAAATCCCCTTCTTTCCTCTCCGCCGCAGCCGACGACTCGCCGGAACCCTAGCACCCTAATCCCCTCGCCGCCCGTCTCCGCCTCACTCCCCGTCCCCAGCCGTCTTCCTCGACGACTCCTCCGACCAAGCCCGCAGAACAACCCCTCCGCCCTAAGCTCCGCCACCCCGCAGCCCCTTCGTCCCCGGCCGAGCCGCTCGACCAGCCACCGCCTCCCATCTCCCCTCTCCACCGTCTCCACCCCTCGACCGGCCGACCCGCAGCGCCCCACTCGACCTTGACCCCACTCCATCGACCTCCGCTGATGCCACCAACCCTCGACCAGCCCCCCCACGGTCTTCCTCGACTCACCCCCTTCCGTTCTCCCCCGATCCACTGCCTGAGACGACGACGTCTCCCCGTCCTCCGCCACCCCGATCCGGTCGCCTCCGCCTGATCAGCCACGACGAGTCTCCGCTGCTCTAGCTCTGACACGCTGACACAGACACCGGAGAATCTGGACACGGTCGCTCTCTGAACCCGGACACAGTGGACACAGGACACGAAGCTCGACACGGACACGGGGAAATTATTGTTCACGGAGTCCTGTTCAGGTAACCCGTTCTCTCTCCTCGTTGACCCGTTTTTTATTCCGTCAGTTGCGTTGCGTAGCCGGTATGACCCCCTCGGTGCCCGTACAACCCGCTCGGGGCATCGCGCCCTGTGGTGATCGCACACCGCGATCCAAAAACAGGAAAAACAACAACCCAATTCACCCCGGAACTGAGTACGTCCCGCCAAACGGGGCGACTTGGTCGCGTGCGGCCTTCACAAATACGTGCGCATCGTTGATACGGACGTGCGAGATTTCGCAGAAGCTGATTCGGATGTGCAAGCACACCAGAATCAGTGCGTATCCGCGGACAACGCCCCATATCTGTCAATTCTGGAACGTGCTGTAACTTTGTGTACACACGTCGGATCGAGACAAAACTTGCGCCATCGGACTCGTAGCAATACGCTGGTCCTGTGACCCAAGTTTGGTTCGATTCTGAGAACGTTGACGAAATCGCGTGTCGTGGGCCCCACAGTCTCCACTTGACAGACGATTTTGAGATCGGCTCATCGGAATCCAATTCTGGAAGTTCTGTTGGGTTCGTATCATCGTTCCTGACTTGTTGACACTAAGTTTGGCGAATTTGGAGACCTTTGACCCTGACACGCTTTTCGGTGCAAAGTGGCCCACATGTGGACCCCGCTTTGTCCCGGAAATGACCTTTTTGCCCCTGTGTCCAAATTGGACGTAAGGACAGGCGTTTCTAGCTATTTGATATTTTTTGAGACTGTTGGTGATGTTTATTTCAGCAACCGGTGTAGTACCTGCAGTTCCCACTGAGGTCAGAGCTACAGTTGGAACCAGAACCCCAGACAAGTGTACCTTGCCAAACTCTGCAGTATTGTTGCATATTTTTCTTGCTTCATTATATTGCTGTGCATGCTTGACCTAGGCCCGTGTGACGTACTTAACGTCCGATTATTAGTCGGGTGCCAACACTGTATGCGGTATTGGGCACCATCTAGAGATGGACATTCGTGACCCCCTTTACATTCTCGTACTTGTCTTACCAAGTACATCATGACCCAGGACACTTGACACTATTCATGAGACAGGATCTTCCTGAGATATTCATGGTGATTCTGTATAGGATACAGGACTTGACAGAGATATTATATTCTTAGATACTTTATGACTTGTTGCATTAGATATGATCTTGCGTGACATGGACATGAGGCCACATGGACATGGGACGTATGATTACATTAGGTGGGGAGAGACACATAGGCTACAGGTTGATTATTTATATTATGACAGCGTCTCAGTCTTTCTCTGAGCTAGACGACTGCTGGTGTCTTAGTCTCACTACGAGCTAGACAACCACATGATATCACTGCTACCGGCTCCCCGACACAGAGCTTGTAGTGGTTTCAGCCTGAGTTCTTGTGCTGCTCTCATCTTGCATATCACTTAGCTGGTTATTTAGTATTTTCCTATTGTTCCATTTATTGCTGAAGAGACACACATGCTACAGGTTGACTATATTATGCCGGCGTCTTAGTCTCACTATGAGCTAGACAACTACATGATATCGCTGCTACCGGCTCCCCTACACAGAGCTTGTAGTAGTCTCAGCCTGAGTAGTGGTGATGTTCTCACCTGCATTTCACATAGATGGTTACATAAATACCCTATTTATTCATTGACTATTTCACTGCATTATTATGGCTTGTATTTTCTGTACCTTGCTGTCCCCTGAGGACCTGGATTCGGACTATGTCCCCAGGTATAGCTGATGAGATCGACCCCGAGGTTTACGGAGCAGGAGCATTATCAGGAGCAGGCATTGGAGCAGTACCAGATCCAGTAGACGCGTGATCACCGAGGGTATCTTCTGAGTATATACTAATTTATACTCAGTATTTGCTGTGGTTATCTTTATTCTTGTATCTTGACAGATGTATTCAGACTCATTATCGGGTTATTCCCCGAGTTTATATTATATTTAGATTGATCTTGCTTTATGATTCTGATATTGTTGTATTTATTTCTGTGGATGAGATTAGTATATCTAGACCCTTATTATTGTACAGCTTAAGTATGCCCCGATGGATCCATTAAATTGGGTTTGTCCATCGGAGTGTGCTGCTGGCCATTATCACGCGTCCGGTCCCTCGGTATTTTGGGACTGGGGCGTGACATTAGTTATGATTGAGTAAACTCTCAGCCTAGATCATGTTTCCTAAAGCAGGCGTGTAGCAATACTCTAGATGAGCACCACTACGATATCTATCTAGACCTACATGGGCCACCACTAAAAATTTGTCACGACTCGCACTCGGATATTCGGATATGAGTATGTGGTTACGCTCAGCCTACACCGCAGAATCGACGGTAGAACGTTGTCTGGGTTATTTCTAACTATTTAACATCTCAATAATATAATATGGTACATGTCAATCATCTCAACTTCCAAATAGAGAAGCAATATAGTATCTCACAAGAATAACTAATCTCAATCACAAAATAAACTAAGGAAGAATAATGCACGAAAGGAATAGCGAAGGAAAGAATAAGATACAATCCACAATCTGAAATAATAATACAAACTATGAATCCACCAAAAGAATAGTCTAAAACAATCCAATACAAATAAACTAGACCTCTTCGGGCTCTGCAACAAAGTCCTCCTGATTTATAGGAGTATCCTCTATAGATACGTCGTCTTGCGGCCCATAGAATGTGGGACACTGCTCTATAAGCTAGTTACCTGAAAAAATATATCCAGTCAGGATTGGAGCAAAGTACATACCTCTGAAAGCAGTTTCAATAGCATAATCGAGCATATAAACAGATATAGAAATAAAATAGAAGATTACTAAACATATGAATGAATGAACAATAGATATACAGGTAATGTATGAGAATATAGAACAACAATATGAATATCACAATATGATAAAATAACTGCAATCTAAACTAACTAATGTGCCTCAGAATACAAGTTCATTATGTGATCGGGTTGGGTGAACATGATCAGGTAAGACGATTATAAGTGAGGTATGTAACCAGAATATACACAATGTAACAATGGGGCTTTGATCACATAATCAACTCATACTCTCCCACCCACAACTAATACTGATGGATCCAATCACGATACACTACGAACACGATATATAACCACTGAACACGAGCAGTGGGTGTACACGAATAAGCACACTGAACACGAGCAGTATGTGAACATAAAATATAATCAATACCCAATATACACGATGAGATATAATATACATGAGTACCCGCTGAACACGGTAGGGAAAAATATCTCCTGATGGGATCCATATAGTACCAGTCCGTGAAATCATTGTGTCAAAATTAATGTATACAATTCTTGAACATGCATATATATAATATTATGAATTAAAAACTATCAGAGAAATGTACTCGCCTTAAGTCCTGAGCAAGGTGTGTTTTTGATGCCCAAGCTGGTGTCACACAACCTATATATGGTACGTTGTATAAATACAAGGTTCAAGAATGAAAATAAGTAAAGTTGATGAAATTCTAGGTTGATACGTCATTTCTAAGTCAAACCAATGAAATCTAGGTTACAAGAGTCTAAAACTAAGTCACTAAGTCGATATATAATGAAGCTATGCTATCTAAGCTAAGATACAACAAGGCAATCAAAGAGCCGTATCCTAAGATACGCAAGTTTATTTATATAAAAATAGTATTTTAGATATATATACAAGTCAAATATTATAATACTAGATCAAAACAAGGAAAATACGATACCTTGGCCTTGAACTAATGCGTATCACACCTATCTCGATACCCAAAATCAATACATTGGGTA
>JAYESA010000009.1:134443779-134812116 GCA_036927795.1 Iris macrosiphon
TTCATGCATTCAAATAAATGGGTTAGGTCCACTACACAAGTCTAAAATAAATCTACAACTAGCAATCAATAATAATACAATAATTAAATAATCATACATGCACAAATATTAAATATGATTAATCCTAAATAAATATTATCCATTGTCAATTACTAAACTACCCTTGAGTAAAAATGTGAGGGTAACAATGTATTTGGAACTGGTTTTAGAGTTTTGTACTTTGCTACAATCCTAACTGGATATATTTTTCAGATAATTATTTAGAGGATTGGTGTCCTACATATTACGGCCCTCGGGACGGAGAGCTAGTAGAGATAGCACCCGTAGTATCGGAGGATCCAGTACCAATGGTTGAGGAGACACAACTAGTTATGGCAGACACTTAGCTAGTATTATTTTATTGTACTGGATATGTCTCCAGCTTATACATTTGAGTTATTATTTTTATTAGACTTTGTGATCATTGCTAGACTCATAGGCTAGGATACTATTGTCAGGCAGCTAGTTGTGACTTTATGATTTCTATTCTTCTATTTGATATTGTGCCATTATCTTCCTCTAGATTTTTGTGAATGAGTATTGATAATCATATATACTGCCATCTTATCCTCTGTATGGAGTTGAGATATGATTGACAGGTTTCATATATATATATATATATATATATATATATTGTGGGATGATTAGATAGTGTTGTTGACCTAGACAATGTTCTACCGCTGATGCTGCGGCGTAGGCTGGACGTACCTACGTCCTCGTGCCCTCACACCGGGGGCGGATCATGACACATTTTTATTGTGGCCCATGAAGGTCAATGTCACAACCAGTGCAATATCGTAGTAGTGCTCAGACTTGGGAGTACTACTACGAGCCTGCTATAGGAATAGGAGATAAGATGAGAGAATACTCAATCACAACTAAAAAAATTTCTAAATCTATTGATTTTGCTATCTTTCATCATTCTGAATATTTGCTTTCTTGAATATTACCATCCTTCTTTGATGATATCATATCTTGTGCCATATTGACTTTTATTATTTTGATTTGTCTTCAGGATACCGCTGAAGACTAGGTCGCAGCATTCTGGAGCAGATTATGCGAGGTCGGCGATGTCTCTACCTTCGGTATGGGTAGCAGTTGATACTGTTCAGTATCCTCTAGCTAAGAGAGTTACTTTACTAGTTCAGGTGGGGGCTTCAGCTGCTTTCGGGGTTCCTCCTCCACCTGTTTAGAGGACTGTCCTAGTCGCTTCAGAGAGACTTCCACCACCTCCAGCACCAGTAGATTCCGCGCAGATGTTTGCACTCTTTTGAGAGATAATGGAGGCCCAGGGGGGCCAGGCTAAGGCACAGCATCGCCAGTTAGATGTGATACAGAAGGGCATTGAGAATGCCCACCACTAGCGCTAGCAGCTGTTGAGAGAGTAGCGCTCGTTTAGCCGTAGATTATTCTGTCTCACCCCACTCTACAGCAGCCAAGGCCAGGCACGATAGTAGATTTTAAGAGAATGCTGCCTAGAGATTTTAAGGGCACATAAGGGATACTCTACGCAGACGATTGTCTAGAGGATATTGAGAGGATCTTGTAGTTGGTGCAGATTTTGGAGAGCTTGCAGGTTGAGGCATCCGGTAGCCAGTTATTTGACATAGCCCTTACATGGTATCTCATAGAGCCAAGGATTTTTATGCCTGGATTAACTTGGAGAGCTTTCAAAGTGCTTTTTAAGGAAAAGTTTTTTTTCGAACGTGGCTTTGAGTGCCCTAGAGAGCCAGTTTTAGGATCTTATTCAGGGGAGTATGTCCTTGGATGAGTATGCCACCAAATTTTATCGACTGAGCAAATTTGCGGAGGTACATAACCCATTAGTGAGAGCAAGGAAGTTCAGGAAGGGTTTGGTCAGGGAGATCAAATTGCTTAATACGGGTCGCTGTACCGCAATGTTCAAGGAGATTCTGGTAGATGTCCAGACGACGGAGGATGACTTGGAGCTTAAATCCAAGAGGAGGAGAGATATATCGGGTGGAGCTAGCAGTAGTGCGGGTCCAGCAAAGCGACCCTATTTCTAGCAGTAGAGAATTATTAAGCCACAGCGATAACGGTTCTTGTGCCATTCAGAGCACCAGTGCAGCAGGCAAACCAGATGCATAGGCCAGCTAAACTGGCTCGTATCTGCCCTTTTTACAAGAAGCTAGGGCATAGATAGGATGTTTGCAGAAAGAGGTTGGGCATGTGTTTGTTTTATGGCTAAGTAGACCATCAATTGAGAGATTGTCATCTGGGTCCAGCTCGTCTGGCTTAGGGTGGAGCCCCAGTTTAGAAAGTACCAGTGAGGCCACCTACAGTTCAGCAGAGGGGACCTTCACTGCCGACGCAGCAGCAACAGTTAGCCCAGCAACAGCAGCAGAGAGGTGCACTACAGGGTCAAGCATTCGCCATGATAGTCGAGGAGATCAAACCAGTTGGGTACGTGATCGTAGGTTCAGTTCTTCTCGATTCTATTTTAGCATTTGCTTTATTTTATTATGGTACTTCTCATAGTTTTGTATCTGTATCTTTTGCTCCTAAGCATTATTTAGAGGCTGAACCTTTGGTTAGGACTTGCAAGATCATGACTGGGGGAGACATTATCCTGGTAAGTAATATTTACAAGGAATGGTGAGTTCCACTGGGAGGCCAGGAGTTGAGTGGTTGCTTATTCATAATGCCACATTCTAGCTACTACATTATACTCGGGATAAATTGGTTGAGTAGGCACTATGCTAGCATAGATTATCGTAGAGGCAGGGTATTGTTTAGACCGCCAGGAGAGACAGAGTTTGTGATTGCCAAAGGAGTAGTAGAGCAGAGCGAGGGTATCATCTGTAGAGCCATGGTGGAAGAGAATAAGCTGCCACATCCTTTAATAGCAGAGTTTATGGATATATTCCCGGAGGAGTTGCCCGTCTTGTCGCCAGACCAAGATATTGAGTTTTTTATAGACTTGGTGCTAGGCACAGAGCTGGTATCTCAGCATATATATAGGATCAACAACGACAAACTAGCAGAATTGAAGAAGCAGGTAAATGAATTATAGGATAAGGGTTTCATCATATCTAGTTCATCACAGTGGGGTGCTTCGATATTGTTTATACCATAGAAGGATGGGTTGGTGCACATGTGTATCGACTACAGGACTATGAACTACCTTACTATCAAGAACAAATACCCTATGCCGAGGATAGATGATCTCTTCAATCAGTTGAGCAGAGCAAAGGTATTTTCGAAGATAGATTTGAGGTCAGGCTACCACTGGGTAAAAATAAAGAAGGAGAATATTCTGAAGACATCTTTTTAGACTCGATATGGCTAGTTTGAGTTTATGGTAATGCCGTTTGGGTTGACCAATTCCCCGACGGTATTCATGAACCTAATGAGCAAGTTGTTCCACCTGTACCTAGATAAGTTTGTGGTAGTATTCATTGATGATATTCTTGTATATTCTAAGACGCCAGAGGAGCATGAGCAGCACCTGATGATAGTTTTGGAGACTCTCAGGAAGGCAAAGCTTTATGGGAAGCTTTCGAAGTGTGAGTTCTTCCCGGACAAGGTTGAATTCCTTGGTCATGTGGTGACAGGAGACGGGATCTTAGTTGACCCAAAGAATATCGTGGCAATGGAATTGTGGGCTACTCCAAGTTTACTGGCAGAGATCATGAGTTTTATAGGGCTGGCAGGTTATTACAAGAGGTTTGTACATGACTTCCCCAGGATTGCAGAGCTGATGACTAGGCTGACTAGGAAGGATATGGATTTTGTGTGGACATAAGAGTATCAGGCCAATTTTGATGAGCTGAAGAAAAGATTGACGACAGCTCCAGTGTTGACGTTGCTATCGGGGTCAGGTATATTTACTATCTATAGTGATACTCCATGGAAGGATTTGGGTTGTGTTCTATAGCAGAACGGGAATATAATTGCCTATGCTTCCAGGCAATTATGTTATCATAAGAAGAACTACCCTACCCACGATTTGTTGTTGGTAGCGGTCATCTTTGCTCTAAAGCTGTGGAAACACTATCTGTACGGAGAGCATGTGGAGATCTTTACAGACCACAAGAGCTTGAAGTAAGTATTCACACAGAAAGAGCTGAGACAACGGCTGTAGTTGGAGCTAATAAAGGACTTCAATATATCTTTGCAGTACCTTCCAGGGAAGGCCAACATAGTCGTCGGTGCCTTGAGCAGGTATCCGGTAGCTATGTACTTGACGACAAATAGATACTTGTTTGCCGATCTTGAGAGTTTGGGTATCGAAGTGGTGGTTTCTGGTATCGAAATATAGATGTAGGTATTATAAATACAGTCAAAGCTGATGGACAAGATCAGGGCTACGCAGTATGATGATGCAACTCTGAGAAGTATCAGGGCACAGGTTCGGGTAGGATTATCGGAGGACTTTACCATTGTTGAGATGGATCATTACTATACGGTACCAGATTATATGTGCCGAGTGGGGAGTTACGCGAGAAGGTTCTGCAAGAGGATCATTTCTCTCAGTACTCTACGCATCTAGGTGCCAACAAGATGTATAGGGATCTGAGGGAGCATGTGTGGTGGTATGGTATGAAGCGGAAGGT
Source organism: Iris macrosiphon (assembly GCA_036927795.1). NCBI lineage: Eukaryota > Viridiplantae > Streptophyta > Magnoliopsida > Asparagales > Iridaceae > Iris > Iris macrosiphon. Next base: position 134,448,396 of record JAYESA010000009.1, read on the forward strand.
AGTGCACTTGTATCCAGGTGTTTAGTGTGCCAGCAGGTGAAGACAGAGAGGCAGGGGCCAGGTGATTTACTTCAGCCTTTATCCATTCCAGAGTGGAAGTGGGAGCATGTTACCATAAATTTTATTTCGGGACTTCTGCATTCTCTAGGAAGGAAAGACGCGATTTGGGTCATCGTAGGCAGGTTGACCAAATTATCCCACTTCTTGCCATTCAAAGTGGGAATGTCTAAGAAGAAGCTGGAGGAGATATATATGCGACAGATTATCAGATGGCAGAGAGTTCCTGTGAGCATAGTCCCAGATTGGGATAATTGCTTCACATCCCACTTTTGGAGGAGTTTACATGTTAGCTTGTGCACCCAGCTCAAGTTTAGTACCATATATCACCCCCAGACTAACGAGTAGTCAGAGAGGACTATTTATACTATCGAGGATATGCTTCATACTTGTGTTTTGGATTTCAGAGGCTCTTAGGAGGATCATCTTCACCTGGTAGAGTTTGATTACAATAACAGTTAACAGGCTGAGATGTCACCATTTGAGACTTTATACGGACGAAGGTGTTGCACTCTTTTGTCTTGGGATGATGCTAGTGAGAGAGTATTATTGGGGTCGGAGATGCTTCACACTTATTCTTCTTTTCTTTTTCCACTTTCTCTTTTGAGCTTGGAGCTTGGTCTTGAGATCTGGAGTGTAATTTTAGAACCCCTTCGAGGTGGTGGAATAGAAGACTTAGGCTGGGAGCTTGCTTTAGGCAAGTACACCTTGCCGATTTCGTAAAATTCTTTTACTTTCTGTCATTTTCTTTTCTGGAGCTTTAGTTGTTTCTTTTTAGCTTATACTTGCCTTTCTATTATTGTTCTCCTCGTGATTTCTAGTTCTTTGACCGCCTTGGTTTTGAATTCTGATATAATCATGTCCTATTCCTTTTTGGTAACTAGGTAACGGAGACGCTACAGGAGTTGTGACCATATATTTTAGTCCATATTGTGATATGAGACTTACCCCTTGACTTGACTTCTTACTAGACTTGGTTTTGGTGATTTTTGGGGTTTGATTTGGGTCCTGAAAATCAGATTCTGACTTTGGCCTATTTTTTGTCAGAAATTGGTATACCGACGGTATACTACAGTGTACTGACGGTATATTACAGTGTACTGACAGTATACCGATTTTGACTTCTAGATATTTTTGTGAACCTTATCGGCATACCGATGGTGTACTACAGTATATCAATGGATGATCGATCCTGCTGATACTTTAGAATATTTGTCTTGGCCGACATACCGAAGGTACACTGGACTATACCGATGGTATATCGATTTGTGGAACTTTGTTTTCCAGCATCTTTCTTGACTACTTGGAAGGGCATACCGATGGTATACTCCAGTATACCAATTTATTGGAATCCAGAACTTGCTGTATTTTTACTATCTCTTGACCGGTATACCGCCGGTATACTGGACTGTACCGACGGTATACCGATCATGTTCTTTCTTTAAAAATTCTTGGTTTTTTGAGTTTTTGTTTGTTTCTTCTTGATTTGTTTGGACATGTGAATGACTTGACCTATCAATACATAAACTTAAATGTCTTAAGATGACTTGACTCAACTTAACTTGGCTTCACTTGGTTTCACTCGGCTTGCCCGGCTACACGTAACATGATTGACTAGACTTGACTTGGCATGATTATACATGGCTTTATCGGACATGGCTTGGCTTGTTTTTATTTGGCTTTATCTGGATTTACATAGCTTCATATGGCTGTATATGGTTTCACTTGGCTTCACCTGGTTTCACGTGGCTTGGTTGTTGTCATGGCTTATATGAGTCCGTTTGTGAATGTATATTAAAACTGGATTATATTACTATTAGAACTTGATTTGTTTGCATCATATCTAGGATAGATTCTGGTAAATGCCATACCCGAATTCATACAAGAAACTACAAGGGGTTAAATAACTAGAGATTCACTTAGTACATGGCTAGGAATTTTCCTAGATTGCATGCAGTACCAGTTATTCATACTGTTATCTTGAGGAGTATCCAGTAGTTTATATTGTGGCATATCTTGAGGAGTATCCAGTTAGTTGTGTATGTAAGGATATCCCGGATGGACTGTGGGGGCATGTGATCATAAGGAACTCTAGCATCGCATTGTAATATAAAGTTAGTAATTAAGGATTGTGATAACCCTAGTTAGTTAAAGTATCAAGCCATACTTATATAATTTATCGTGATTGATAAATGACGGTTAGTCTAGGCTTTACATGATCACACCTTTAATTTTGCACTTGTTATTCCTTATTGCTTATCAGTTCAGGATATGTCTCATTGTAGGTTTACAGTATTTATTTTACCGAGAGATTATTTACTTTCAGTCTTTACTTTCATTATTTGTATTGCATGTGTTATTGGTTTAAGTTCCTAGATTGGCTGCATTTGTGGTACTTGCTAATTTGGGGTCTGACCCCACTGGTTTTGTATGCCCAGATCCAGTAGCAGTACCAGAGGATCTATCGTATCTTTCCGATGATGGTGACCACCCGGAGCACCAGACCGCTTGAGTGGGTTTTCTTACTTTTTCGCTCTGTTGTACATTCTTCTTTTATTGGTGTTTAGCCACTAAGCACGTATTTAGCTCGTATTTTGGATTGATCTATTAGCCTATGGGCATTTGCATGATTGGCATATCCTAGGGTTGATCATGTATGACATAGACTCTGGCTAGTTTACTCATTTTGTGTTTACTAGCATCATGATCATCTGTATATTATAGTTTGGGATGATTTACTATTTTATTTCAGCTGATCTTACATATTATTATTATTCTTGTTGTTCCTATGATTGAGACACTAGGGTTTGTTGGACGTAGGATTGATTGTTGGATTATAGTTGTGACCCCTCATGTTTTATAACTTTACCATATATGCGGAGTACCAGAGTGCTCTAAGTATATGTAGCTGGTCTTGTCACTCCCGTTTTCCAGTATTATGGTTCTGGGGTAAGACACAATTTTAGTGGTGGCCCATGTAGGTCTGGTTTTCAGATATATAGGGGGTTGCTGCTGTTGCTAGATGTCTCAGTTCTAAACTGTTCTCCTTGACCCCTAGTCATTTATCTCCATCCCTGATTCTTGATTTGATACGTGCTTATTCGTTGATCTGTCATGTTCTTCGATTTACTTTTGTGTCCTTATCTTTCTGGGGCACTGTTCCTGTTACTACCGGCCATATGGATCGAGTGCAACTCGAGAAGGTTCAGCATTCGGGAGCCCAGCGTATTCCTGGGGATTGGCCTCATCATTCAGGCACAGGGTCTAGAGTAGAACCCAAGGTAGATCGACCGGCAGTATCGGACCGGCAAGCAGCACCGGTGCAGCCAGTACAACCAGTTCAGCCCGAGTAGCCAGAGGGTATTGTCGGAGCACTTATGGATGTTCTTTGAGGTTTTATTGCGACCCAAAAGCACCAGAGTGACGTAATCACTCAGTCGATCCAGACAACATTGGAGCGAGGTGGTTCTCAGATTTATAATTCAGTGACCAGCTTCAGGCGACTCAGTCCTTCATTCTTCTTGGGTACAGAGGAAGCAATTTTGTCTAATACTTGGCTACAGGACAGTGAGGCCATCCTGGAAGCAGTAGGGACTTTGGCTAAAGAGCGAGTAGCTATAGTGAGGTTACATTTGTTGGATTTAGCCCGTGATTGGTGGGCTGCACATGAAGTTTCCCTCATAGCCCCGATTCCATGGTCATTTTTTACTGAGAGATTTCAGGTGAGGTACTTCAACATGGTGGCACATTATGAGCTACAGCAGAGGTTTAACAACCTCAAGCAGGAGGACAGGACCATCGACGGTTACGTAACAGAGTTTGTGAGACTTAGTCGATTTGCTTCCACCTTGGTAGCGACCGAGTTGGAGAGGGCGAGGAGGTTCCAGTGGAGAATTCATTTAGAGATTATTCTGGCGGTAGAGCAGCATGAGTTTTATACTTTCGATGTGGTGATATGGGCAGCCAGGTGGTACGAGTACACCTTATAGAGGATCACTGATCGAGTTAGGGGCCAGAAGAGGTCCCACGTTTCAAGAAGATCATCATCCCAGTCATTAATACCAGCTCTAGCAGTTCGATCCGTGACGATTGGATCCACGAAGAGGACATCATTGTCTCAATAGTCTTTCCAGACGCACCCTCAGTAGAGGCAGTCATCCTCTTCTTCTTTCCGTAGTTGTTTCCATTACGGAAAACCTAGATATATTATATCAGAGTGCCGTAAGGCAAAGGGATTATGCTTGGTATGAGGGACATCGGACCATATGGTCGGGACATATCCTAGGAGGAACCAGACTAGGTCATCATCAGCCCAATCAACAGTTCGGACAGTAGCGCCATAGTATAGGGCACCAGTACCAGTGCAGCAGCAGCAGGTTCAGAGGCCTTTGCCACCACAGGCTCAGGCATTCCAGAAAAGGCTACAGTAGTATACATAGGCCCAGGCACAGGAGAGACCTAGAGTTCAGCAGCAGAGGACACCAGCACCCGAAGGCCAGGGTCAAGTATTCTTGCTATCGATGGCTGAGGCTTTGGTAGCATGAGAGGTGGTAGAAGGTACCATTCTTGTCCACTTTCATTCAGCTTCAACTTTATTTGATTTTGGTGCATCGCATTTATTTATATCTACACAATTTGGGACACAAGTTGGATTGAAGTTTGAGTCCTTACCTATAAGGTTGAATATACTTACTGGTAACGGTCTCGTGGGAGTAGATAGAGTATATCCCTCGTATAGAGTTATAGTGTACGAAAGAGAGTTTTTTGCAAGGCTGATAGAGTTTTCTATGGACGATTATGATATTGTCCTTGGGATAGATTGGTTGAGTGCAAGGCACGCGATGATAGATTGTCATAGTGGCAAGATTATCTTTTGTGTACCTAGAGGAGAGGAGTTCTCATTCTTGAAAGGTACAGTAGAGTCACCAGAGGTTACACTGATGATGGCAGAGGCCGAGGAGGCACAATTTCCCAAGGTAGTTTGTTTCTTGATGTATTTCTTGATGAGCTACCAGGTGTACCACCAGATAGAGATATGGAGTACCACTAGTTTCAGAAAGAGTTTACAGGATGTCACCATCTGAGTTAGAAATTTTGTACCGGATGATTGAGGATTTGAGAGCCAAGAGATTCATTAAACCTAGTGCATCACCTTGGGGAGCCCCGTTAATTATTGTTAAGAAGAATGATGGTTTATTATGTTTAGTTATTGATTATAGAATTCTAAATACGACAACCATTAAGAACAAGTATCCCTTGTCCATGATAGATGACTTGTTTGATCAACTCAGTGGGACAGTTATGTTTTCTAAGATTAATTTATGGTCTGGGTGTCACGACCCGCACCCGGTTTAGGGGCACGAGTGCGTGGGTACGTCCAGCCTACGCCGCAGCATCGACGGTAGAACGCTGTCTAGGTATTGATACTATCGTCACTAATGTCACGCAAATATCCAATCTCCATTAGGAGGCACGGATGACACAAATAGATAAACATATACTCAATCACAGGATTACAGCACGATAAGATTTCGAAACAGAAATTAAAATCTAACACAACACAAAAAAACTTAACTTAACAATATCCAAGAATCATCAAAAAGCCGGAGACAAATCCGGTACCAAATAGTCTACTAAAAGAACTAAACAGAAAACTAATGATTCCGGCTAGATCTCTGGAATCACAACTAAACTACCAAAACTGCAGCTACTCACCATATGGTCCATAAGTGTCGGACAGCGGTCCTCTAAGGCATAGTCTGGAAAAAATATTTCCAGTCAGGAAGGAGCAAAGCAACACTCTCAAATAACAGTTCCATTAATTGATAATGTCTATAATACAATAAAACATGTCATGCTAGCTACTGAGAAGACAGTGAAATAATTGAAATGGCAATTTAAGAGAGACAGGTAATATAAAGAGACAGGCAATATGATACAGTCAGTGCATGTATGGAAATAAAAGAACAAGGAACAGTATCATATACGGGTGATGTAGTATATGATTTAAAATAGGGAACTGTAATCTATTCTAGGTGTTTGAAATAGTAGTTTCAAAATGTGATCGGCTTGGGACATGTACAATTGCTACAGTCTGGCTAATCATACGTGGGGGTATGATTAACACCAATAATATAAACTTGTACGATAGGTATTTGATCACATTTCTCACTAGCAATTTCCCCGCCCCCAACTAGTACTGTGGATCCAATCATGACACGTCACGAATACACAACATTGTCTAATATATTATGTACAATGTCTAATGTAAATGTACAATGTCTAATATCAATGTCTAATGTAAATGTCAATGTCGATGTCAATGTAAATGTCGTGTATAATGTCAATACGAAAATCAAGGTAACATCTCATGACTGCAGATCCAAGCTATACTAGTCCGTGTAGCACAGTGTCAAAGATTCAGTTGTAACATTTCACGAGCATTGAACTTATAGAAATTATCAAGAATTGGAAATTATCAGAGAATGTACTTGCCTCGGTCCTTAGCTGGTATTTATGGATGTCCTGTTCCAGAGTACCCCCTGGGTAACCCAACAGTCCTATAAACATATCACAAACAAACCACATTTACATCAGATGCTACGCTAACACACAGTCTATAAACACTGGCCTCAGGGCCATGTTAGACAGGGCACTAGTCAACTAGGGTCATCTAGTAGGACTACATATGTAAATAACCTCTTATTAATTAATTAAATATAATTTCCATCAATATCAATAATAGTTATATGTATAACTATATACTAAAAAAAATAAATGATTCTTGTATGTATATATAAACATAATAATTTGTACTTACAATATTTTATACATGCACCAATTTAAATGTGTTTACAATATATATACATATATATTCCTTTTAAAATTACCTATTTGATTTATACTAGTGTATACTCACATATATGCCAAAAATACATTTTAGAATTTATACTAGCATATACTTTTTATTTAATAGATATTATAAAAATAACCCAATGTATATATATATACCATACATATCCATGTATACATTAATTTAAATTACATAATTACATAATTACATACATACATACATTATATATCTACAATATTAAGTATACTATAGAATTTCAATAATACATTTATATACTAATACAAAATATATACTATACATTATGTATTTTAAATATTAATTAAAATAAATGCTATTCATTTTCATGTATCTTAAGCATTAATTAAAATACTATACATTACATACATTGATTAAATATATAAATATACATATATATTTAATTAGATTAACACACACATTTATTTATTATATATATACAATTACATATTAATTAAACTCATATGTATTCTCATATTTAAAGCATTAATTAATTTGCAAATACATATACTACTACACATTTATACCTACGCAAAATATATACTTACATACATTGTATATATATATACATGTACATTTATCCACATTAAATATATATACATTCATTAGATTAATATACATATTAAATATATATGTAAACATGTATATACATATGTATATATACATATATATATATATATATATATATATATATATATATATATATATATATATATATAGAAGGAAGAAGGAGATGGGAGGAGAACTTACTGATGGGGGACTGCTGGCCGCCGGAGTGGCCGCCGGAGTGGCCGTACGGGTGGAGGAGCAGTGGGAGAAATGGGGAAGAGGGGAGCGCCGGCCGGGTGCAGGGGGATCGAGCAGCGGCAGAGGCCGGGCTTGGCCGCCGGGGGTGATGAAGATGGGAGTGGTGGTGATAGATGGCTTGGCGGAGGGATGGGGAAGCAGAGGGGGATCGGAGGAGCTCGGTCGTTGCTCGTCGGGGTTGGAGGCAGGGAGGAATCGGAGGAGGGGAGATAGGTGGAGATGGTAATTGGTGATGGTGGTGGTGGTGGACTGAAGGGAGGTCGGGAGGAGCAGCCGCTCGCCGGGCTGGAGGGATGACAGCGGGGAGAGGGAGAGGAGCAGCGTCCGCCGGAGCAAGGGGGTCAGCGGAGCCGGAGCACTGTGCAGCGCCGGAGAATGCACAGTAAGGGGGATGGGTGAACAGTGTTCCCCCCCCTTATTGAAATTCAAATTTGAATGAAAAAATAAGGAAGAAGGAAGGAAGAAGGAGAAGAAGAAAAGAAGAAGAGAAGAAGAAGAAAGGGAATTTCCAACATAGGAGAGAGGGGGCTTAAGGAATTTTGGAGGCTTGAGGTGGGGGAAAACCTAGGTTTCTAGGGATTAGGGTGATGGTGACATGACATTAAATAAGGGAGAGAGGGTGTTGATGAAGGGTGGTGATGGGCCAATTTCAAATGAATGGCCAGGATTGAACATGAGGAAATTATTCATGTGGGAAAAATAAGGGTGAGGTTTAATTAAATTATTAAAGATTCCTCATTAGTTAAAATAATTGGGTGAGGCCACAAAATGCCAATTTGCAATTTAGTCCCCTTAAATTTGGGAAATTGCACAAACACATGAAATGACGAAAATTGGGCGGGCGATTCGGAGTCCGGTATTTTGTAGGGTCAGGGGGTGCTGTAGGACTGGTACGGGCTCAATTTGCAGGGCACCGAAATTAAATTGGGATTTTAAATCAGATAAAATGGTATCCTCAATTAAAATAGAAATAAATGCAAGTTGTGTTCAACAATTAATTAGGAGTACTTGGGGCCAAAATCAGGTCAAGTCATCAATACCAATATTGAAGAAGACTCAGAACAGAATATTACCCTAATTTGGGTCGCACGAAAAATAGGTCAAGATGGCCTCCAATTTTCGATTGGAACGCACAACGATACAAAAATAGGAAATTAAAAATAACGTCCGCGACGATCTTTGTGCGGCCAGAAATAATGCACAGGGAGCAAAATTATGAGTTGCAAAAATAGCAGAATGGAAGGCGGGCATGTCTAGGGCAAGATTGTGAAATTTGTTGGAAGACAAAAGTCTGGATAGTGCTCCAAATATAGAAGCAAAGGCAATGCGCAAAAAAATATTAAATAAAATACAGTGATTAATTACAATCTCCAAATATTAAATTCTAGATAAAATAATAAAATCCAGAACCCTATAATTTCAACAGGTGTTCGTCTACTGGGCTTCTAGGTCTAGTCTGCTAGCTAAAATAAAATAATTAACACTGCATATAATTATATATTTAATTACACATCGCACAAAAATTATTTAAATCAAATACACTATCATGCAATTAATTAATTGTAAATAACATAATATTAAATATTGTAAAAATTCGAAAATACCCCTGTTTTCGGAATGTGGTAGTGACACTGGGTACCATCAGATTAGAGTCAGAGAGTAGAACATACCCAAGATGGTGTTCAGATCTAGATATGGTCATTGGGAGTTCCTAGTTATGCCATTTGGAGCAACCAATGGACCAGTTATATTTATGTCTCTCATGAATAGCATCTTCATGCCTTACCTAGACTAGTTTTTGATAGTGTTTATTGATGATATATTGGTCTATCACTATAATAAAATACCTTAATAACGATACTTTCTTTACCATACTTTCTAAATAAGTGTCATTACTCATTTTCTTCCTTTTTGAGTAGGACAGTCTACAGAGTAGTTGGCAGAGATGTACATGCGACAAATAGTAAGACAGCACGGTGTCCCAGTGAGTATCATATCAGATCGAGACACTCGATTTACTTCATATTTTTGAAAGAGCTTGCACCAAAGTTTGGACACCAAATTGAGATTCAGTGCCGCTTACCATCCTCAAATAGACGGACAATCAGAGAGAACCATCCAGATATTGAAAGATATGATGCGATCTTGCACTTTAGATTTTGGAGGGTCTTGGAAAGATCACCTTCATTTCGTCGAGTTCTCGTACAATAATAGTTATCAGGCGAGTATTCAGATGGACCCCTTCGAAGCACTATATAGGAAAGTATAAGTCATCATTGGCATGTAATGATATTGGCAAACAGAAGATGTTAGGCCCATAAATGATCAAACAGACAGTAGAAGTTTTTAAGCAGATTAGAGAGCGACTTCGGGTTGCACAGGATAGGCATCATTATTGGGTGAATCAGCATCGTAGGCCTTTAGATTTTTGTGTCGGCAATCATGTATTCTTGCAAATTTTGTCGACCCATGGAATCAATAGATTCGGCGTTCGTGGGAAGCTTAGTCCGTGATACGTCAGTCCGTTCAATATTTTCGAGTGGGTGGGAGATGTTGCTTATCTTCTTGTCCTTTTGCCTTCGCTACATGAGGTACACGATGTATTTTATGTATCTCAGTTGCATAGGTATGTCCCAGATTTGAGTGATGTCCTCAACCATTCTGAGCTAGTCGTTGATACCGAATTATCTTTTGAGGAGCAATCTGTATCCATTTTTGGCCAAAGGGAGAAGATGCTCAAGAATTGGATTATTCATCTTGTTTGGGTTGCTTGGGGTCATCACCCTTTGGGAGAGTAAGCGTGGGAGCGTGAGAACAATATTCAGAATCGGTATCTGTACATATTCGACTCGGAAGATATATATGTGTCCTTATACCTTCGTATCTCGAATCTTGTGATTCGTTCACCCATACAATATAATATTGCTTTTCTTTATTATATGATTGATTGTTGATTGCATGTGTAAATGTGCTTGTAGTTAGTATAGTGCTTGTTCTGATTTCTCTAGCTAGCCTTGAGTTTGAATTCTGATGATAGAATTTTTCTAAGGTGGATAGAGATGTCACTCCCTGTTCCTAATATACGTATTTGGGACATATTATTTCTTGCTTGTATGTTTATTAGGTTGCATGGAAACTAGACCCATTCTTTGGTTTAGTGTGGTTCATAGTTTATTTTATGAATTGGTTCAAGTTATGAGAGAACCCTTGGTCTAAATCTCAAACCCTAGCTATATAACCTAACTTCTTTCTCTCTCTTCCCTTATTCTCTCATTTTTTCTCCTTTTATTTTAGGCAAGTACACCTTGCATGATATAGAAAAACCCTTAGATTTTAATCCTTGCTCTTTTCTAACATTTTATTAGTCTAATATGTGTATATTATGATTCTAAACACTTTTAATATTTGGAGTGTTTGGTTTTGATGTGTGGATGTGAGTAGATCTATATTTTTAGTTTAGGATTTCCATTGGTTCCATAAATTTTTTTTTGTTTTGATCTATTAAAACATAGTATTTTAGAAAACCTATTTTTTTTAGGTGATAGAGCATTCCATTTCAGGCATTTTGGTTTTTGGTTTACTTGATTTGTAGTTGAATGAGGTTTTTATGAAGGGAACAAATTTTTGAGTTCTTGGAGATTTTTCATGGCTGAACTTGTTGTTCTAGGATGATGGAGTACCATGCGGCCCAGCAACATACGCCCCTCCAGCATGCGTCCATCTTGTTGAACACATGTATTTTCTGTGCGTGTGTTCTAAAGTCGAACGCATAGTACCTTGAACGCATGGAAATTTACTAAGGCCAGACTCCACGCGCCCATGTGGCCATGAGCCATGCGTCTCTTCTTTTGGATGCATGCCTCTGCATGACTTTTGTGACTCGATACAGCTTTTTATGCTTTTTGTCTTATCTTCCTGATATTTTTTTGGCTTGTCACATCAATCACTTCTATGACTTGTATTTATTGTCCGTCACTTAGCAGTTGCCCCGATGAGTGGACTTTGCCTGTCTATGTGCCCCATATTCCATGTGCCCCTGATTCTCATGCTTCCTGATCGACCATGCAACCTTCATCTTCATGCGTGTATGCGGCCCCTGTACATTTTATTGAATTGATTTGGTTTGAATGTTCCATTGGACTTTTGATTCATATGTATAATCTTGATGACTGTGAGAGTATTAGACCCACATATGTGCCTGACCCGTCTATATGCCCAATCCGACCATATATATAGTTCGACCATGCACCAAGTAACTACACCACATATGTTCATGACTTGACTTATATGTTGCAATGTGATAGAACTCATATGATTTACTGTGATTGGTGACTTGACTCGACCATTTGTATCTGAGGTGATACACTTACTACGTATTATGTATTCCTACGTGCTAAGTATTCCTATGTAATTATATTACATGTTTACACTGAGGGGTACCTACGTGCTACCCGATATGTGATATAATACGATTCCTTCAAGCATGGACAAAATGGTTTAGCCAATTTTCAAGTGTGGCTAGGACTTGTTTAATTATTGCATCACACTGGGGTGAATCCAAATTGGACTGCCAAGTGACAAAGTAGATTAGTAGCTAGTGTTCGTACTACAATACGACATATAAGGGAAATATTATGTGACCACACCATGAGATTTCAGTAACAGTAGGGTTAACTAGGCAACTAAAATATATAGAACATTGGGAGGAACGGAATCCTGAGATCGTGCTTAACTAGCCACCCTAAACAATTATCTGTGGTGTGCACGCTGGCCCTCATGGATATTATTTAAATCCTTATTAGTGGATGGCAATATCCGACTATTATATTATACTGTGTTCTATGCGATCTTAGCACGGTGGCCATACGAGGGACCGGTGCATAAATACTATGTGCTATGCGGCAATTCATGGCTCGACTAGCCCTGCTAGCACATGGTTCAATATGAGGATTCCTATTATATGCATATATCTCTGGGATAACCCAGACTTCACCTACTAACCCGTACAAGTGATTGATCGATTATGTAACTGAGCTTTATTGTGTATTGTATCTTCTGTTAAATAGTTTAGGGACAAGGACTATCATAGTATGATGGTCTAACCCTTGTCCTTGTTTAGTTGTAGGGTTAGATTGTATCATTGTAGGCTATGGACCAAAACTATGAAACATAACTATGTGTGTGTGTGTGTGTGTGTGTGTGTGTGTTTACTTTCTTACTGGTTTTGTTTCCTTTATTCGTTCTTCCTTTGTGGTAATTGTTGTTTGGGGTCTAACCCCACTAGTTTTGTATGGCCAAGTTTAGAGCCAGCACCCGAGGATTCAGCTTACTTTTTCTTGAACAATGGCGTGCACCAGACGGATGGCCGCTGAGGCTAAGTTTCTTAATTACTGCTTATTATTGTACATTTTTCTCTTTTGGGCGTTTAGTAACCGGTACTTGTTAGCCATAACTCTGGATAATTAGTTTTCTTACATGAATGTAATTAATCAGACTGCAGATAATCATGGTCACATAATTTTGCTACTCCGCCAGGTTCTCATTTTGTACAGTTGGTTTATAAAATATTTTGGCAGGGCGTTTGGGATACCTTACTTCCTTGTCATATATATTATATGTTTACTATCCTCGTTTGACTGATTGAGACATTAGATGTTCTATGTGACCCTAAGTGACTTGCTTGTAGAATGCACCCCTTGTCTAGTTACAGCCTTGACCATCGTACGACATTCTATACCTTGTATAGGATAGCTGGCCATATCCGTCTCCGTATTTCGATACTGGGGCATGACAATATTCCCTCCAGCTACCATGTTGCCTTTGGCTTCCTCATAAAAACCCATGCATATAGAAGAAAACATACGTATACATTACATTTTTGGGTTTTCCTTACATCTCTCATAGTTCACACACAAACACTTTTCTTAGATAATATTTAGATTCCTACACGCACAATATAATCATAACATATTCTCATAAATATTTACGACAGTTGATACGTGGTTTAATTATAGATTTAACCAATAGTGAGATGATTTAGAAAAGAAAAGGAAGTGATGATCACACGAATACTAGAAGAATATATAAAAAGAAAGAATCTTACCAAGTGTAAAGAAAGATCTGCTCTATAAGCGACCGGAGATATTATTAGCGACCAAGAAGCATTAACTATTGACATGTTGATTCGTCAAGGCTGCGACGAATGTACCCGAAGACTCAATCGGACCAAGGGCCAGTATGACGAGCAGACAGAGAAAGATGGTTCATTGAGCATGAGGTTTTTGGAAAGTGCCTAACTAAAGGTTTGGCAACCTCCGGAGTCCTCCACTCTTTGAGGGCTCGACAACATAACAACAGATAATATGGAGCTCAAGCGAGACGAGCATGGTGGTGGGGGTCGATTCGATCATCGGGATAGGATAAGATGGCCATGCATACGTCGTAGATGGTGTTCATCATTGTGAAGCAGATACCGAGGTTGAACTTCGATTGTCTAAGACATTGACTATATGCTGGAGGGCCCTCGTCAAGTAGTCTGAATGCTGCTCGAGAGAACGGTGCCAATAATAGGGTATTTTAAATACAAAAAGAAGTTTTGCAAACTTGGCTTCATGTATTAAAATCAAAGAGATTACAAAGAGTCTTTAAACAAGAAATCTAAGTACAAAAGAATTCTGGGGATGTGACAATGGAGATCGAGTACTGCAGTTGACTCATTTACTCCGTTGATGATCCGACGACGAAGGAACTTGCTGGGTCTATGGCTTACTACCACGAAAGACAACAATTGCATCTTGAGTGTGCTTTCTCTTCGTGTGTGTGTGTGTGTGTGTGTGTGTGTCTATGTGTCTTTTTCATGTGGGAATGCATCCCTACTATTTATAACCATCTGTACTAGATGGATTATGCACGCGCATATGCTATGCACCATTGTTAGGAGGCCACATGGACATGTTTAACATAATGTGGTTGCAACTATAGGCATATGTCATGGTCTGGCTGCCATATGGCATCAGTTGTAATATATTGTTGATAAAATCTCGGTTGGGAGACGGGGTTATTTTTAACCCATTATGTGTGTGACATGGTCAACTTGATACATCGTTAGCACTGATTATTTAAAGATCTTTTCGATTGTAACAGAAAGATCATGAAAGCTGATCAACCTATGAGGGCCGCATGGATCTTGGCCGCATGAGCACTGGGACGCATAAAGATTGGTCCTCATGGAGACTTGGCCTTATGGTCACCCTGGCTACATAAGGACTGTGACGCATGGAGTCGGGGCCGTATACGAGCTCTTGCATGAGGACTGGGACAAATGGAGTCGGGAACGCATACGAGCTCTTGCATAAACACGTAGCGCTGCACGCCTGACAGTGTCATTAATGCACTAATGTGACTGTATGTCTTTTAGTATGCTGACTTTCTCATGATTCTCGAAGTGTTCAGAGAAATAATTTCTATGTCAGAACTTTTGACAGGCAGTTAATATTGTGTAAGGGCCTTATATGGCTCATACTTCTATCGATATATGGGTCACATGGATGCTTTTACAGACTAGACGAGTCCTTTGGCTGCCTGAGCTCTATGCGGCTCAAATTCACCAAGTCAAGTTTTTAGGGCACATTCTCTGGGCGCATGGACTCTATGCGGCCAGACTTCAACAAGTCAGATTCTGAGGGCATATTTTCTTAGTGCATGGACTCTGATTTTTCATACTTCTACAAGACTCCCTTTAAAGTTTTCATACTGACAAGGTTAGAATACTTTGAGCAAGAAGAATGGATAACACATTGGGCTACATGGATGGTGTATCAAATAGACTTATTGTCGCATAGACAAACTTTTCAGGCTGTTAGATCTTCATTTAATGCAAGATTTGACTCGATCTTCGAGCTGATCTCTTGGGATTCTGATCCGCTCCTCTGACACAGATCCAAGGCTACGATTTTTAATAGGATTAAAGTGGATCACATAAATTGAGGCACCGGGTTCATCCCCATAATTGCTAGGTTCACTACCTTAATCTCCCCATACGGTCTTGGAGCCTATAAATAGGCTACCTAGGGAGGAGAGAGAACTTTGTCTCTCTATTTCCTTCTTCCCTTTGTGAGAATGCCAAAAGCTGCTATTCCTTTCGTCAAGGAGTTCATCAGGGGCAAAATTGATCTGTAGCCTCCTGATGCTGATGCTCAACTTGGGGTAAGAGATTTCCTCAATCCTCATGTCATGATGCCAAGACATAGAGACACCAGTACACAATTTTGCTACATGGATGAGAAATCATCTAGAACACTCGCGAACTTTTCACGTAGCCCTATCGCATAGATGAGAGATCATCTATAACATGCACAAGCTTTCCACCTAGGTCAGCCGAATGGATGAAAGCTCATCCAGCTCATGAGCCAACCATCATCCATGCGTCAACTTTATCTCTGTTGCATAGACGAAACTTTGTCCAGAACCATGTGCAGAATTTTATTTGTTGATGACGTATGTTTTCTTCGTACAGGTTTTGTCCTTGCTCATGTTGCTTATGATAGAGCATGGAATGATATCATAACATCCTTTATTCGAAGAGAGTGCCACCCTTATGTGGCAGTTCATCAAGACAAACAAAAATACACGATCATCTTAGTTGTGCAAACTTGGTTTCGTATATTAAAATAAAAATGGCAACTTTGTTGGGGATAAACAAAGGAAATATAAATATTATACATCTTAGTTGTCCTGCTGGGGATAGGAGAAGTATAAATCTTGCTCAGACATAGTACTTTTTGAGGAACTTGCCATTGATCGGCATCATGAGCAAGTCTCCATTAGATTTTGTGAACCGGTAGGCCCCTTTGGAATATACTGATTCCACGATGAAAGGGCCTTCATATTTGGCTTGGAATTTCTTGGTCGTCTTGTGTATCATAACCATCGGTCTTCTTACTGCTAAGATGAGGTCACCCACTTAGAATATTCTTTTCTTGACTCGTTTGTTGAAAGCTCTTAAGAGGCGTGCATGGTACAACTTAATACGTTGTTGAGCTAAGAGATACTTCTCATCGAGTTCTTCCAACTCTTGTAGTCGTCGATGGTGGTTAACGTTATCCGTCAACTGGTTATATAGGGCCACCTGGAGTGATGGAATTTGGACCTCTATAGGGAGCACGGACTCGCCTTCGTAGACTAAGGAGAATGGCATGCTGCCAGTCGGTGTTCGGACCGTTGTGCGATAGGCCCAGAGATATTCGCCCAACTTCTCATTCTAGTCACGCTTGTTGGATGACATAAGCTTCTTAAGGAGCTTTATGATAGTCTTATTGAATGCTTTTGCCAGTCCATTTGCTACTGGATTATAGGCAGTCGAAGCTATATTTTGAATTTGATTTTTATCACAAAATTGGTAGAAAACGTGACTTACAAACCGTGGACCATTATCATAGATAATCCTTCGAGGCAGTTTGAATCAGTATATAACATGATGTTTGATGAAGCTGATCACGTTCAACGTTTTTTACTTTCGTGAGTGGTACGGCCTCCGCCCACTTGGAGAAGTAGTCGGTTATGGCGAGAATAAACAGGTGCCCTTTCGATTATTATGGGCTA
Source organism: Iris macrosiphon (assembly GCA_036927795.1). Lineage (NCBI taxonomy): Eukaryota > Viridiplantae > Streptophyta > Magnoliopsida > Asparagales > Iridaceae > Iris > Iris macrosiphon. Next base: position 134,465,728 of record JAYESA010000009.1, read on the forward strand.
ATCGGTCCAATGATGTTCATTCCCCAAGCTTCAAATGGCCAAGACACTATCGTTGAGTGCAGAAATTTTAAGGGCTGGTGGATGAAGTCTGTATGAATTTAGCACATCATGCATTTTCTTGCATAGCCGACAACATACGCTACTATTGTCGGCAAATAATAACCCATACACCGGAGATGATTCGGTAGCTTTGGATCGGGTTGATGGGCACCGTAAACACCGTCATGTGCTTCACGGAGTGCTTGCTTTGCCTTCGTATTTGATAGGTATCGAAGCAGAAGCCTGTCATAGGAACTATGATACAATATTTTAGTAGCCGTATCGTAATAAAACCTGAGGGAACGTCTCCTGATAGAAGTAGCTTCCTTCGAATCCTTAGGCAGAATCCCATAGTTTGTGTAGTCTATGAAAGAGAGTCTACAATCTTGGATGCTGATGTTTGTCTCCACCGAATAGCTCAAACACATGTGTAGGTTTTTTCGGACAGAATAGTTCTTGGTCGACCACTATAATCAATTGTTGGGTTTTGATCGGGACTGCCAAGTAGGCTACGAGGCCGGTCAGAGTGTCAACATCGATGTTTTGTAATTGGGGCACGTGCTCTATGAAGAACTCATCAAAGGTAGAGATTATACTGAGTGCGGCTTGGTGGTAAGGAATTAAATTCTCATGCCGGACTTCGTACTCACCCCAGACCTGACTGACTATTAGCTTGGAGTCATCGTAGGCCTCTAAGTAGTCTACTGCCACTTGTTTAGTGAGCTGGAGCCCAATAACAAGAGCGTTGCACTCTGCTACATTGTTAGAACACAACTCTGTGAGTGAGTAAGCACGGTGGATAACAAGATCATCAGGGGAAATCAATACTACCCCGACTCTAGCGAAGATATCATCTTTGGGCTATGTTCTTGAAGCATCGAGGAAGAATATTTGTCAAACGACCTTTTCCATCGTCATGTTGGAGTCCAACACTTCTTTTGGGATCTCATCATAAAGCTTCAAAGTTTCTGGCACCAGATGAGCAGCCAGGAAGTCAGCCAATGCCTGGCCCTTAATCGTCTTTTGTGGAACAAATGCCATGTCGTACAGTGACAATAGTATGGCTCATGTATCTAGGAGAGAATTAAGTGCCCTAGGCTTGGTCATGAGGACACTTAGAGGGTTAACTCATGAATTCACGTGAATTGTTTTCCCCGCCACGTATTGTTGGGTCTTCTGAATAACAAAGACCATAACGAGGTACTCCTTCTCAACGGGATTGTACATGTGCTCCGCGCCGACCATCATTTTATTGAGATAATAGATGGCCTTCTCAGGACTTGTATCACTCTTATGGGCTAGTAGAGCACCGAGAGAGTGGTCCATTGCACGTACATAAGCAAGAAGGGTCTTCCCATAACTGGAGCCACCAGGACTGGAGCGTTTTTGAGGTAGTTCTTGATGTCGTTGAACGCTTGTTGGCATTCTTCAGTCCAAATAAAGAAGACTCCATTTTTCATAAGTTGAGTAAAGAGTTGGCATCGCCTAGAGAGGATGTATATTAACCTCCTAATGTATGTCATCCTTCCTTGTAGGCCACAAAGCTCTTCAGAGGACGCATATTGAGGATAGCCTTAGACTTCTCAGGGTCTATGTGCTTCGAAGTTATGAGAAAACCCAAACATATGTCACTAGAGACTCTCATGAAGGACTTAGTGGGGTTCATATTTAGCTGGTGCGCTCGCATTAGGTCAAATATCATCTTCAAGTCTTGGAGATGGTGATGTTGGAAATAACTTTTGACAGCGATATCATCAACATAACCCTCGACTATCTTATGCAGATGTTCACAAAAGATGGTGCTCATAGCTCGCTGTTATGTCGTACCCATATTCTTCATACCAAAGGGCATGATTGTGTAATAATATACCCCTATCGGTGTTCGGAATAACGTGTGCTTCTTGTCGTCTGGAAATATCTTGATCTGATTGTAGCCCAAGAATCTGTCCATGAAGGACATATACTTGAAGCCACATATGTTGTCGATCATTATATCCATGATCGAGAGAGGGAACTCATCTTTTGGGTATGCCGCATTTAGATCACAAAAGTCTATTCAGACTTGGATCTTACTGTTCTTCTTGATGACATGCACGATGTTGGCTACCAAATCTGGTTGTTACTTCTCGCAGATAAAGCCACTTACTATTAGTTTATTTAATTCAGCTTCGATGGCATTCATTATGTTCGGACAGAATCGTCATTTTTTTGCTTTACTGGCTTAGAATTTGGCAAGATGTTGAGTTTATGCATCATGATCTAGGGGTCCAGTCCTGGCATATCTTGATAGCTCCAAGAAAAGACGTCGATATATTCCCTTACAAGCCGTATCAGGGATTTACGCTCTTCGTCGGATAGACTCTTGCAAATGAAGATTTATCACCCAAATCGACTTGTACTACCTCATATTCAGTGGGGGGTCATCGATGTTCAAAATACAACTCCCACTATAAATCTAGGCATTGGGCCCATGGTCCTACTTCAAAAAGTTCAGATGGCTGGTCGTTATCTTGCCTGAGGCGAGCGAACACCATGTTGATCGATAGTGTTTGTTTGAGCATATCTCTGATACTTGTATCGGAGTCCCAAGCAGAGGATTATGAAGAGTGAGAATGCAATTCATCTTTCTCCTCTGAATCTTCAGGAGTTGATGGTGGTGTGGCGTACCCCAGGCCATGATGCATTTGCTGGTAGTAGGCCTCGGACTTGCCTGCAGAAGCGAGGAAACGCAAAGGCAGACGCCGACCTTTACCATAATTTAGGCCTTTGTCGCTCTTTAAGTTGTAGCACATATTCTATATAATGCGCTTGGCTTGTGAGTTATAGTGGTACAGCTGCATCTTACCACTATAAGGTTGTGGTTCTTTTATAGGGAAGTCTCGATAATACTCTACCTTCCCGAAGATGATCGGTTTGTCTCCCCTTCTTATGGCCGACACTATAAATTAGATGTCTTGGCTTAGAAGAATTTGGTTTACTGCGTAAGTGGTAATTACTTGTGTGTGTACAGTTGTAACCCTATACTGTATTATAAGAAATATATAGTACTCAAATATGCAATATCAGAGTAGTTCAAGGACAACCCATTATTGATAAAGTAAGGGATCTTGTCTGTGGAGATTATATCGTCCAGAGAAGGGGCGTCAGCATGAGCAACCATGTATTCCCCGAGATCTGCCTCTAGTGTGAGCGACGACTTCGGAGGCCTCTTGCGAAGTTTTACGACTAGTGGTTTCAAAGTAGTAACGGGTGTTGGGTCCTTTTTTGGTGGTCGAATCGACCTCCGCAGGCGAACAAATAGAGGTTCTTGTGCTTTTTTGTGAAGTTTTAGCACAAGGAGAGGAGATGTGTTAGAGGAACGTCCTTTGAGACGGACCCTTAAGGGTTCGTCCTGTGTTGCTTCACCTTTTGCTTCATCATCAGCGTCGTTACCAACTTTATCTTAGTAGAATTGCTTGTACAAGATCGAGTCAGAGTAATATGCTTCGACTCTCTTGAACGGATCCACATCGGCAAACTTTGTTCGGACGATGTCGTGGTCGTCAATATACTTCAAGCATTAGTGCAGAGTTGATGGCACAATCATGTACTCATGTATCCACGGATGCCCCAACAAGATGTTATAGGATACATCTATGTCTATGACGTAGCAAGTCACCTCTGTTCGCAAGTCACTAATCTGATATTTCAGACAGATTTCACCAATCTGATATGTCATATTTTAACACGGATACGTAAATTGGTATTTGACTCTTCGTATTATTCATAAATAATATATTAGACTTGCTCGTGTCCTTCGGGATACGTTTGATTATGTGGTGGACTCGTATCACAAGTGTATCATAGATCTAGTATGATACGGGTGCGATGCACTCCACATGTTTGTTACATTTAATTTCTAGATTTTATTCCCATTGTTCTTAGCCATTTTTATTATATGAATTCATATGTATATGTATAATTATATGTAATTATTTGATACCATATAGTTATGTATGTATATAGCTATGTGATAATATATATATATATATATATATATATATATATATATATATATATATATATATATATATATATATATATATATATATAATGTGTGTGTGTGTGTGTGTGTGTGTGTACGAGTGTATGTTACTTATGAGTATCTATAGTTATATTGATAAGTATATATATGGATGTATCTATATATAGGTGTGTAGTTATGTGTATATATATATATGGGTTTATAGTTGTGTGTGCAAGAGGGAGAGGGGCTTAATAGGAGAATAGCAGCGACAACATGAATGAGCAGCAGCAGCAACATCAGCTATGGCAACAACAGCAACATGAATGAGCAGCAGCAGCAGCAGCATGAATGAGCAGCAGCAGCAGGTAAAGGAGCAGCAGCAGCAGCATGAATGAGCAGTAGCAGCAACATAAAACCCGAGCAGCAGCAGCGTGAAATCGAGCAACAGCAACAGCAGTAGATACGAGCAACAACAAGTATCAAGGTGTAGATAGTAGGGTATTTGTCAGTACCATATTTTCTAGAAAAGGGTATTTTAGCAATTTTATAATTAATTAAATATTGTGCACGATAAATAATTTGTATTATTTAATTATTATTAGATGTTAGTTATTTATTTTGGACTTGTGTTAGTGGACCTAACTAGTTTAGTTTAGACTCATGGACCAACATGTAGTAATTGTTAGAATTGAGCCCAATAGGAGATGGATTAAAATTAATTAAACGATTAGACTAGAAGCTTCTTTCCTTAATTATTTCTTTATGAGAGGTCCCAAGGGATATAATGGATATTATATAGTAGCTTGAGGAAGGGGTAGAGGGGGCCGGCCTATTAAAGAGGGGGGAATTGATTTCTCTCTCCTCTTTTCATTTCAAAACTAGATCTAGAATTTCCCTCAATCAAATTCCTTCATTCCCACTTCATTTCTCTACCAAATTTTATCCCAATTCCTTCCCAAATTACCATTGGAGGCTAGTGGAGCAATGATCTAGAAGTAGGAAGCAAGGAGCTACAAAGAGGAGCAAGGATCTACAAGTTGGAGGCCAATTTTATCATATTTGGATTTGCATTGGGAATCCATCTCCTAATAGATATAATTCAGTTTTTCCCCTTAAATAAGGTTCTAAATCTGAGATTTAACCATAAAAAATTAACCCATATACATAGGCTACCCACAGGATTTGGTTTTGTGTACATAGGAGGCCTATTGTGAAAGTTATGGTACTTTTTGTGTCAATTTTGGAGGAAATTCGAGATTAACATTTGTTGTGTGCGTCAATTGGTCCTATAGATCAATTTGGCATATGCTTGTATGTTTGGGGCTAGTGTCGTATCCATAATTGGGTACGTGTAGGTCGTATCCCAATAATTTGGTGATACGTGTTGATTTGTGGGTTTTTCTTCCGACACGGGACTTTAAACATGTCATATTTTGACACGGACACGTAAAATTGTATTTAACTCTTCGTATTATTCATAAATAATATATATGACTTGCTCGTGTCCTTCGGGGTATGTTTGGATGTGTGGTAGACTCGTGTCGCATGCGTATCCTAGATCTAGTAGGATACGGGGTGATACGTTCCATGTGTGTGCAATTTAATTATAGATCTAATCTCTTGTGTTCTTATTTTATGAAGAAGTATAATTATATATGTATGTATATATATATATATATATATATATATATATATATATATATATATATATATATATATATATATATATATATATATATATATATATATATATATATATATATATATATAATATTGTGTATGTATATTTATGTAATGTTGTGTCTTAGATCTATGTATCTATGTATATACTATATGTGTATATACTGTATGTAACTATTCTTCTACATGTATATATATATATTTATATATGGTAGTATGTATAAATATGCATATGTTAAATAGATAATTATTTGTGGTTATATTTATAATCATATGATATATAATGTATATTGTGTATATGTTTATATGTACGAATACGTATGTATGTTGTTATAAATATGTTACTATGTATATAGGTGTATATTACTATGTAGATAATATGTGCATATATATGTGTGTAGGTATGTGTAATATTAGTTGTAATTATATGCAAATATATTTAGTATATATATTATGTTGTATATATATATATATATATATATATATATATATATATATTAGAGATTTAGAGAGCAGGTGATTTAGCGACAGCAGCGTGTGTCGCTGAATGCACCAACAGCAGTAATAACAACAGCGGCAGCCGCTATAGCGACAACAGCAAAGTGTCGCAGCAGCAAGTGTCACAGCAGCAGTAGCAAGAGAAACAACGACGGCAGTAAATGGCAACAGCGACAACTACAGGATTTTGTCGCTGAAACAGTAGCAGTATCAGCAGCCGTAATAGGGGCTTTAGCGACAGTTTTTGGCGACAGCTGCAGAGATCCGTCACTATAACAGCAGAGTATCAACAGCAACAGCGGCTTTTAGCGACAACAGATAGAGCCTTTAACGACGGTTTGACAGTTTTATATATATATATATATATATATATATATATATATATATATATATATATATATAGTAATTAATATATATGTAAATATGTTTCTAATTGCTATTTGTATTATAGTATACTATATGTATAATATGTAGTGTAGCATATATTATATTTAAGGGTAGTTAGCATATATAAAGTAGTAGGTATTACCTTGAGATACCAAGGTAAGTACCAAGGTAATTGGGGATACCCAAGGTATTGGGTTTGGGTATCAATATATTGGTTTAGTGTTGTGATACCAAGATTGGTTCAAACCAAGGTATCTATTTAATGTTTGTAATTAGGATTTATATAATAAGTAATTGTTTGATATTAATACGTGATATTTTTTTTGTTTTACGTATCCAGAGATACGGTATCTTAGTACCCTAAGATATAGTTTTATGACCTAGACTTTAGTAGTTGAACCCAATATCTTTGTGTTAGACTTTTGCAACCTAGAAATAGACAGTTGACCATAGTTTGACCATAGTTGACCTTAGAGTTGACTTAGTTTGACTTTTGACTTAGAGTTGACTTGTTGACCTAGAAGTTGACTAGTTTAACTTATTTTATTTTCGGAACCTTGTATTGATGTTATATTCTATATCTAGGTCTTTGAGGCTCCGTATCAGACATATGTGAGACTATTCATTGGACTTCAGGCGAGTACATTCTCTGATAGTTTTTTATTTATGATATCATCTATGTTCATTGTATCTAGTGTAGATATTCTTGTTCTCTTGACACGATGGTTACACAGATTGGTATATCTAAATCTCGTCATGAGATATTATTCCTTGGTATATGGTGTATCTTATGCAAGCCTTGTTTTATTGATTATCTTTTACATGTACATACACTGATTCTCGGAAAGACTAGCTATCTTCTTGGAGAATCTCGTGCCATAGCATATCATGGTTGGATCTATTATACCAGTCTGGGTGGGAAGTATTTTAGTATAGATATCTGATCATATCTGTGTTTGATAATAAATGAAAGAAATGAAAGTAGGTATACGAAACCATTTCTTTGTTTATAAACAAGAAAAAGAAGTACAATTAATCCTATACGAGAATGTTAAGTACAAAAAATTTGATTCTGGAGAAATATTGCTATAGGAGTCTGATCTGCGGTCGATCACTTTGTCACTTGGACCACACGATGACGAAGAAGTGTTGTAGAAGAAGAAAAATAAGCTTCAAAGACTGTAGGGAAGATTGAACTCTCGTTGCCAAAGCTCTCTATAGATGCTTTTTTGACCTTGACCTCTGTCTGTGACTCTTGAATTCTCTCCACCTTGGATTCGACCCTCAACAACTTTTCGACCCTGGACCTCCGTGGTCGGAGGTCTCTATTTATAGGGCTTGGTCACAGTAACTGACCAGTCGGTGTAGAAACCGAACAGAGGGAAGAGCCGCCCCTTTTACGCGGCGGTTATAATAACTGCTACCCATGTATGAATGATCTCCTGAATCAACGTGTGACGCATGTCCCATTATGAGGTAATGCATATAATCGCTCATCGAAGATCACGGCATGCAAGCCACGTAGGTAACTGTCCCTCGCGTAGAGAAGTTTGGCATAAAAGCTAAATTACTGTCATATTGGCATAAAAGCCAAATAGTTATCTTGTTGGCGTAAAAAGCCAAGTAGCTGTCTGGTTGGCGTAAAAGCCAAATTTTACGTAAAGCTTGATGCTGCATGGATAGGTAACCGGCGTAAAGATAGCCAATTATCCTTCTTTGACTGAGGTCTTGAGCGTATTCTGGGCCAAATAGCCTTATCCGCACCTTTACAAATATAGCCTGAGTTGGTGTATTTCGAGGAGATAGCATACGGCATACTCTTATAGTTGAAAATAGCCAGGTCGGCGTATTTCAAGAAGATAGCATACGACGTACTCCTATAACTGAAAATAGCCTGGTTAGCGTAATATGTAGGGGTGGTGATGTGAGCGTATTAGCTCTAATTTTAGCTCTCCCAGTCATTGAAAGTAGAACCAAACCTCGCGCATTAAATACAGAGATCTGCCCCCATCTCGCGCATTAACTGCAGAGACGTGCCTCGAGTTCTGTACAAAGAGCAGCTTTTGACATGGCAACTGGTTTTGTCTCATCCTGAGCGTAAAATCTTATCTCTGCCTATGTAGAATAGGCAGCATATTCTTTGAATGCGTAAATAACGTCTTATATCAAGGATTATGTCACTAAACGACAGTCTGGGGCTCTGTGCAGAATCATCATTACAGTCGTCCTCTCGATCGTCGTACAGTACTCTTTGTCAGGAGTCAGGTTCACTGCTTCGTCTGACAGGTTCATTCAAGGAATACGAAGAGTTCCTCGTACAACTTCCCGTCGCATTAAAAGCAGACAGGTTTTATGCCGTAGTAGCATTGTAGCAACCTTTTTACGCCGAAGCAGTTTGGAAGTACTGCTTTACGCGGGTTGTTCTGGAGCTCTGTTTTATGCTTGAATAGCGTTGAAGCTCTGTTGTACGCCAATGGCTTCTGAAGTCATGTATTACGCCACCCAGTGCTGGAGCTCTGTGTTACGCGGGCTTCCTGCATGTTGGGGGTTTTACGTGTATAACTCCCTAGCGTATTTTTTATGCTTCTACAAGACCCCCTTCAAAGTTTTCAAATTCCTCTTAATTTGAAACACTTTGAATGAAGCATAAAATGGTCAATATTTGACTCGTTCTGCGAGGCTGATTTCTCGACAAATTTTAGGGATTTGTTAGGATTTGGTATGTTCTCTTCTGCCTATATAAAGGCAAGTGAGTTAACCTATTTTTTCCCACACTTCCTTCACCAAAACCAAAGAGAGATAGTTGCCGAGATTCATCGGGCTGACTTGAGGAAGAAGAAGATCATGTTCTTCCAGCATGTAAAGAGCCGCAAAAAGAAGCGTCTTCGAGCAAATGTCCTCAGCAATAATGGATCATGGAAGGATATCATAGCTTCCTTTGCTCAGGATAATCAGCAATTTCATATGGCAATTTATCTAAGAGAGAGGAAGGGTCGTATTAGACCACACAGCTTGCAAGCTATATTTTCTCCCGTTATGAAGCTGGACGAAGGTAGGCAGTTTGGCCCTGTCTTCGAGTATTGTGTTGGGTCTGAACCCCTAACACAATTTCTAGGGCATGCCTGCCATGGCATATGGAGGGTGGGCTTGCGTAATTGATACATGTCCAGTTCTGTATCCTCCCGTCATTTATCATTTTCTTGTTAATTGGCCGCGGAAGCCGATTAACTGCTGTAGAAGACGAAAAAGATCTACACCAATATGAGAACCTGGCACAATAGATTCCTGGTGTGATCTTAGATGAGAATGAGAAACCCTTTTGCAAAAAAAAAGGATTTCCATCATATGTAATCATGAAGATGAAAAACCCTTTGTAAACTGGATTTCTATCGTATGTAATCATAATTAATAGACTTGTCTTCTTTTACGCATCTGATGATTTGTCATATTTGTTGTGAGGAAGTCTGAATAGTGTATAGCTTCGATATGTCTGAATAATTTTACGCCGACTCTAATAAAAGAGTATCTGATCACGTCCCATCTTTTACGAGTAACTGAAGTCGCGTAGAAAGCTCCTTAGCATTAAGTTGTCTTTGAAGATCCAAACCGTCATACTATTTTGGACGAGGAGTCGCGTAGAATTTCTGAACTGTTACTTCTCTGATACGAAGAATCTTAGTTCAGACCATCATCTTCAAGAATGGTTTCTCGAAAATCCCTTGAAAATAGGGCGAGAAATATTTGTCGAACAGGCCATACTTGAACTTTTGTAACAGATTCTGACCGGACTTTGGATGAACTTCCAATGGCCCAAGAAGAAGGGTCATCTTCAATGTTGAACTCTGTGTATTTTAGGCACTTGGAATGTTTTATAGCCAAAAATGAGCATTTTCTGCGTAAACCTTTGTAATTGGCCATCCGTAGCTTTTGAGCGTAGAATCGTAGATTTGTAGCCTCCGAACGTAAAAAGCTTTCGAGCATGAAATCATAGATTTGTAGCCTCTGAGCGTAAAATCGTAGGTTTGTAGCCTCTGAGCGTAAAAGCTCCTGAGCGTAAAAGCATCTGAGCGAAAAACTGTAGATTTATAGCCTCTGTGCGTAAAACCGTAGATTTGTAGACCCTTGGCGTAAAAGCTCCTGAGTGTAAAATTGTAGATCTATTCTGCGTGTAGAATCTGGATCCACTGACCGTCCATCTTCTTTTTTTAAATGATAGGCTGACGTGGTCTCAAATCATAACCGAATATTAAATATTGGATTTGGTTAGGGATTCGAAGAGTTATACGAACTCTATAAATAGCCCAAGGTCTTGAGAGAGAAACCCTTTATCTGTCTTCCCAAAACCCTTGCTTTCCAAGAACCCTTCTTCTTCGTCTCTCTTCCTGAGAACTTAGATTCGCCATGGCACCTAAACAGGCTTCCACTGCTAAGGGAAAGAAGGTCTCTTCCTTTTCTCGCTCTTCTGCTCAAGCACGGGCAACTCCCATTAGGCTGAACGAGCCCCGATCAAAGCGAAGCGCTCCGCCGTCGAGCTGTGCTTCGGACGTCATAGGTAAAAGGACTTCGAAGAAAAAATAGAGGACCTTCTGTATACGTTGTACGTGTATGCGAACCAATACGCTTATATTCTAATGTGTCAGCGTAAAAACTCCATCTTTTCGCAGTCTGGCATAAAAACTCAGACTGTCGAATATCTGGCGTATACTTCAAACTTCGAGTTTTACGCGTTGGATAAAAATTTTGGCGTAAAAAAAACTCAAATTTTGGCAGTCTGGCATAAAAACTCAGACTGTTAAGTTTTGACGTATACTGCCAACCTTGAATTTTACGCCTTGGAAATAGGTTCCAGCGTAAAAATTCAAGTTTTTTGCAGTCTTGGCATAAAAGCTCAGACTGATAATCTTTGGCGTAAACTACAAGAGTGTAGCGTCTAGTGTAGAAACTGACTTGTTTTCTTGCATTTTGTAGTGGACTTGCATATTCCTCTTTTGGCTGAGGTGATGGGCTCTACTGTTGGGATGCTGAACTCAAATTATTTGGAGGATTTCTTCCATGTGACATTCCCCATTTCTGGAGCCAACTATCCTGAAGAAAGAGGAACCATGATCTCGTCCCAAGGAGAACGCATGCTGTTGAGTATGATCAGTGGGGAGCCCCTGACATATATAGATGGGACGGAGTATAAGAAACCGAGTTTCTTATTCGGGGATGTTATTGACAAACAATCCCAGACTAAGCCCAAGAAGGAGGATTGGATGTTCATTGCTGAGGGCACGGTCATGTATCTGCCGAAGATGCCCAGAGATTACCCTATTTTGGCCTTCTTCCATGCCACTCATCCTAGGAAGATGATGTGGACTCTGACTCCAGATCTTCACGGCCGACCGGGGAATATTTTGTACAACAAGGGGTTGAACCATGGGACCTATATGAGCCATCCTTCAGGCCATGTTATGCCCTTTAGGGGACTACTGCCGGGTAGTGTCCCGAGTGAGGACACTTCGTTGATCCAGTCTGTTCAGATATCGACCTTCTGCAATAATTTTATGGGGCAGGGAGGAATGTACCCCAGGGTTAACCCTCGTACCAGTGGATGGCTTAGCCCGGTGAATCTTCGATGGGCTAGTTTAACCGCCTGGGCCCTGAAGCACTTTCAGGTGGAGCTAGAAAATATTGGCTTATTCACGGCTGTGAGTGCCACAAGTGTTGGGTTGCCTGTCAACCCTAACTTGTTCTTAACGTTGATGGAGCGATACAACTCGCTCACTGGGACTTTTGCCACTCTGCTGGATGAGTTGGGCTTAGCCCTTCATGAGATGGCAGAGATTTCAAAGCTGCCAATGGGGGGTGCTCCTTATGAAGAGTACGTCCCTACAAACAGGGAACTGAGGGATACAAACCCTCGGACAGTGGCTGTGTATCAAGAGCTGATGAGCCACTATCTTGCCTGTACCACTTTCTACAAAGAGCCCTCTGATTTGGCTCATATCAACAAGTGGGCAGCCTACCTCTTCTTCTATCAGGCCAGAAATGCCAAGCCGGACAAGGTGGTAGATAGCAGTGATAAGCCCTTGAACCTCCTAAGCATGCTCAATGCCAACACGGTCGATGATCTCATTGAAGATGCAGGGGCTGCAAATCATGTTCTGGATGAGGAGATTGGGGGTTATCCTGCAGGCACAAAAGCCTTCAGTTATATGAGACATTGTCACAAGCCTCTATCGAGGGAAGCTCAATTGGCTGGCTTCCTCTCTGTTTGGCTACGCCGATGGGTAGTGCCTGGCATCGCGTTTGCGGATCGCATCCATCGCAATACTTTATGGCCCGCAATGTGTTTGGTGTTCGGAGCAAGACTGGGCCTACTTCCTGCTATGGTATACAGGATACAAGCTGGCCTGAGGGCCCTTACTGACGAGCTGCTAGCTGATAAGACGCAGCGTGAAGGATTCCTCAGAGTAGAATTACCCTTCCTATACCTAATGGGATGGTTAATCCTTTATAACACTAGGGTTATGTCTCCCGGCCCTGCCAGCAGTTCAGGAAATAACTTCTTGTTGAATTACAAGAATTCCTCTTGGAACGTGGTGACCGTCATAGATTGCCGGTGGGCGTTAAATTTTGCCCATGGCTGGAAGCTCTTCTGTATCGTCCCCATGTACATATCAATCAACAGGGGACGAAACTTAAGGATGAGGGCCATGGAAGGTACATTCTTTCTCCCGAAGCCTTCTACTGGTTGGGCTGCATTAGACCTTCTCATTTGCTGTACAGGAGTGAGGACCATTGCTATTTGGAGCCCTATCTGCCCAGTCGGTTCACCAGGCAGTTTGGGTATGACCAGCTGCATGTAGGGAGTTCCATAACCAGCTTCAAGTCCAAAGGTGGACTTATTGATGGAGCCAGAGGATCGTGATACTTTATTACGGGCTGTACTGGTACAACTTTTGTTGTGCTCACGACTTCTCTCTCCATGGAGCTGTGCATCATTCACTCGTATGCACAGTTCTATACGTCCATCAGTACCTTCCATCGCGATTTTGATGTGCATGAAAGTTTTAGGATGCCCACCCATAGGTCCACTGGAAGGGAGGAGATTCCGTCGGTTTTCTCGGATGAGAATGAAGACACCACCGGGGCAGATAATTTCTTATTGATAATACTAAGAGGCACGATAACTCTGCCGGCAGAGCCTCTCATTATCCCCCATAAACGGAAGGCTTCCACTCTGAAAGAGCCTTCCTCCCACAAGAAGAAGACTGTCAGAGGTCCGAAAAGGGCTTCCACCAGGGGGGCTTCTAGGAGCGAGCCTGTTGTCTCCCCTGCTGGGGATGATTCTTTGATTAGAGGTCCTTCGCCTTTTAGAGAGGAAACCTCCATAGTTCCGGCTGATAGTGCCGGAGATTCTTTGCTCGAGATCGCTGCTGCTACTACTGCTTCTGGTAGTGCTACGAGATCGCCTTCAAGGCCGAGCATATTAAGGATACCTTTATCCAGACAAATAATGGGAATAACCCCTCCTTCGTTTGTAAGTATTTCCAGCGAGATTCCACCCGATGAGCCTCGAGTGGATCTTGGTGACGACTGGGAAGACTATCCTCCAACGTCAGTTGGTGCACCCTCTTCTCCAGGTATGACAGCTCGCTTAGATCATTAAGAAATGCTTTAGCTGTACAGGCTGTGGACGCAACATATATACCATCATCCATGGGTAAATGTCGTCTTTACGCCTCTTTTAGGAAAATTAACATCAAGTTGATATTAACTTTCTTATGTCTTCTTTTCAGGCGAAGACATCCCTGAGGAGGGCGGATTTGATGCAACCTTTGACTTTGTTGCAGATCCTGCCGATGAAACGGCGGTATTTGATACCAAAGAGGTATGCTTTGAAGTTGCCGACCCTTCATCCGCAACATTTTTGGGTGTGGTCTCGCCAACAGCAGTTCAGATATCATCAGAGGAGGATGAGCCCGTTGTCACGACTGTGCCTCTTTCGTTGAGTACGCTAGCAACTTCAATCGTTGCTGGTATATCTTTTTTTGTAGAGCCATCTGTAGAGGTGACGGCCGTGATAATATCCTTCGCAGTCATTCCTGGAAGGAGATTTCCAGGTATCGCAGCCACTCCCAGCGTGCATTCGATCTTCGATATACTGGTTGAACAATATACCAGCCTATTCTACCGCAGTTTGAAAGAGTTAATTTCTATGGTGCTGGAGAAGAACCTGAGCTTTGATAATCTGCTGACGTCCTCCCAGCTTGCGATAGCGCCGATCAAAAATTTCAACGTCGCTGGACGAGCTGATGCTCTAGAGCAAATAGTTAATGGTTTAGAGCAACCCATTAACGAATATTTACAATTATCTCGAGGCAACGTCGATGATATGATTCAGGCTAAATATGACACCTTGACTGCGAAGCTTGTTGAGCAGATGGAATCTCTGAACAAATCCATCCAGACTCAGCAGCGAGAGATGGATGTAGAGCAGGCTGTCTTGGCGGAAGTTATTCCTCAGCTAACCAAGTACGAGGCCGAATGTGAGGGGAATGACATGAGGGTTCACAAATTGGAAGCTAAACTTGCTCAGGCAAAGGAGCGGGCTCTCAAGACGTCGGCAGCTCGAGATGTGCTGAAGGGCCAAGCGGCTACAGCTCAGCATAACTAGGTCAATGCGGGTGTCGTCCGCGCCAGTTTTGTTGAAGCTCGGTCCGAACTATCCCTCTTGAGCGATGACGAGGTACGACTGGAGCGGGCTCGCGCTAACATCTTGGACTCCAGGAATGAGAGGATGGCTGCTTTGGCACAATAGATTCGTGATTTGACTGCTCCTCCCCAAATATGTACTTTTTGCTTCTTTTATGATTTTGCCTTTCCCGGAGATAAATAAAGAAACTTTATCTGACTTTGGGGACCCATCATTTTTTAATATAAATGATAGGCTAGGGTGAAAGTGATATCAGAGGTAATATGGACGTGATATACTTTCGATAAGCTTCAGCTGGATATATCTATTCAGAGGTTATATGGACATGATAGAATATGATCCAACTAAATTTGTATACAAAATACTATCAGAGGTAATATGGACGTGATAGGATTTGAAGTTCCAAATTAGTCAAACATATCTATTCAGAGGTCATAATAACATGATAGAATATGCTCCAACTAGTCTTTGTACGTAGTATCGTCAGAATGAGATCTTCACCATACTCCATTTAAGCAAAGGGAGATTAAGCGTAGTACTTCTTCAGGAATTTGTCGTTGATAGGAGCCATTATCGGATCTCCATTAGGCTTGGCTAATCTGTAAGCGCCATTTGAGAACGTTGTCTCAATCACATAAGGGCCCTCCCATTTGGGCTAGAATTTACCCTTATTCTTGTGCGTAATGATCATTGGCCTCTTCACAGCTAAAACTAGCTCACCAACTTTGAACACTCTTTCCTTCACTTTTTGATTAAAAGCTCTGGAGATGCGTGCCTGGTAGAACGCGATGCGTTGTTGGGCTTGAAGGCGTTTCTCGTCTAATCCTTCTAGCTCTTGAAGCCGTAGTCGATCATTATTTTCCTGAGTCAACTCGTTAGCCACTGCTATTCTGAGTGACGAAATTTAGATTTCAATAGGGAGAACTGCTTTACACCTGTAGACTAATAAGAATGGGGTACAACCCGTCGGTGTTCGTACCGTTGTGCGGTATGCCCAGAGGCATTCTTCCAGCTTCTCATTCCAATCTCTTTTGTTCGAAGAGACAAACTTTTTCAGGAGTTTGATAATGGTTTTGTTGAAGGCTTCCGCCAAACCATTAGCAGCCGGATTATATGCCGTAGAGGCCATATTTTGTATCCGATTCTTATCGCAAAATCGGTAAAATGCTTGGCTGATGAATTGAGGCCCGTTGTCATGAATTATCCTTCGGGGTATCCCAAAGCGATAAATGACATGGTGCTTGATAAAGCTGATCACGTTGGATGTCTTTACCTCAGCAAGGGGGATCGCCTCCGCCTATTTAGAGAAATAATCGGTGATAGCCAACATGAACCATGTCCTCTGGAAGACGACGGGTGAATAGGACCAATGATGTCCATACCACATGCCTCAAAGGGCCATGATGTAATGGTAGGGTGTAAATACTCAGAAGGCTGATGTATGAAATCCGCATGAACCTGACAGGCTTTGCACATCATGCATACTCCACTGCATCTGCAATCATAGTAGGCCAGTAGTAACCTATCCACCTGATACGATCCTGTAGTTTAGGACCTGGTTGATGTGCTCCATATACACCATCATGAGCTTCACGGATAACTTGCTTTGCATCGTCATCGGAGAGACATCATAGCAGTAGTCCATCGTATGTTTGGCGATATAGACTTTGTGAAGAAGCATCAAAGTAGAAGCGTCGTGATCGTCTTTTGACGGATACTGCTTCTTTAGGATCCTCTGGCAAGATTTTGTACACCACAAAATCTATAAAGGGACTTCTCCAGTCTCTCTTAGGAGGAACCGTGTTCATGGCGTAGCTGCGTTCCAGGTGAAAGTTATTTTTCACACAGAATAGATCTCTGTTGAGAAGGGTTACCGAGTTCTGCCTTCTTATAGGAATGGCTAGATCTTTCGCTAGACTGGCCAGGGCATCAGCTTCCAAATTTTAAGATCGAGGCACATACTCTAGGAAGAATCCTCTGAAAGACATGGCAATCTCGATCGTTGTTTGGTGATAAGGAATGAGGTCTGGATTGCGGACTTCATATATTCCTCTGACTTGATTGACGATCAGCTGAGAATCACCAAAAGCTTTCAGGTATTGAACGTCCAATTCTTTAGCGACTTGAAGCCCGATTAGTAGGGCGTTATACTCTGCCACATTATTAGAGCAGGGTTCGCTAAGAGAATATGCTTTATAGATAACGAGTTTATCAGGAGTTACCAGGACAATTCCTACTCCTGAAACAATATTTCCCTTGGGACCTGTCCTGTAGGCGCCATCGAAAAATAGCTGCCATGTATCACCTTCTATTGCAGAGTTACATTCTGCAACTTCGTCGGGGATGTCCTCGTATAGTTTGGAGGTTTCCGGAATTGGATGAGCAGCTAAGAAATCAGCCAAGGCCTGACCCTTTATGGACTTCTGAGGGACGTACACCATATCATACGGTATTAATAACATCGCCCAAGTCACGAGTCGGGAATTCAGGATGCTCGGCTTGTTCATCAGTACCTGAAGAGGATTGATTCTGGAGATGATATGAATGGTTTGGCCTGTGACGTAATGTCGCATCTTTTGAATGGCAAACATTAGGGCCAAGCATTCTTTTTCTACTGGATTGTAGCGGTGTTCAGCTTCGACCATCATCCTGCTTAGGTAGTAGATAGCCTGTTCATGACCCTCATTGTTCTTTTGTGCAAGGAGAGCTCCCAAAGAATGATCCATTGCTCGAATATACAGCAAAAATGGTCTTCCAATGACGGGAGGCACCAGAACTGGAGGATTAGTGAGATAGCGTTTGATGTCATTGAACGCTTGCTGACAGGCTTCGTCTCATACGAAGGACACACATTTCTTCATCAGGCGGGAAAAAGGTTGACATCTCCCTGAAAGGTTGGATATGAATCTCCTGATATAAGCTAGACGACCTTGAAATCCCCTGAGTTCCCTCAGATTACGGGGCGATCGCATTTCTAGGATAGCCTTTACTTTATCATGGTCAACTTGAATGCCTTTAGCGATAATGACAAATCCCAGGAATTTGCCACTAGATACACCGAGGAAGGACTTTGTAGGGTTCATTTTGAGTTGATGTTGGTGCATCAACTCGAACACTCTCTTCAAGTCTTGGATGTGAGTACTCTTGACGCGACTTTTGACAGCGATATCGTCTACGTAACACTCCACTATTTTGCGTAGATGCTCATGGAATATGTTACTCATAGCTCGCTGATATGTAGCCCCGGCATTCTTCAATCCAAAAGGCATGACTGTGTAGCAATATACCCCTAGTGTTGTACAGAAGATAATATGCTTCTCGTCTTCATGATCCATCTTAATCTGATTATACCCTAAAAATCTGTCCATGAAAGACATGCGCTCGAAACCGCAGGTATTGTCGATCATGACATCTGTGATGGGAAGAAGGAACTCATCCTTGGGGCAAGCCGCATTGAGATCTCGGAAGTCGATGCAAATGTGAACTTTCCCACTTTTTTTCATGACTGGGACAACATTGGCGACCCAATCAGGATGTTGTTCTTTCCGGATGAACCCGCAGGCTACCAACTTCTTGATTTCAGCTTCAATGGCATCCATCATATCCGGGAGGAATCAGCGTTGGTGCTGCTTTACAGGCTTCGAATTAGGCAGTATGTTGAGCTTATGGGTAGCCACTTTTGGATCAAGACCTGGCATATCCTCATAATTCCACGCAAAGACATCGATATATTCTTTTATCAGCTGGATCATCTCTTCCCTTTCTTCTTCGGAAAGATTGTTACTGATAAATATCGGCTTTGGTAAAAATTCATCCCCAACATCGACCTGGATAACTTTATCTTCAGTGGGCGGTTCTTTCTGCTCGAACCGGAGTTCCCATTGTGTATCCATTTGCTGTGCCCAGGAGTCATCTTTTAATGGTTTATATTCCTGTTCGTCTGCTTCGAGAGAATCTGGCAATACCGTATTTGCTGATAATACTCGTTCAGGATCGGCACATGAACCGGAGGACGACGAACCATCCTGGGAAGAGGAAATGGTATCCTCACTTGACTCAGAAGTTGCAAGAGACATGGTATACCCTAACCCGAAGTGAGTTCGTTGATGGTAGGGATCACACTGCAACGGCATTCGCCTGCCTTTTCCAAAGTTGAGGCCTGGCTCTGACTTCAGGTTATAACCCATGCTTTGCATAATCTTCAAAGCCTGTGGATTATATCTGTGAACCTGCATTTTCCCAGCATCGGACTCGTAAGAATCTTCTTGTACAATCGGTATGTTCCACATGAGACCGAAGACTATTGGATGTTGATTGTTGCGAGTAGGCGGGATAATAAAGATAGAATCTTCATGTGGCCCGTATGTCGTGATGATATTAGATGTTGACGCTACCTCCCACACATACGGGTGATAGGAGTCTATAGCTTCTAGGAATTTTTGGACAAGACCTGGCATATCCTCACAATTTCCAGTTATAGGCTCTATATCGTTATGAGGGGAGGATTCCTGATCTGGAAATTGAGCGTCAGAATACTGGAAAAGAGAATCTTTATTATCGTCAGAAACCACGTTCCCGGTTGTATTTACATCAGTCGGCTGCGTGTTACGCCAAAGGTTGATGACCAAAGGTGGAGGCTTCTGGTTCAGAGTGATCACTAGGGGATCACTTCCTCCTCCTGATTTGGTTGTGTTCAAGTGGATAGCCATGGGTTCCATGACTTTCGGACGGGTAGTCCGCACTTTCACCTGAATTGACAGAGGTTGCTCAGCAGATGGTTCTCCTGGCTCCTGGTGGGATCCCTCCTTCGTCTTGCCTGACACCTCCTTCATGTAGTCTTGGGTATACAACATGGCATCGGAATAGTAAGACTCTACTCCTTTGAATGGGTTGAGGTCAGCAAACTCTGTTTTTACTATCCTTTGGGCGTCTACATATTTGAAGCATTTATGTAGAGTCGAAGAAACAATGTTGTGATCGTGGATCCAAGGTCTACCCAACAGAATATTATAGGACACCTTAGAATCGATGACGTAGCAGGTAGCCACTGATCTAAGATCACCAATCTGGATCCTCAGACGAATCTTCTCCAGCGGCTTGCTTTTTCTGGCGTTAAAGCCCAGGATTGTAGTGGTGGTGTAAGCCAGTTTGCTTGTAGGAATCCTCAATGGTCTGAGCAGACTATGAGGGATAATGCTGATCGACGATCCCGGATCTATGTGAATCTGGTCTACCTCCATGGAACCGACATATCCGGTGTAATAAAGGGGTCTGTCATGCTTGTAATGTTTCAACAGCATGTCCTCTTGAGCGAAAGTGATGTTAGGGATCACCTCCATCACACTATGGCATTGAGGACATGCCACAGGTTCTCTATCGGGGGACTTAAGCTGAGTCAAGCATACATCTGCCTACATTAAAGCTTCACTCAAGGCTTGACGAGTGTCTTTGGAAAGCCTGAGTAGCTCGAAAATGGACAGTCTGGCTGGAGTATTAGCCAATTGGGCCAGGATGTCGAAGTTATATGGTTTTTCCAAACCTTTGTTTTGAATATTCTTCAAAGGTTTATCAAAACGAACTTCTTTCTGCTTGCCCTTGTCCACCGAAGTTGGTCTAGAAGGACCTGCCTCTGGTATGACAGGTTCAAGTTCTGGAAGTTTGGCAGCCGAGGCGTCTGTCGTTGCTTCTTCCTGATTTTCTTTATAGTCCTTGAGGTAGACTTTTCCTGAATGGGTTCCGGTAGCCAAAGCCTCTTCGTTTGATGTCGGGGATATTGCAACCATATGGCATGGTTTGCACCTTGAGTTCTTTTTAGACTTAGCCTTAGCAGCTTGAGTCTCTTCCTCAATCTCAGACACCAGATCCGGGTGAACCCACATAATCTCACCACGCTTTGTAGTTAGAGGTACCAAGTCATGGTTTTGACCCCTGGCTGGAGGGAGATTAACAATGCTCATCATCATCCGGGGAATAGGTACTACACCATCCGGGATTTCTTGAGGGGGCAGATTACCGAATTGGAGAGAGATCATGTTGGCGGTGACCGTCTTCTCGCTATTACGCAGAGTGATGGCCTTGGCGTCGATCAACTCCTGGATCTTCCTTTTTAGTACATAACATGCCTTCGTGGGGTGATCTATGTACCTGTAGAAAATGTAGTACTTAGGGTTATTGGTACTGCCGACTTCATTGGGCCGCTTTACCTCGGGGAGGGTGAGATTTCCACTTTTGACCAGATAATCGAATATGCTCGGAATATCGTCGTGGTCAAAAGAGTATTCTTCTTTAGGCCTGGAAGTCCCAGGATTCGTCTATGTATTCCCAGGAGTATGTTGCCTGGACGTGTTGATCGCCAGAGCTTCTTTTCCTTTGGAACCACGAGGATGGTCGCTATTGGAGGATGACCTCTTCCCTATTTCAGAGGTAGAGATTATGATTCCATTATCGTGGGCCTTCCGACTATTGTCTTCAGCGGCTACCGCTGAGATGATAAATGAGGGCCAATCATGGAACTGATATGGTCCTGTGAACACCGAGATCAATGGAAGAAGATTCTTTCTGCAAATGTCCACCAAGGCTGAATCCGAAACTCTGGGAGGCATCTGCAAAGTGGTCTGACGAAAACGTTCAATGAAAGTATGAATGTTCTTTTTCCCCTTCTGGTTCACTTCGATGAGCGAGGACATAGACATATCCATCCCTCCTTCATAGAATCGAGCGAAGAACAGAGTCTTAAAGTCTTCAAAAGAAGTAATACAGTTGTCCGCAAGACTACGGTACCATTGGTAGGCCACTCCAGACAGATAGTCCTTAAATACCCGGGTGAAAAGGGCGTCATTCCCTTGCAGCAACACCGTCATCATGCTGAAGTAGTTCATGTACTGACTTGTTGACGTCTTTCCCTCAAACAAAATCATAGCTTGTGGTTTGTATTTTGGTGGAAAAGGGATCTCGTCCCAGATGGCTGGGTAAGGCTAGTTGACGTCCAACTTATTGAGTTAATCCTTGTGCTTCAAGGTATCAAATTGGGCGTTCAATTCTCGAACTGCCTGCATAGGATCTTCAGCTAGGAAGGGGATCACAGAAAAGTGAGAGGTCGGTTGTATTGTAACTCCAATAGGAGGCAATATATTCTCCAGGTTCAGAGGTGGAGGAGCCGTTGACTCTTGATTTGGAGCAGGCTCCTGACTTGTGTTGGGTGGTGGCATGTCCACCCCCACACACAGTTGAGTTGGAGGAACTGATGCTTGAGCTATGGCCGCTGCATGTTGAGTAACCATTATCTGGTGCATATTCTCCATCATGGAATGCATCTCTTTCAGTGATGCTTCCAATACAGCGATGCGTTGCTCAGTACTCCCTGATGAGGAATCCTCTTCATGTTCGTCTCCAATTGTAAAAACTCCCATTTCTCTGGGTGCTACTGAGGAATTAGTATAGACCTCTGTGAAGATTGAGTCCATACGGTTAGTATCACATTAAGGAAACTGGCGACCCCCAGTGTCGAAATCGGAGGAATATGAAGTCGATTATTGCGACCTCGAGCAAGTATTCCGAAAGACACCTGCTTCAATATTCTCAAGGAGCCGGTCAAATCTCCTTTGGCTTGGAGTTCTAGAGGGATAACGTCTTGAACTTGACCTTCCTCTAGGAATGTGTGAAGCCATATTCACTGATGCAAATGACGGATCTTCTTCCTGTATAGGCAAAGAATAGTTTAACCGGTCAAAAACTGACCGTTTTGCCTTAGAGCAGCAGTAGTTAACTACAACTTTTTGACTATTACAACAGTGCTCCCTAGGGGATGTAATAGACATATTAGAAGATCCCTTATCTTTGCGCTTCTGGATTAGGAAATCACGCAAGTCAGGGGGATTAACAGGAGAAGAAGAAGAAGAAGAAGAAGAAGAAGAAGAAGAAGAAGAAGAAGGCTTATTTTGCCTTTTTACATCAGTTGGGGTATGAAGATTGGGAATCATAACTCTTTTCCTGCCATAAGAATACAACAGTTCAGCCATGTAAGTAGCGTACGCTCCGTCATCCGTCTGAGGAGCGTATGTTCCCTAGAACCGGGTCTTCTTTACGCTGAGGGGCTTGTCCTGGCATAATCCGGAGCTTTGCATAGGTTGGCGTAAAACTGAGGAAGTCCTCAACCGGCCTCCAGCGTCTCGCGTAATCTGAAGAGCAGGCAAATTCCTCTCTTGATGGCGTAAAAACCTAGAGGTTGGAAAGTTTGCCGCTTGTTTTCCCTTGCGGTGTTTGAAGGGACCATCTGCCTCATCGTAGATGAGAGATAAAGCTTTACGCGCGGGGCGCATTTGGAATTTCTGAATTGGCGCTGAGGCCTTGTCAGAAATCTTGTCTGCCACGTCACAGACGGGAGACCAAGTTTTACGCGCGGGGCGCGGTTTAGACTTTTGGGTTGGCGCTAAGGCATTGCCAGAAGCTTTGTCTGCCACGTCACAGACGGAAGACAAAGTTTTATGCGTGGGGCACTGATTAGACTTCTGGGTTAGCACTGAGGCATTGCCAGAAGCTTTGTCTACCACGTCACAGATGGGAGACAGAATTTTACGCGCCGGGCGTATAGGTTGCGATGTCACAACCTTGTTGGTCGGAGAGAGAGAGCCTGCAGGAAGGGTAGAGGATATACGGGGCATCCATACTTTACGCAACTTCCTGTTGTCGTTGACAGAGAGGGAACGAGAGCCACCCCCTACGTGAAGCATGTCTTCATAAGCAGATTGGTCGAATTGGACGACTAGAGTCTTCTTCGTTGATCCGACGGATACAGCATCATATTAAGCAATGGCTTTCTCGTCAGATAAGAAAGTAGTCCCTAGCAGAGTCGCCATCTTATGTTTGATAATAAACGAAAGAAATAAAAGTAGGTTTATACGAAACCCTTTCTTCATTTACAAACAAGAAAAAGAAGTACAATTAATCCTATACGAGGATGTTAAGTACCAAAAATTTGATTCTGGAAAAATATTGCTATAGGAGTCTGATCTGCGGTCGATCACTTTGTCCCTTGGACCACACGATGACGAAGAAGTGTTGTAGAAGAAGGAAAATAAGCTTCGAAGACTGTAGGAAAGGTTGAACTCTCGTTGCCAAAGCTCTCTATAGATGCTTTCTTGACCTTGACCTCTGTCTGTGACTCTTGAATTCTCTCCACCTTGGATTCGACCCTCAACAACTTATCGACCCTGGACCTCCGTGGCCGGAGGTCTCTATTTATAGGGCTTGGTCACAGTAACTGACCAGTCGGTATAGAAACGAACAACGGGAAGAGCCACCCCTTTTACGCGGCAGTTATAATAACTACTACCCACGTATGAATGATCTCCTGAATTGGCGTGTGACGCGTGTCCCATTATGAGGTAATGCGTATAATCGTTCATCGAAGATCACGGCATGCAAGCCACGTAGGTAACTGTCCATCGCGTAGAGAAAGTTGGCATAAAAGCCAAATAACTATCACATTGGCGTAAAAGCCAAATAGTTATCTTGTTGGCGCAAAAAGCCAAGTAGCTGTCTGGTTGGCGTAAAAGCCAAATTCAGCATAAAGCTTGATGCTGCATGGATAGGTAACGGGCGTAAAGATAGCCAATTATCCTTCTTTGACTGAGGTCTTGAGCGTATTCTGGGCCAAATAGCCTTATCCGCACCTTTACAAATATAGCCTGAGTTGGCGTATTTCGAGGAGATAGCATACGGCGTACTCCTATAGTTGAAAATAGCTAGGTCGATGTATTTCAAGGAGATAGCATACGACGTACTCCTATAGCTGAAAATAGCCTGGTTAGGTAATATGCAGGGGTGGTGATGTGAGCGTATTAGCTCTAATTTTAGCTCTCCCAGTCATTGAAAGTAGAACCAAACATCGCACATTAAATGCAGAGATCTGCCCCCATCTCGCGCATTAACTGCAGAGACGTGCCTCGAGTTCTGTACGAAGAGCAGCTTTTGACGTGGCAACTGGTTTTGTCTTATCCTGAGCGTAAAAGCTCATCTCTGCCTATGTAGAATAGGCAGCGTATTCCTTGAATGCGTAAATAATGTCTTATATCAAGGATTATGTCACTAAACGACAGTCTGGGGCTTTATGCAGAATCATCATTACAGCCGTCCTCTCGATTATCGTGCAGTACTCTTTGTCAGGAGTCAGGTTCACTGCTTCGTCTGACAGGTTCATTCGAGGAATACGAAGAGTTCCTCGTACAACTTCCCGTCGTATTAAAAGCAGACAGGTTTTACGCCATAGTGGCGTTGTAGCAACCTTTTTACGCCGAAGTAGTTTGGAAGTACTGCTTTACGCGGGTTGTTCTGGAGCTCTGTTTTACGCTTGAATAGCGTTGAATCTCTGTTGTACGCTAATGGCTTTTGAATTCATATATTACGCCACCCAGTGCTGGAGCTCTGTTTTACGCGGGCTTCCTGCATGTTGGAGGTTTTACGCGTATAACTCCCCAGCGTATTTTTTATGCTTCTACAATATCCTCCTTGTATCAAGTCTTGTTCATTGAATAGTGTTAATCATACACCGCACGTATGATTAGCCAGGCCATAAATCTTGTATCATGTTTCCAAGTCGATCACATGTTAAAGCTAGTACTCACACACTTAGTCATTAGTATTCTTGTTCATTAATATATTGCTTATTATTGTATTATTCTAGTATTTCTTTATTATATATATCTCATTGTATCTATTGTGCATCTTGTATATTCACATCTATTTACTGTTATATAGTTTTTATCATTGATTAGAACTGCTGTTAGAGATGTACTCTGCTCCTTTCCTGACTGGATATATTTTTCCCAGATGACACTGAGGACTGGTACCCTACACATTATGGACCTCAGAATGTTGTGGATTTAGAGTTAGAGACCCTGGCTCAAGAGGGACTTATCCCAACTGAGACAGATAACCCGAGTTTAGTAGCTTCTTAGTATTCTTGGTACTGGATTTGTCTTTAGCTTATTTGTTAGTATTTCTTTCAAACTCATTGATATATTATTTCAGACTCATAAGTTGTATGTGACTATTCTATTCTTTATCATATTCGTGCTCGTTCCAGCTTAGATCTGTGATTGAGTATATTGTTATTATTGGTGGTTCATTATATTGCTAGATAGATTACCCAGACAGCGTTCTACCGTCGATTCTGCGGTATAGGCTGGGTGTTGTTCCTGACTTGCATCCCTACATCGGGTGCGGGTCATGACACATTTTTAGTGGTGGCCCATGCAGGTCAGGCTTCACAAGTTGTGCGATATCGTGGTAGTGCGACAACTTAGTTGTACTACTGTGAGCCTAATTTAGGATATAGGATATAGGATATAGGATATAGATATAGGATATAGGATATAGGATATAGGCTATAGGCTGAGAATACTCAATAACACCTAGAAAAATTCTTTTGATTCATTCAACTATTCTCCTTTGATATTGATACTTGATCTCTTAATCTATCATTTCCTTGAGTGTCTTACATCATATGCCATATTGATTATTTCTTTTGCTTTGTCTCATGATGCCGCCTAAGACTAGATCACAACTGGGGAGAGCAGCTTCTGAGAGGTCTACGATATCCCGAGGGCCTGCACTAGTCACTTCTCTGGTGATTGGAGTGTCAACTGCTTTCGGAGGTCCACCACATACTCAGAGGACTGTGCCAACTGTATCTGATGGGCTTCCACCTCCACCTCATGTGCCAGCAGAGATGACATAGATGTTTACACCATTTTATGAGATACTCGAGGCACAGAGGGCTCAGTCAGAGGCACATCAGAGGTAGACCGATATTTTACGGCAGGGTATCGAGAGTGCTCATTAGCTTGCTCGTGCCGTAGTCGAGAGAGAAGTTCTGGCTCAACAGCAGGATGTTCCTCAGGTTGCTCAGCTTCGGCCAGGCAATATTCATGACTTTAAGTAGTTGGAGCCTAAGATCTTCAAGGGGACGGAGGGCATCGTCTATGATGATGATTGGCTCGAGGACATTGAGCGTCTTATGAGGGTATCTCGTCTTTTTGAGGATCTGAAGGTTGAGGCGGTAGGACTTCAACTGTTCGACATCACTCGCACTTGGTTCAGGAATGAGCTGATTCTTGTTGATGCGGGATAGTCTTGGGAGGTATTCAAGGGCCTCTTCAAGAAGAAGTTTTTCGCTCGAGCAGACAGGTTAGACTTAGGGAGACAGTTTGAGAGTCTCATTCACGAGAGCATGTCTGTGGAGGAGTACGCTGCGGAGTTCAGCAGGTTGAGCCAATTTATAGGGTATTTGGTGAGAGAGCCGGAGGTTCGAGCTATTCATTTCTGTGAGGGTCTAAACTGGGAAGTGAAGATCCTCATTCCATCTTTTTATGAGATATACTCGGAGATACTTGCAGAGGCACGCAAGGTTGAGCGGGAGTTGGATTTGAAGCTCAAAAGAGACCATAATTTTTTTTTGGGGGCAACCAGCAGTACAGTATCTACAAAATGTCCTCATTTCTAGTCTAGACCTTTTCAGCAGCCATAGTAGTAACAGACTCTAGCTAGGACGCCATTTCACCAGGTACCACAGCAGCAGAGACAGTTACAACAATCTTTCTGCCATAATACTGCAAGAAGTCCGGTCACATCTAGGAAGTTTACAAGAGGAGGCTAGGAGTTTGTTTGTATTATGGTACTGAAGGGCATCAGCTGAGGAAGTGTCCTTCCAATCCTTGTCGTACAGTTTACGGAGCAACTTCAGCTTCGAGGGCACAAGAGAGACCACCTACAGTACAGCCGAGGGGACCGCTTCCGACACAACAGCAGCGTTATGTCCAGCATCACAAGCAGGGAGGTACACGTCTGGGACGAGCATTTGCTATGACCGTCGAGGAGGACGAACCCACCGGAGATGTCATCTGCAGGTTCTATTCTTCTTAATTCTATTTTAGCTTTAGCTTTGTTTGATAGTGATGCTTCCCATAGTTTTGTATCTGTTTCTTTTGCTCTGAAGCATGGTTTGGTAGCTGAGTCTTTGCTTAGGACTTATAAGATCATGACCGGGGGAGGCATTATCCTGGTTAATGATATTTGTAAGGATCGAAGAGTTACTCTAGGAGGCCGAGAGTTGAGTGTGTGTCTACTTGTAATGTCACTTCCGAGCTACGACATTGTACTCTGGATGGATTGGTTGAGTAGGCACCGTGCTAGCATGGATTATAGAGGAGGTAGAGTTTTGTTTGGTCCGCCAGGAGAGCCAGAGTTCGAGTTTGCTAGAGGAGCTAAAGAGCAGGAAGAAGGCATTATTTGTGGAGCTATAGTGGAAGACAAGGAGTTGTTGTATCTGTTGATAGCAGAATTCTTGGATGTGTTTCCTGAGGAATTATCAGGGTTGTCGCCAGATTAAGATATTGAATTCTATATAGACTTGGTGCCAGGTGCAGAACCAATTTCAAAATATGTCTATAGAGTAAGCAACAATGAGCTGGTCGAGATGAAGAAGCAGGTGGACGAATTACAGGATAAGGGGTTTATCAAATCGAGTTCTTCACTGTGGGGAGCCCTGATATTGTTTGTACTGAAGAAGGATGGATCGGTGCACATGTGTATTGATTATAAGGCTTTGAATAACCTTACTATCAAGAATAAGTATCATTTGCCACGGATTGATGATATGTTCGATCAGTTGAGTGGTGCCAAGGTATTTTCTAAGATAGATTTGAGATCAGGCTACCACCAGGTGAAGGTGAAGCCGGTGGACATACCGAAGACTGATTTTAGAACTCGGTATAGTCAGTACGAGTTTATGGTAATGCCGTTTGGGTTGACTAATGCACCGACGGTATTTATGAACTTGATGAACAAGGTATTCCATCAGTACCTTGATAAGTTTATGGTAGTGTTCATCGATGACATACTCATATACTCGAAGACACTGGAGGAGCATGAGGAGCATTTGAGGATCGTGTTGGATGTGCTGAGGAAGGAGAAGCTGTATGGAAAGTTATCCAAGTGTGAGTTCTTTCTGGACAAGATGGAGTTCTTGGGGCATGTTGTGACTGGTGATGGTATTTCAGTGGATCCGTAGAAGATCACAGCAGTAGAATCTTAAAAGACCTCGAGTTCGGTAGCAGAGATCAGAAGTTTCTTGGGATTGGTAGGCTACTACAGAAAGTTTGTACAGATTTTTTGAGTATTGCCGAGCCGATGACCAGACTCACCAGGAAGGATATAGAGTTTGTTTGGATAGAGAATTGCCAGGTTACTTTTAAGAAATTGAAGAGGAGATTGACGTCTGCTCCTATTTTGACATTGCCATCAGGGTCTGGAGGTTTCACTATTTATAGTGATGCATCGAGAAAAGGTTTGGGTTGTGTTCTTCAGCAGAATGGAAAAATGATTGCCTATGCATCCAGACAATTGTGACCTTATGAAAAGAAATATCCTACCCATGATTTGGAGTTGGCAGCAGTCATATTTGCCCTGAAGTTGTGGAAACCTTATTTGTACGGAGAGCATATAGAGATCTTCACAGACCACAAAAACTTGAAGTATATTTTCATGCAGAAGGAGTTGAACATGAGGCAGCATCGGTGGTTCGAACTGATGAAAGATTTTGATATATCTTTGCAATATCATCCAGGGAAAGCTACTGTAGTTGCCGATGCTTTGAGTAGGTATCCGATAGCTATGTTCTTGACGCAGGATCGATATTTGTTGGAGGACTTGGAGAGCTTGGGCATTGAGGTAATTGTTCCTGGTTTGGCGATGCATATGTGGGGATTGCAGATACACTCAGATTTGATGGACATGGTCAAGGCAGCCCAATATGAGGATATATCTCTGAGGAGCATCAGAGCTTAGGTGAGAGCAGGATTGGAGGATGATTTTACCATTGCTGAGGATGGATCTTTGAGGCATGGAGTTAGGTTGTGTATGCCTAGTGGGGAGCTACGTGAGGAGGTATTATAGGAAGCGCATCGCTCTCAGTATTTCATGCATCCAGGTGCCATCAAGATATATCGGGATATGCGAGAGAGTGTGTGGTGGTATGGCATGAAGAGAAAAGTGGCACAGTTTGTATCCAGATGTTTAGTGTACCAGCAGATGAAAGCCGAGCGGCAGAGGTCAGGAGGTTTACTTCAGCCATTACCCATTCCAGAGTGGAAGTGGGAGCATATTACTATAGATTTTGTGTTCAAACTTTCATGATCTCTAGGAGGGAAAGACGCGATTTGGGTCATCGTTGATAGGTTGACCAAGTCAACCCACTTTTTTCCTTTCAAGGTAGGTTTGTCTACGGAGAAGCTGGCAGAGATGTATGTGAGGCAGATCGTTAGGATATATTGAGTTCCTGTCAGCATAGTCTCGGATCGGGATGGTCGTTTCACTTCTCATTTCTAGAGGAGTTTGAAGGAGAGTTTGGGCACTCAGCTCAAGTTCAGTACTACATATCATCCCCAAACAGATGGACAGTCAGAGAGGACTATTTATATTCTTGAGGATATATTGTGCACTTGTGTACTAGATTTTGGGGATTCTTGGGAGGACCATCTCCATTTGGTAGAGTTTACTGATAACAACAGCTACCAGGCTAGTATAGAGATGTCATATTTTGAAGCTCTGTACGATCGGAGGTGTCGTACTCCCTTGTCATGGGAAGATGTTGGAGAGAGAGTTTTGCTTGGGCCAGAGATGGTTGTAGATGCAGCGGAGAAGGTTTAGTTGATCAAAGACAAACTTCGTGTGGCGCAGGACAGACAGCGGCATTGGGCCGATAGCCACCGGAGACCTTTGGAGTTCGAGGTATAGTTTAGATTTTTGTTTTGTGCTTGTTATTAGTTGTTTGTTATAGATTAAGTTCTTAAGGTAGTATTTTGTTCTAGGTGGGTGGTTTGGTATTTTTGAGGATTTCCGACACGAGATACGATTCACTTTGGTGGAGGCGGAAAGCTTAGTCCGCGATTCATCGGACCTTTCACTATTCTAGAGAGGATCGGTGCAGTTGCTTATAGGCTGGACTTGCCACCTGCATTAGAGGGAGTATACAATGTGTTTCACGTGTCATAGTTGAGACGGTACATGGCAAATCCTAGTCATGTATTGGATCACTCGGAGATAGAGGAGGGCCCTACTCTTAGTTATCCAAAGCAGCCAGTTGAGATTCTGGATCGGAGAGAGAAGGTGCTGAGGAACTAGACTATTCTTTTAGTGCAGGTCACATGGAGGCATCACTCTCCGGGGGAGTCTACCTAGGAGAGGGAGGATGAAATGCGAGAGCGTTATCCATATTTGTTTGTGCCTTGAGGTATGTTCTTTCCTAATTATGTTATGTTCTTTCATAGTTAGTTTTGTTCTTTAATTATGTTCATTGTTATGTTCTATTATTTTCTGGGGGGATATTTTTCGTCTTTGAATTTCGAGGACGAAATTATTTTAAGGAGGATAGACTTGTCACTACCATATTTTCTAGAAAAGGATATTTTAGTAATTTTATAATTAACTAAATATTGTGCATGATAAATAATTATTTGTCATATTATTTAATTATTGTTAGATGCTAGTTATTTATTTTGTACTTGTGTTAGTGGACCTAACTAGTTTATTTTAGACTCATGGACCAACATAAAATAATTGTTAGAATTGAGCCCAATTAGAAAGCCCATTGATTAGGAGATGGATTAAAATTAATTAAGCCATTAGACTAGAAGCTTCTCTCCTTAATTATTTTTTCGTGAGAGGCCCCAAGGGGTATAATGAATATTACATTGTAGCTTGAGGAAGGGGTAGAGGGGGCCGACCTATTAAAGAGGGCGGAATTGATTTCTCTCTCCTCTTTTCATTTCAAAACTAGATCTAGAATTTCCCTCAACCAAATTCTTTCATTCCCACTTTATTTCTCTACCAAATTTTATCCAACAATTACCATTGGAGGCTAGTAGAGCAAGGATCTAGAAGGAGAAAGTAAGGATCTACAAAGAGGAGCAAGGATCTACAAGTTGGAGGTCAATTTTATCACATTTGAAGGTTGCATTGGGAATCCATCTTCCAATTGATAGAATTCAGTTTTTCCCTTAAATTAGGTTCTAAATCTGAGATTTAACCATGAGAAATCAACCCATATGCATAGGCTATCCATAAGATTTGGTTTTGTGTTCATATGAGGCCTATTGTGAAAGTTATGGTACTTTTTGTGTCAATTTTGGGAGAATTCCGAGATTGACATTTGTTGTGTGTATCAACTGGTCCTATTGATCAATTTGGCATATGCTTGTGTGTTTGCGGCTAGTGTCGTATCCACAATTGGGTACGTGTAGGTCGTATCCCAATAATTTGGTGATACGTATTAATTTGGGGATTTTTCATCCGACACGGGACTTTGAACATGTCACATTTTGACACGGACATGTAGAATTGTATTTGACTCTTCGTATTGTTCATAAATAATATATATGACTTGCTCGTGTCCTTCGGGGTATGTTTGAATGTGTGGTGGACTCGTGTCGCATGCGTATCCTAAATCTATTAGGATACGGGGTGATACGTTCCATGTGTGTGCAATTTAATTATAGATCCAATTCTCTGGTGTTCTCATTTCATGGAGAAGTGTAATTATATATGTATATATATATATATATATATATATATATATATATATATATATATATATATATATAATGTTGTGTATATATATTTATGTAATTTTGTGTCTTAGATCTATGTATCTATGTATATACTATATGTGTATATATTGTATGTAACTATTC
Source organism: Iris macrosiphon (assembly GCA_036927795.1). Lineage (NCBI taxonomy): Eukaryota > Viridiplantae > Streptophyta > Magnoliopsida > Asparagales > Iridaceae > Iris > Iris macrosiphon. The sequence goes on from JAYESA010000009.1 coordinate 134,498,786, forward strand.
TTCTACATATATATATATTTATATATGGTAGTATGTATAAATATGCATATGTTAAATAGATATTTATTTATGGTTATATTTATAATCATATGATGTATGATATATATTGTGTATATGTTTATATGTACGTATATGTATGTATGTTGTTATAAATATGTTACTATGTATATAGGTGTACATTACTATGTAGATAATATGTACATATATATGTGTATGGGTATGTGTATTATTAGTTGTAATTATATACAAATATATTTAGTATATATATTATGTTGTGTGTGTGTGTGTGTATATATATATATATATATATATATATATATATATATATATATATATATATATATATATATATATATTAGAGATTTAGAGAGCAGGTGATTTAGCGATAGCAGTGTGTGTCGCTGAATGCAGCAACAGCAGCAATAACAGCAGCAAAGTGTCGCAGCAGCAGTAACGCACAGCAGCAGTAGCAAGAGAAACAGCGACAGCAACAAATGGCAATAGCGACAACTGTAGGATTCTGTCGCTGAAACAGCAGCAGTATCAGCAGCCGTATCAGGGGCTTTAGCAACGATTTTTGGCAATAACTGCAGAGATCCGTCACTGTAACAGCAGAGTATCAGCAGCAACAGTGGCTTTCAGCGACAGCAGACAGAGCCTTTAGCGACGGTTTGGCAGTTTATATATATATATATATATATATATATATATATATATATATATATATATATATATATATATATATGTAAATATGTTTCTCATTGCTATTTGTATTATAGTATACTATATGTATAATATATAGTATATCATATATTATATTTAAGGGTAGTTAGCATATGTAAAGTAGTAGGTATTACCTTGAGATACCAAGGTAAGTACCAAGGTAATTGGGGATACCCAAGGTATTGGGTTTGGTTATCAATATATTGGTTTAGTATTATGATACCAAGATTGGTTCAAACCAAGGTATCTATTTAAGGTTTGTAATTAGGCTTTATATAATAAATAATTGTTTGATATTAATACGTGATATTTTTCTTTTGTTTTACGTATCCAGAGATACGGTATCCTAGTACCCTAAGATATAGTTTTATGACCTAGACTTTAGTATTTGAACCCAATATCTTTGTGTTAGACTTTTGCAACCTAGAAGTAGACAGTTGACCATAGTTTGGCCATAGCTGACCATAGTTGACCTTAGAGTTGACTTAGTTTAACTTTTGACTTAGAGTTGACTTGTTGACCTAGAAGTTGACTAGTTTAACTTTTTTTTTTCGGAACCTTGTATTGATGTTGTATTCCATATCTAGGTCTTTGAGGCTCCGTATCAGACATCTGTGAGACTATTCATTGGACTTTAAGCGATTACATTCTCTGATAGTTTCTCATTTATGATATCCTCTATGTTTATTGTATCTAGTGTAGATATCCTTATTCTCTTGACACGATGGTTACACGGATTGGTATATCCAGATCTCGTCATGAGATATTATTCCTTGGTATATGGTGTATCTTGTGTAAGCCTTGTTTTATTGATTATCTTGTACATGTACAAACACTGATTCTCGAGAAGACTAGCTATCTTCTTGGGGAATCTCGTGCCATAGCGTACCATGGTTGGATCTATTATACCAATCGGGGTGGGGAGTATTTTAGTGTAGATATATGATTATACCCTCCTTGTATCAAGTCTTGTTCATTGAATAGTGTTAATCATATACCGCACGTATGATTAGCCAGACCATAAATATTGTATCATGTTTCTAAGCCGATCACATGTTAAAGCTAGTAATCACACACTTTGTCATTAATATTTTTGTTCATTGACATATTACTCATTATTGTATTTATTCTAGTATTTTCTTATTGTATATATCTTATTGTATCTATTATGCATCTTGTATATTCACATCTATTTACTGTTACATAGTTTTTATCATTGATTAGAACTGCTGTTAGAGATGTACTCTGCTCCTTTCCTGACTGAATATATTTTTCCCAGATGATACTGAGGACTGGTACCCTACACATTATGGACCTCAGGATATTTTGGGTTTAGAGTTAGAGACCCTGGCTCAGGAGGAACTTATCCCAACTGAGATAGATGACCCGAGTTTAGTAGCTTCTTAGTATTCTTGGTACTAGATTTGTCTCCAGCTTATTTGTTAGTATTTCTTTCAGACTCATTGATGTATTATTTTAGACTTATGAGTTGTATGTGACTATTTTATTCTTTATCATATCAGTGCTCGTTCTATCTTAGATCTATGATTGAGTATATTGTTATTGTTGGTGGTTTATTATATTGCTAGATAGATTACCCAGACAACGTTCTACCATCGATTCTGCGACGTAGGCTGTGCGTTGTTCCCGACTTGTATCCCTACATCGGGTACGGGTCGTGAAAGTATTCTTCAAGTTCAGCTAGGTAAGCTACTAGTTAGTTAGTTGGTTATTGATAAGTTAGTTTCTTTAGTTATTTTAGTTAATAGTTAGTTGGTTAGTTAACTAGTAGTAGTTAGCTAGTATTTATTTGTAGCTTGCTATTTATCTAGTTTATTGATTATATATATATATATATATATATATATATATATATATATATATATATATATATATATATATATATATATACACACACTTAACTAGAGATAATATATATATATTTATATGTATATATATATATATGTACTAGTATCTCTAGTTAAGTGTGTGTATATATATATATATGTGTGTGTGTGTGTGTGTGTGTGTGTGTGTGTGTGTGTGTGTGCATGTATATATATGTATTAGTGGTTAGTGATTAGTTAGTAGTTGTATTAGATTGATATATATATATAAAGTGACATTACCTTGAGATACCAAGGTAAGTGTCAAGGTATTGGCCAATACTCAAGGTATTGGGTTTGGGTATTAAGATGGATGTTTAGTGGTGCGATACCGCATTGGTTCAAAGCCAAGGTATTCATTTAGCATTTATAATTAAGACTAGTATACTTAATATTGATTATATATGCAATATATGCTATTTTTTATATCTAATTGTTTGTGTAGTATCCTGAGATACGGCATCTTAGTATCCTAGATTTAGCTTATATGACCTAGTTCCATAGTTTATGAACCCAACATCATAGAAATAGACTCATGTAACCTAGGAATATGTAGTTTGACCAAGTTTGACCGATTTGACTTAGAGTTGACCTAGTTTGACTGTTTTGACTTAGAAATGGCTCTTTGACCTAGATGTTGACTAGTTTAACTTATTTTTATTTCAAAATCTTGTATTGATATTGTATTCCCTATCTAGGTTTCGAGGCACCGTATCAGACATCTGCGAGACTATTCACCGGACTTCAGGCGAGTACATTCTCTGATAGTTTCTCATTTATGATATTCTCTATGTTCATTGTATCTAGTGTAGATATCCATGATTTTTTGACACGATGGTTACACGGATTGGTATATCCAGATCTCATCATGAGATATTATTTCTTGGTATATATGGTGTATCTTGTGCAAGCCTTGTTTCATTGTTCTTCTTGTACATGTACAGACATTGATTCTCGGGGAGACTAGCTATCTTCTTAGAGAATTCCATGTCATAGTGTACCATAGTTGGATCCACTATACCATTCGGGGTTGGGGAGTATGTAGTGTAGATATGTGATCATACCCTCCTTGTATCAAGTCTTGTTCTTGAATAATATTAATCATACACCGCACGTATGATTAGCCAGGCCATAAATCTTGTATCAAGTTCCCAAGCCGATCACATGTTAAAGCTAGTACTCACACACTTAGTCATTAGTATTCTTCTTCATTGTCATATTATTCATTCTTGTATTTACTTCCAGTATTTTCTTATTGTATATCTCTCTTGTATTTATTGTTACATCTTGTATATTCACATCTATTTACTGTTACATAGTTTATATCATTGATTAGAACTGCTGTTAGAGATGTACTCTGCTCCTTTCCTGACTAGATTTTTTTTTTAGATGATACTAAGGAGTGGTACCCTACATATTACGGGCCTCAGGATGTTGTGGGTTTAGAGTTAGATACCCTGACACAGGAGGGACTCATCCCGACTGAGACAGATGACCCAGGACTTGTAACTTCTTAGTATTTTTTGTACTGGATTTGTCTCCAGCTTATTGTTTAGTATTTCTTCAGACACATTGATGTTATTATTTTAGACTCATGAGTTGTATGTGACTATTCTATTCTTTATCTGATTCGTGCTCATTTTTATCTTAGATCTGTGATTGAGTATATTAATATTATTGGTGGCTCATTATATTGTTAGATAGATTATCCAAACAACGTTCTACCGTCGATTCTGCGACGTAGGCTGGACGTTGTTCCCGACTTGTACCCTTACACCGAGTATGGGTCGTGACAGCTACCCCCAGTTTGCAGAATCATCTTCGGTCCTAGGGAACTACCAACCCCAATTAACGACAATCTTATCTTCAAGTGGGTGTCCAGGAATACTCCTTCTGTAGGCAAAGCTGCTCGCTCTCCTTGGGCTCGTCTTCTCGACACAATAGCCGAGAGTTTAGTGTTAGAGTTGCTGGACTTGCGACCTCCCTTCGTGGAGGAAGATCTCCAAGTGGAATAATATTAGGGGAAGATCAACCCCTCCTCCTCGAGATTTGTACCTATTTTCTGGGATTATGTCAGATGTGTGCTCTTGGCTGTAGTTATCAGAGCGTCGACTACCTGTTTGCAGGTACTGCTACTTTACCAAAGTAGAAGTTGATGACGATATTGGCACAGTGGTGCCCCAGAGGGGACATCTCATATGCCATAGCTGTCTCAATCGCTTTACGCTTATGATTGATTATGTCGCGCAAGTCGGGTGAGGGATGATCCACCTTCACACCCTCCTTATGAGCATGGGTAAACCGAGCACATGGGTGTGTATATAATATTTTTACTCCCTGACTTGGGGTTCATACAATAACTTTTTCCAAGTCATCAGTTAAAGACTTTTGAGACTAACATAGTGGCATGCCCCAGTCCCAAAAATACGTAGGACTAGGACATAAGCATGCCAGCCGCATATACATGGCAACTCCAATATATGGATACCATGATACACACGTACACTGTAATATGAACAATAATTCACAAGTGGTATATATATATATATGTCACAGGGCATATCTAAATCTCATCCATAGAAATCAAATATAAATGAATACAATATCCATGAAACCAGATCTCAATATAAAGTATCTAAAGATGATAGTCGGATGGAAACAAATCCACTACCAAACTAGAATATAGAATAAATAAGATAAATACAATATAAGTACAACATCTACCAATCACGAAACTCAAAGAGAAGACCTGCTCAAAATATAAGTAACCCGTCCAAATCTGCGCTCCTGCGAATACTCATGAACAATACACCTAGAAAGGTCCAGGTCCTCAGAGGGACATAACAAGATATATAAAAGCATGCCATAAAGTAAATACTGAATAAATAAAGTGGTGCTCTAACCATCTAAGTGAATGCACTTTGAGGACAACTTGAGTGTATGGGAAAGTGTAGGCTAGACATATGCTGACATAATTCACCAATCGTGACAACTGGCTAGTATATGCCACATATGCCCCCATACAAGGGCAATGTAATATAATAACGTCCATACCACTCCGGAGAACGGGGCATCTGCATAATATATAACGTCCATACCGCTCTGAAGAACGGGGCATCTGCATAAAGGAAGTGGGTGTCCCATACGCCTACTAGTTGTCCTTTCCGCCCAATGATCTATGCGTGTTGTATCCACAACACGCTTCAGCCACTACGCCGAGGCGTCGTAACTCTGGCTCATAGTCTATCGTTAGAACAATAGCCCAACCTTACAACCAAACAAGGACAAGGATTGGACCATCGTACCACGATAGTCTATGCTCCGACTACTAATAACTGCTAAGTCTTCTAACATGCATTGCTAATAGCAGTTATTCCCTATCCGTCACACGACCTACACTTACAGGTGGCCAACCACATACGCAAGTTCATGCCCTACATAAGACTCACAATACGTGTAGAAAATGAGTCAAGGCCAGGGAGTCATACCAATAACTCCACAACTTTAGGTGGGTCTACTAGACACTAGGTCAGACACAAGTCTTAACGTTAACGCATTCGTTGACTACACCCAAGTTTCTCTCGGACGTGCACAGTTTAAAATAAATAAACATGCAACTAAATAATAACTGAATTTAAATAGTACAACAAGACAAGATATACTTGCCTGGCAAGAAAGCTGTGTAGCACCAATAACCTGCTCCTGAAGTCGCGCAGATAAATCCAATATCCTCGGGGTACGCGTACAGAAATAACGGCGACGACGACGATGGTAAACGATGGTGATTGGGGTTACGAGAAGATGATAACTACGATGATGGTGATGATTACGACTTCAACGACGATGATGATGGTGATGCTCATGGTGAAGATGATGGTGATGATCATGATAGTGATTACATGATGGTGATGGCGAGGATGATGACGTGGGTGATGGTGATAACGAGGATGCTAATGTGGACGATGGTGACGACGATGTTAGGTTGATGATGATGGTAACGACGAGGACGATGTTGTGGTGTAGTTAGGGAATGATTAGGGTTAAGGTGTTGGTGATGATGATTATGATATTGATGATTGATGATATTGAAGGGTTGATGATTAATGGTGAGGATGATTTGAGATGATGATGAAGGTGAGTTGATTAATGGTGAGGATGATTTAAGATGATGATGAAGGTGAGTTGATGATGATGATGTACTAATGAAGAGATGATGATGGTGATTGCTTGAGGCTCAACGGAATCCGGCTAGTAGGGGGATGTTCGGCCAGGGAAGGTCGAACAGGGAGGAGGGGAGCAGGGAAAAGTGGACGAGTTTGTGGTGGTGCTGGTGGTGTGGGGTTACTCCGGTCGTCGAGTAAGGAGAGGAGGAGCTCAGGGAAGGGAGAGGTGGCCCGGTGCTGCTCCGGCCATGCTCAGGTGGCCGAGGAGGAGCAGGGAGGAGTAGTGGTCGGGGGTGTTGCTCTCAGGCGAGAGGAGGAGGAGGAGAATGGTGATCGAGCTTCTCATCAAGGAAACGGGGAAGCTCGGTTGGAAGGAGATGCAGGCAGTCGAGGCGATAATGGCGGTGGTCCAGAGAGTCGAGGCCGGCGGAGCACAGAGGCTCGGGATCGTTCGAGTCGGGGAAAATGGAGTTTGAGGTGGAGCTGTGGTCGGGGCTCGGCTACGGTGTAGTCGAGGAACTCGGGGACGACACCGGAGTTGCTCGGGGTCGAGATGACGGGGAGTAGATGGCGGGAAGTCGGTCGTGGCGATGGAAAACTGGGAGGAGGACGAGAGGTTAGGCTGAGATATGATCGGCGAGGTCAGGGTGGCCAGGGACTGATCGACGAGGAGGCGGTGCAGTGCTCTCAGGCGAGTGGGGCAGCGACGCAGCGAGGCGGGCCTGGACTGCTCGTGGCGAGGAAGGCGGTAATGCGGGTTAGGTCGACGAGGTACTGGGTGCAGGTCCTCTGAGGCAGAGTGCGGCGGAGGGGGGGCTACTCCGGCGAGGGGGACTGGCCAGGGAAGGGTTGCTCCGGCGAGATCTCTGGTCAGTTGGCCGAGGAAGAAGAGGGATGGTAGGTTAAAGAAGGTGAATATCGGCTAGGTATATTTTGGGTTTGGGTTTACAATAGAAAAGGAGAGGAAAAATTGTATATAAATACATGTGAACTAGGGTTTTGTTGACCTAGAAGTGGGCTTGGTCAACACCTCTTTGGGGTTGGGCCTTGGGCTCACATGGGGATGTTTGGAGGGCAATAAATTACCTTGTTTAAAAGCAAGGGTAGGTTTAAAATAAAGGGGGCGATGTTGCGCGTTTGTACATTCCGAAAATTATGGAAAAAATTCATGTAAAGAAAAAAATGGGTTTTTTCATGTATTATCCATTGGTGTGGACACCTCAATGCACTTTTGCATAAAAGCATCCAACAATTAAAAAATCGCACAAAGACGGAAATTGGATTAAATTGATTAAAATTAATATGCACGGTATTCTGGAATTAATTAGAAGTACATGGGTATATATTACGACCCGCACCCGGTGTAAGGGTACAAGTCGGAAATAATGCCCAGCCTACGTCGTAGAATCGGCGATAGAACGTTGTCTAGATAATCTATCTAATAATATAATAAACCACCAAAATGATAATATACTTAATCACAGATCTAAGATAGAAAGCACGAATCAGATAAAGAATAGAATAGTCACAATACAACTCATGAGTCTAAAATAATACATTAATGAGTCTGAAAAAATAATAAAATAAGCTGGAGACAAATCCAGTACAAAGAATACTACGAAGCTACAACTCCTGGGTCAACTGTCTCAGTTGGGATAAGTCCCTCCTGAGCCAGGGTCTCAGAATCTAAACCTACAACATCCTGGGGTCCATAATAGGTAGGGTACCACTCCTCAGTGTCATCTGGAAAAATATATCCAATCAGGAAAGGAGCAAAGTACATCTCTAACAGCAGTTCTAATCAATGATAAAAACTATATAATAATAAATAGATGTGGATAAACAAGATGCATAATAGATACAAAAGATATATATACAATAAGAAAATACTGGAATAAATACAATAATAAATAATATGCCAATGAATAAGAATACTAATGACTAAGTGTGTGAGTAATAGCTTAACATGTGATCGGCTTGGGTAAGATGCAATGCGGCCTGGCTAATCATATGTGCGGGTGTATGATCAACACTATTCAGTAATCAGTACTTGATACAATAGGGATATTGATCACATATCTATACTAATACTCTCCACCCTCGACTGGTATAATAGATCCAACCATGGTATGCTATGGCACGAGATTCCCCAAGAAGATAGCTAGTCTTCCCGAGAATCGGTGTCTGTACATGTACAAGATAACCAATGAAACAATACTTGCACCATATACACCATATACCAAGGAATAACATCTCATGACGAGATCCAGATATACCAATCCGTGTAACCATAGTGTCAGAAGAACATGGATATCTACACTAGATACAATGAACATAGAGGATATCATAAATAAGAAACTATCAGAGAATGTACTCGCCTGAAGTCTAATGAATAGTCTCACAGATGTCTGGCATGGTACCTCGAAGACCTAAATATGGAATACAACATCAATACAAGGTTCCGAAAAGAGAATAAGTTAAACTAGTCAACTTCTAGGTCAATAAATCAATTCTAAGTCAAAAGTCAACTATGGTCAACTCTAAGGTCAAGTATGGTCAAACCAAGGTCAACTATCTATTTCTAGGCTGCACAAGTCTAACACAAAAATCTTGGGTCAAGATATTAAAATCTAAGTCATAAAAATTACATCTTAAAATATTAGGATACCGTATCTTCGAATACGTGAATCCAAGGTAAAACATCAATAATATAAATCAACAAATATTTATAATAATATAGAATCACAATTTATATATCAAATAGGTACCGTGGTTTTGAACCAACTTGGTATCTCAACAAAAATCACAATCTTGATACCCAAACCCCGTATCTTGAGTATCCCACTTACCTTGGTTTCCACAGGATAATACTCAATACCTTGATATAATAATTACCCTCATATATAATATATAAATATATACTAATATTATACATATAAGGAATATAGCAATAATAATATATTATCTCAATATTAATACATACATATATACATATATATATATATATAAGTATATAAACAATATATATATAAATCTGCCAAACCATCGCTGAAAACTGCGTTAAAAAACACTGATTCTCAGATACACTGCCTTTAGTGACAGTTCTGGCTGTCACTGAAGCTGCCGTCACTATTGCTGTGGGATCCTGTACTGCTGCCGCTACTTTAGTGACGGTTTGCAACCGTCACCGTTTCCACCGTCGCCACTGCTGCTCTTTTTCACCGCTGCTGCTGCTTATTAATGACAGTGGCGGCTGTCATTAAATGTTGCCGCCACTGCTACAGCGGCTGCTGCTAAATCCGCTACTATTAATGACAGTGGCTATCATTAAACCTTTTGTCGCCAAAAAACTATAAAATATATATATATATATATATATATATATATATATATATATATATATATATATATATATATATATATATATATATAATTACCAAATAACTATATAGATACCCCCTCCATAATAATATATATATTATGACATGCCACATACATAAATATAGTATAATTACATCTATCCATATATTTAAATAATCCTATAACAATTACATATAAAGTAATTACCCAATTAACATATATATATATATATATATATATATATATATATATATATATATATAAACATATACATATATATCCATACAATATATTATAACATATATATCAATGCATGTAGAAGAAAGCTACATATGTATATATTCTATTAGTACATATATAATACATAGATCTATGATACAATAAACACTATAATAAATATACTATAATACATATATAATATCTATATATATATACACAATTATAACTCAAGAATTAAAAGCACAATAATTAGATCTACACATAAATACACAACATATGGAAAGTATCACACCGTATCCCATTAGATCTAGGATACGCATGTGACACGAGTCCACCACACATCCAATTGCACCCGAAGGACACAAACAAGTCACATATAATATTTATAAATAATACAAAGTGTCAAATATAGATCTACGTGGTCATGTCAAAATTTGACATGTACAAAGTCCCGTGTCGAAGGAAAACCCCCCAAAATAACACGTATCACCAAATTATTGGAATATGACCTATACGTACCCAATTGTGGATACGACATAAGACCCAAACACATAAACACATGCCAAATTGATCTATAGGATCAATTGACACACACAACAAATGTCATTCTCGAAATTTCTCCAAAATTGACACAAAAAGTATCATAACTTTCTCAATAGGCCTCCTATGAACACAAAACCAAATCCTAATTGATTTTTCATGATTAAATCTCAGATTTAGAAGCTATTTTAAGGGGGAAAACTGAATGGTACCTATTGGGAGATAGATTTCCAATAAAACCTCCAATTGAGATAAAATTGCTTCTAAAATGTAGATCCTTGCTCCTCTTTGTAGATCATTGCTTTCTCCTTCTAGATCCTTGCTTTTTAAGTCTCTAATATTGATTTGGGAAGGAATTGGAATGAATTTTAGTAGGAAAATAAAGTGGGAAAGAAGGAATTTGGTAGTGGAAAATTCTAGATCTAGATTTGGGATGAAAAAGAGGAGAGAGAATTCCCCCCCTCTACTTATATAGGCCGGCCCCTATTCCTCTCCCTCAAGTAATCATGTAATATCCATTATACCCCTTGGGACCTCTCATGAAGAAATAATTAAGGAAGGAAGCTTCTAGTCTAATGATTTAATTAATTTAATCTATCTCCGTAACAATGGGCTTTCTAAATGGGCTAGTCTAACTAATTAATTTATGTTGGTCCATGGGTCCAAACTAAACTAGTTAGGTCCACTAACATAAGTCCAAATTAAATAAATAATATCTAACAATAATTAAATAATACAACAAATAATTATTTATCAAGCACAATATTTAATTAAATAGGAAATTACTAAAATACCATTTCCTAGAAAATGTGGTAGTGACAAGTCTACCATCCTTAAAATAATTTCGTCCTCGAAATTCAAAGACGAAAACTATCCCCAGAAAATAACAGAACAGAACCAAAGAATCATAACTAACTATGAAAGAATCATAACAATGAACAAAACATAACTAGGAAATAACATACCTCAAGGCACAAACAAATATGGATAACGCTCTCGCATTTTCTCCTCTCTCCCAGGTAGACTCCCCTGGAGAGTGATGCCTCCATGTGATGCGTACCAAAGAAATAGTCCGGTTCCTCAGTATCTTCTCTCTCCGAACCAGAATCTCAACTGGCTACTCCGGATAGCTAAGAGTAGGGCCCACCTCTATCTCCGAGTGATCCAATACACGACTATGATCTGCCACGTATCATTCAACTGCGATACATGAAACACGTTGTGCACTCCCTCCAATGCAGGTGCAAGTCTAGTCTATAAGCAACTGCACCGACCCTCTCTAGAATAGTGAAAGGTCCGATGAATCACGGACTAAGCTTTCCGCCTCCACCTAAGCGAATCATGCCTCGTGTCAGAGAAATCCTCAGAAACACCAAACCACCAACCTAGAACAAAATACCACATTAAGAACTTAATCTATAGCAAACAACCAAGAGCAAGCACAAAATAAAAATCTAAACTATACCTCGAACTCCAAAGGTCTCCAATGGCTATTGGCCCAATGCCGCTGTCTGTCCTACGCCACTCGAAGTCTGTCTCTGATCAACTGAACCTTCTCTGCTGCATCCACAACCATCTCTGGTCCAAGCAAAACTCTCTCTCCAATATTGTCCCAAGATAAAGGAGTACGACACCTCTGACCGTACAGAGCTTCAAAAGGTGACATCTCTATACTGGCCTGGTAAATGTTGTTGTAAGCAAACTCTACCAAATGGAGATGGTCCTTCCATGAACCTCCAGAATCTAGTACACAAGTACACAACATATCCTCGATATTCTGAATAGTCCTCTCTGACTGCCCATCTGTCTGGGGATAATATGCAGTACTGAATTTGAGCTGAGTGCCCAAACTCTCCTGCAAACTCCTCTAGAAATGAAAAGTGAAATGACTATCCCGATCTGAGACTATGCTGACGGAAACTCCATGTATCCTAACGATCTGCCTCACATACATCTCTGTCAGCTTCTCCGTAGACAAACCCACCTTGAAAGGCAAGAAGTGGGCTGACTTGGTCAACCTATCAACGATGACCCAAATAGCGTCTTTCCCTCCTGGAGATCGTGGAAGTCCGGATACAAAATCCATAGTAATGTGTTCCCACTTCCACTCTAGAATGGGTAATGGCTGAAGTAAACCTCCTGGCCTTTGTCTCTCAGTTTTCACTTGCTGGCACACTAAGCATCTGATACAAACTATGCCACTTTTCTCTTTATGCCATACCACCATACACTCTCTCGCATATTCCGATACATCTTGTTAGGACCTGGATGCATGGAATACTGAGAGCGATGTGCTTCCTGCAACACCACCTCACACAGCTCCCCACTAGGCATACACAATTAACTCCATGCCTCAAAGATCCATCCTCAGCAATAATGAAATCATCCTCCAATCCTGCTCTCACCTGAGCTCTGAGGGCTCACCTGAGCTCTGATACTCCTCAGAGATACATCCTCATACTGTGCTGCCTTGATCCTGTCCATCAAATCTGAATGTATCTGCAATCTCCACATCTACATAGCACCACCAGGAACAATCACCTCAATGCCCAAGCTCTCCAAGTCCTCCAACAAATATCGATCATGCGTTAAGAACATAGCTAACGGATACATGCTCAAAGCATTGGCAACTACATTGGCTTTCCCAGGATGATATTGCAAAGAGATATCAAAATCCTTTATCAGTTTCAACCACCGACGCTGCCTTATGTTCAACTCCTTCTGCGTGAAAACGTACTTCAAGCTTTTGTGGTCTGTGAAGATCTCTATACGCTCTCCATACAAATAATGTTTCCACAACTTCAGAGCGAATATGACTGCTACCAACTCCAAATCATGGGCAAGATAGTTCTTTTCATGAGGACGCAATTACCTGGATGCATAGGCAATCACTTTCCCATGTCATTGAAGAACACAACCTAAACCCTTTCATGATGCATCACTTAAAATAGTGAAACCCTCGGGCCCTGATGGCAACGTCAAAATAGGAGCAGACGTCAACCTCTTCTTTAACTCCTCAAAAGCAACCTGGCAATCCTCCGTCCAAACAAACTCCGCATCTTTCTTTGTGAGTCTGGTCATCGGCTCGATAATCCTCAAAAAATCTTACACAAACTTCCTGTAGTAGCCTGCCAATCCCAAGAAACTCCTGATCTCTGCTACCGAACTCGGAGTCTTCCAAGATTCCACTGCTGAAATCTTCTTCGGATCCACAGAAATACCATCACTAGTCACAACATGCTCCAAGAATTTCACCTTGTCCAAAAAAACTCACACTTGGACAACTTCCCATACAGCTTCTCCTTCCTCAGCACATCCAACACAATCCCCAAATGCTCCTCATGCTCCTCCGGTGTCTTCGAGTATATGAGTATGTCGTCGATGAACACCACCACGAACTTGTCAAGGTACTGGTGGAACACCTTGTTCATCAAGTTCATAAATACCGTCGGTACATTAGTCAAACCAAACGGCATCACCATAAACTCATACTGACCATATCGAGTTCTAAAAGTAGTCTTCGGTATGTCCTCCGGCTTTACCTTCACCTGATGGTAGCCTGATCTCAAATCTATCTTAGAAAATACCTCGGCTCCACTCAACTGATCAAACAAATCATCAATCAGTGGCAAAGGATACTTATTCTTGATAGTGAGATTATTCAAAGCCCTATAATCAATGCACATGCGCACCGATCCATCCTTCTTCGGTACAAACAATACCGGGGTTCCCCATGGTGAAGAACTCGATCTGATAAACCCCTTATCCTATAATTCGTCCACCTGCTTATTTAGCTCGGCCAGCTCGTTGTTGTTTACTCTATAGACATGTTGCAAAATTGGTTATGCACCTGGCACTAAGTCTATAGAAAATTTAATATCTCGATCTAGCGGCAATCCTGGCAATTCCTCAGGAAACACATCCAAGAACTATGCTATCAATGGATGCGGTAACTCCTTGTCTTCCACCATAGCTCCACAAATAATGCCTTCTCCCTGCTCCGCAGCTCCTCTAGCAAACTCGACCTCTGGCTCTCCAGGCGGACCAAACAAAACTCTACCTCCTCTACAATCTATGCTAGCATGGTGCCTACTCAACCAATCCATCCCAAGTACAATATCGTAGCTCGAAAGTGGCATTACAAGTAGACACGCACTCAACTCCCGGCCTCCCAAAGTAACTCTCCGATCCTTGCAAATATCATTAACCAGGATAATGCCTCCCCCGGTCATGATCTTGCAAGTCCTAGGCAAAGACTCAGCTACCAAACCATGCTTCAGAGCAAAAAAAAACAGATATAAAACTATGGAAAGCACCACTATCAAACAAAGCTAAAGCTGGAATGGAATCAAGAAGAATAGAACCAATATGGCACAAGATGTAAGACATTCAAGGAAATGACAGATTAAGAGATCAAGTATCAATATCAAAGGAGAATAGTTGAATCAAAAGAATTTTTCTAGGTGTGATTGAGTATCTCAGCCTATATCATATATCCTATCGCAGGCTCGCAGTAGTACAACTAAATTATCGCACTACTACGACATCACATACTTTGTGAAGCTAGACCTGCATGGGCTACCACCAAAAATGTGTCACGATCCGCACCCGGTGTAATGGTACAAGTCGGAAATAACGCCCAGCCTACGCCGCAGAATCGGTGGTAGAACGCTATCTAGATAATTTATCTAACAATATAATGAACCACCAAAATGATAATATACTCAATCACAGATCTAAGATAGAAAGCACGAATCAGATAAAGAATAGAATAGTTATAATACAACTCATGAGTCTAAAATAATACATTAATGAGTCTGAAGAAATAATAAAATAAGCTGGAGACAAATCCAGTACAAAGAATACTACGAAGCTACAACTCCTGGGTCAACTGTCTCAATTGGGATAAGTCCCTCCTGAGCCAGGGTCTCAAAATCTAAACCCACAATATCCTGGGGTCCATAATAGGTAGGGTACCACTCCTCAGTGTCATCTGAAAAAATATATCCAGTCAGGAAAGGAGCAGAGTACATCTCTAACAGCAGTTCTAATCAATGATAAAAACTATGTAACAGTAAATAGATGTAGATAAACAAGATGCACAATAGATACAAGAGATATATATACAATAAGGAAATACTGGAATAAATACAATAATGAACAATATGCCAATGAACAAGAATACTAATGACTAAGTGTGTGAGTAATAACTTAATATGTGATCGGCTTGGGCAAGATGCAATGCGGCCTGGCTAATCATACGTGCGGTGTATGATCAATACTATTCAGTAATCAGTACTTGATACAATAGGGATATTGATCACATATCTATACTAATACTCTCCACCCTCGACTGGTATAATAGATCCAACCACGGTATGCTATGGCACGAGATTCTCCAAGAAGATAGCTAGTCTTCTCGAGAATCGGTGTCTGTACATGTACAAGATAACCAATAAAATAATACTTGCACCATATACACCATATACCAAGGAATAATATTTTATGACGAGATTCGGATATACCAATCCGTGTAACCATAGTGTCAGAAGAACATGGATATCTACACTAGATACAATGAACATAGAGGATATCATAAATGAGAACCTATCAGAGAATGTACTCGCCTGAAGTCCAATGAATAGTCTCACAGATGTCTGACACGGTGCCTCGAAGACCTATATATGGAATACAACATCAATACAAGGTTCCGAAAATAGAATAAGTTAAACTAGTCAACTTCTAGGTCAATAAATCAATTCTAAGTCAAAAGTCAACTATGGTCAACTCTAAGGTCAACTATGGTCAAACCAAGGTCAACTATCTATTTCTAGGCTGCACAAGTCTAACACAAAAATCTTGGGTCAAGATATTAAAATCTAAGTCATAAAATTATATCTTAAAATATTAGGATACCGTATCTCCGGATACGTGAATCCAAGGTAAAACATCAATAATATAAATCAACAAATACTTATAATAATATAGAATCATAATTTACATATCAAATAGGTACCGTGGTTTTGAACTAACTTGGTATCTCAACAAAAATCACAATCTTGATATCCAAATCCCGTATCTTGAGTATCCCACTTACCTTGGTTTTAACAAGGTAATACTCAATACCTTGATATAATAATTACCCTCATATATAATATATAAATATATACAGATATTATACATATAAGGAATATAGCAATAATAATATATTATATTAATATTAATACATACATATATATAAGTATATAAATAATATATATATATATAAATCTGTCAAACCGTCGCTGAAAACTGTGTTGAAAAACACTGATTCTCAGATACACTGCCTTTAGTGACAGTTCTGGCTGTCACTGAAGCTGTCGTCACTATTGTTGTAGGATCCTGTACTGTTGCCGCTGCATTGGTGACGGTTTGCAACCGTCACTGTTTCCACCGTCGCCACTGCTGCTCTTTCCCGCCGCTGCTGCTTATTAATGATAGTGGCAGCTGTCATTAAATACTGTCGCCACTGCTATAGCGGCTGCTGCTGAATCGGCTGCTATTAATGACAGTGGCTGTCATTAAACCTGTTGTCGCCAAAAAATATATAAAATATATATATATATATATATATATATATATATATATATATATATATATATAATTACAAAATAACTATATAGATACCTCCTCCATAATAATATACATATTATGACATGCCACATACATAAATATAGTATAATTACATCTATACATATATTTAAATAATCCTATAACAATTACATATAAAATAATTACCCAATTAACATACATATATATATATATATATATATATATATATATATAAACATATACATTTAAATATCCATACATATATTATAACATATATATTTTAGCGCATGTAGAAGAAAGCTACATATATATATATATTCTATTAGTACATATATAATATATAGATCTATGATACAATAAACACTATAATAAATACACTATAATACATATATAATATCTATATATATATACATAATTATAACTCAAGAATTAAAAGCACAATAATTAGATCTACACATAAATACATAACATATGGAAAGTATCATACAGTATCCCACTAGATCTAGGATACGCATGTGACACGAGTCCACCACACATCCAATTGCACCCCGAAGGACACAAATAAGTCACATATAATATTTATGAATAATACAAAGTGTCAAATATAGATCTACGTGTCCGTGTCAAAATTCGACATGTACAAAGTCCCGCGTCGGAGGAAAAATTCCCAAAACAACACGTATCACCAAATTATTGGGATACGACCTACGCGTACCTAATTGTGGATACGACACTAGCCCCAAACACATAAACACATGCCAAATTGATCTATAGGATCAATTGACACACACAACAAATGTCATTCTCAGAATTCTCCCAAAATTGACATAAAAAGTACCATAACTTTCTCAATAGGCCTCCTATGAACACAAAATTAAATCCTATGGGTAGTATATGCATATGGGGTAATTTTCCATGATTAAATCTCAGATTTAGAAGCTATTTTAAGGAAAAAACTGAATTGTACCTATTGGGAGATGGATCCCCAATGAAACCTCCAATTGAGATGAAATTGCTTCCAAAATATAGATCCTTGCTCCTCTTTGTAGATCCTTGCTTCCTCCTTCTAGATCCTTGCTTTTCAAGTCTCTAATGGTAATTTGGGAAGAAATTGGAATAAATTTTGGTAGGGAAATAAAGTGGAAAAGAAGAAATTTGGTAGTGGAAAATTCTAGATCTAGATTTGGAATAAAAAAAAGGAGAGAGAATTTTCTCCCTCTACTTATATAGGCCGGCCCCTATTCCTCTCCCTCAAGTAATCATGTAATGTCCATTATACCCCTTGGGGCCTCTCATGAAGAAATAATTAAGGAAGGAAGCTTCTAGTCTAATAATTTAATTAATTTAATCCATCTCCTTAACAATGGGCTTTCTAAATGGGCTAGTCTAACTAATTAATTCATGTTGGTCCATGGGTCCAAACTAAACTAGTTAGGTCCACTAACACAAGTCTAAATTAAATAAATAACATCTAACAATAATTAAATAATACAACAAATAATTATTTATCAAGCACAATATTTAATTAAATAGAAAATTACTAAAATACCCTTTCCTAGAAAATATGGTAGTGACAGGCTAAATTAGGTGGGACACAAGTATCATGGACATAGAGGGCTCAGAGTAAAATTTTATCATAAATTAGGTTGCACAAAACGGGTCAAGATTGTGTCTCCAATTTCGATTGGAACGCACAAGGATACAAAGTTAGAATTATTTAGAATTAAATAATAACGTCTGCGACGAATGTTGTGTGACTAAAATGTAGCACAAGAAAGCATAATTATAAGTTACACAAATATCAGAATGGTAGGCGGCCACGTCTAGGACAATGTTGTAAAATTTGTTGGAAGACAATAGCTAGTGTAGTGCTCCAATTATCGAAGCAATGGTAAGGTGCACCAGGTGATATTAATCTTGTATAATTAAATCAAATATCGTATTCTATTTTTAATTGGGTTCAACTAGCCCTAGTTTTACTATCTAAGCCAAGTAGGTCTAATTTTGGGTGAGGGGGTTTACATATAGTCCACATGCTCTAGTAGGCTGGACACATAGGTCAGTCTTTTATAACTTTTTGTTAGAGGCGCGCATAACAGTTAGCGATGCATGCTAATGGTCAGCCAACTAAGAAGTTGCTTAAGCTTGGCGAGCTCGTACTGCCCTAGACTTTCTCATCCTAGCACGCACTGGTACATAGTATGAGGAGTCCAAATCTTCACGGTGGCACATGGAGTAGACGTCGCAGGAGATTCTATCAAAGACAGAACCTTTGTTATTTTCTGGGGCGCATGTAGTTGTCTTTCTGCGCCTGGAGTTTGGTACTGCATGCCTTTTTTTGTACCCCACATTATGGGCGCATGGGCTGTGCATAAACCCCCAAGCTTCTGGTATTGTATGTTTTCTTTTGCCAGAGCTTAGGTGTTGAGCACTCTCCTCCTCGGATGTAGCTGCCGCATGGACAGTGACAACTGTAGTGCCCCGCTCCGCGTCGGTACTATGTACAAGTGGGATCGACTTGCTTGCTCGAACGGAAGTCTTCTCGGAGAGTTCCCGACCGATTAATCAAGGTGAGTGGGCAGAACTGCATTCTCTGATTCTTGCACGACTTAATAATGAATCTGAGTTTTTGAATGCTTGCATGCTAAGGAGATCGTTTAATAAGAAGAATGATAGAACCGACTCAGTATGCTAATAAGAGAACTCACATAGCTTGTCATCGAAACGAATATGCTGCCTAAACTAAGAGAATATGTATGCTTGTCTAAAATGAGATAGAACCATTGCTATGCTAAGAAGATAGAACTGCATATTTACTTGATGTGATAATAGACCCGTGCCATGCTAGTCTAAACTAAAAGATCGTTCATATGTTTGCTTGTCATCGTGTTCATATGGATTGTCTTGAATGCTTGTTTCGATATGAGAGTAAATGCTTGTCTTGTGTGTGCTAGACTAGTAGCCCACCTTGCATAAAGGTCCTACGGGATCTTGGGGGTGCGGCTATTAGGAATGTGATTAGAGGATATGTATGTGCTTATATGTTGTGTGCTATTGTGAAAGAGAAAGAGACTATGTGGGTGCTTGCGGTGGATGGAGGACAAACGAATGTGGGAGTCCAATAACGCGCCCTTGCTTCAAGGTCCTTCGGGATTGAGGGGCGTGGATATTGGGGGGAGGATGGTGATGCGATGGGGGAGACTAATAGTGCGCCCTTGCTACAAGGTCCTTCGGGATTGAGGGGCGTGGCTATTAGAGGGAGGCGGCGCTTCTGTTGAGAAGAGTCGAGTCTGCATTAGAGAAGTGTATGGAGATAAGCTGCATTCAGGTCGTTAGGGAGCATGCTAGGCTAGCCTTCTTGCATACCTAACTATTTGATGCAGAGACGGACAGGAAACTAAAGAACGGTAAAACATATATGTTTATGCAATTGTTGCTAACTTGTATGTCTGCTGCAGGGATAACCGTTCGGCCGTGGGGTAAGAAATATGAGTTTATGCTCATGCCTGCTTATTCATTTTGTCTGCATCATAGAGACCTCCCGTTAGTGCTTCATGCATTGCATTCGGTCGGACAATGAGACTATTAGTGCAGAGCTGAACCTTGGCTACGGCTGCTTCGGCAGTAATGTGCAACCATGCGTCACAGCTGCTAATAGAATCAGAATGTGAGTCATTAGCTAGCTGGATTACCGCTACCGATCCTGAGTTACTCGGGGACCGACTTCTGATTGATAGTTAACTTGTGTGCTAGCTTGAATGATAGTCCCTAAATGCTGCCTGTCCCTAGAATCCGTGCATATAGTTCACCGAACACGCTGCGCACACCCGAACAGGATTCCTCGTGCTTGAATTGGTTGCCTCGATTGATTGGTTGTTTGATTATGTTTTCAAAAGACATGTTTCCAAACAAAGTAATATGACTCTGCTATAGAACTGCATGAAAAGAACCTAAGTAAAACTAGCAAGATCACTAGTAATGCAATGTTTTGCCACATGATTACTTAGTGTGGGTTTCAGGGGGTGTAGCTTCTGTTCAGTTGTTTTATCTCACCAGTACTTGCATAAAGTGCTGACCCACCAACAGTTTGCTTGTTCTCAGGTGCTCGTTCGTCTGAGGAAGCGATAGCCGTGCCTCATCCCAAGGAGCCGGAAATCTGGAGTCGATGCCTGGAGCCGCATCGAGTTTGTGCCTGCTTTGAGCTGCTTTTATATAGAGGGACATAATGTATGGAACGGTGTTATTGTAATCGAGAGAAGAGTGCTTGAGCGATTTGTAATCTCGGCCATGAGCCGCTTGTAACACTTTCGATTATCAATAAAAGAGACTGTTTTTCATAGGCCATTGAGTTCTTCACTTTTCTGCAATGTTATGTGCCGCTGCTTCAGTATCAAATAGCTTACTTGCCCTTGTATCAAAGCTTTGGCCTTGTGCAAGCGCACCTTAGGCTTGCACGGCATCACGTCCCGATGGGAACGATTGTCCTGCGGGAGAGCTGTAACGTGGTGATTCACGTTCGGCGGGGACGATCGGGCTCGCGGGAGACCGGGGCGTGACAACAACTTTTGTGGATGCAGAATGTACATCTTGAGCAACAGGTAGAGAGACGGGGAGCAAATGCTCCATAGTTGGGTGGGGTACATTAGCCTTGGTGACCCATGCCTTGAGGGTTTCCTAAGGCTTTGCTAGCCTTGGTGAAAGACATGTACTGCCCTCTGAAAGAATTTCTTCGAAGGCCTGTTGGTCGAAGCGTACGACCAGCATCTTCTAGGTAGATCCTAGCTTTACAGCATCAGACTGTGTCACTATCCTTTCATTGGTGGAAAAGGAGGTCCCCAGCAGAGTCGCCATTTTTTTTTAAATACAAAAAATAGTTGTGCAAACTTGGCTTCCTGTATTAAAATCAAAGAGAGTACAAAGAGTCCTTAAACAAGAAATCTAAGTACAAATTTTTTTTTGGGAGTGTGACGATGGAGATCGAGTACTGTAGCTGACTTCTTTTCTCTGTTTGCATTAATGACGAAGGAACTTGCTGGGTCTCTAGCTCACTGGCATGAAAGTCAGCAACTGGGCTCTTGAGTATGCTTTCTCTTCGTCTCTCTCTGTGTATCTTTTTTTTCTGCGGGAATGCATCCCTACTATTTATAGCCATATATACTGGATGGCTTATACGCGCACATATGCTATATGCCATTGTTAGTAGGCCGCATGGACATCCTTAACAAAATATGGTAGCAACTGTGGGCGCATGCCATGGTCAGACTGTCACGTGGCATCCGTTGTGATATATTGTTGATAAAATCTCGATTTGGAGACGGAGTTATTTTTAACCCATTGTGTGCATGACTTGGTCAACTTGACACATGGTCAACACTGATGGTTTGAAGATCTTTTAGGTTGTAACAGAAAGATCATAAAAGCTGATTGACCCATGAGGGCCGCATGGATCTTGGCCGTATGAGCACTGTGATGCATAGAGATTGGTCCTCGTGGAGACTTGGCCTTATGGTCACCCTGGCTGCATGAGGACTTTGACGCTTGCAGTCGGGGCCGCATATGAGCTCTTGCATGAGAACTTGGACGCATGGAGTCAGGGCCACATACGATCTCTTATATAAACTCGTGGCGCTGTACGCCTGACAGTCATTAATGCACTGATGTGAATTTCTGTCTTTTAGTGTGCCGTATTTCTCACGATTCTCGAAGCATTCAGGACAATAAATGCCATGTCAAAACTTTTGACAGATGTGTCAGGGCCTTGTGCGGCTCCTGCTTCTATCGATATCTGGGCTGCATGGATGCTTTTACATACTAGACGAGTCCATTGGCCGCATGGGCTCTATGCGGCTCGAATTCACCAAGTTAGATTTTGAGGGCACATTCTCTGGGCGCATAGACTCTATGCGGCCAGACTTCAACAAGTCATCTTTTAAGGGCATATTTTCTGGACGCATGGATTCTGATTTTCCATGCTTCTACATGGAGTGTCTGTGCAGTCGCATGACTCTGACGGAAAGAGGGAAGGCAAGGTGGTGATACTTACTTGGCAATGGCCGGAAGTGGCTCAACACGTCACCTAGATGATCGACGAGGTCGTCAGGATTTAGAAGGCGGTGGTAGTAGTGATGGGTCGAGATCGAGGTAGTCGCGACTAGGTTTAGGGTTTGGAGGAAACAAGGAAGCTGCATATTTATATAGAGGAGCTCGAGAGGTATCGTCTAGGAGCCAGCTGGAGGAGCTATGAGCGTGCTTCTGCGGTTCAGAACAAATATGACTGTGCTCGTACACGGAGGGGAGCAGGTAAGAAGATGGTAGGTTAGTTTATCTTAGGGTTTCGGGTCGGACACGTGAGTGAGCAAGCAAGATAAGAACGAAAAAGAAGAAAAAGAAGGATAATCATAGATGGGTTTGGGCCAAAACTGAAGAGAAAAGAACATTGTTCTTCAAAGGACACTGTGCTAAATTAAAAGGAGAAAACTATGCATAAACAGTGGGCCGAAAGAATATAAAAGAATGGAATTTATTTGGTGGGCGGACTAGATTGGAGGAAAGAAACAAGGAAAAACATTAGGATTTAATTAAGGAGATGGTGGATTTCGAGAAGATTAATTAGTATTAGCTGGAAAATTTGCTAGGCTATGAGCTTAATTATAATATTGGGCTAGAAATCCGTTAGGGTTTAAGGGATTTAGTAATTAATAGTAATAACCTAATTTAACAACCCTACTTGATATAACAACATTGCAATATATATATGTAACAGAAAATGCATCATTAATAATGACAGTAATAATTTTTTTTACTAGTTTAGTAGTATTAATATTAGTAGTATTTATAACCTTATAATAATAACAATAGAAACAAGAAATTTGATATAATATTAATAACTAAGTTTCAAGTCTTTACATGAATAAACATGTAAATCATAGGGTGCATTCACTTTGATAACATTTAAATTGTGATAAAATGATTTTCAATTTCTTACTTAAGTCAAAGTGGAAAGAAAAGGAAAGAAATATAGGTTAAAGAAAATAAATAAATTCAGGGAGAGATCTTACACACCGGTTGGCGAGATAGACTTTGCACTGCACGAGATGCAAGTAGTCTCCAAATTACCCATGACATGAAGCCTTATGAAGAGTAGACTCCTTGTAATAAGGAGCTTATAGACTTGGAGAAGAAGAACCCCAAGTTGATGGAGACTTTTTCGAGACTTTGAATGTTGGATGTTGATTGTAATTAGTGAATTTCTTTGGCACCTATGATTTCGTTTTAAATCGTATGAAGATAATTATTAATTATTCAAACTTTGTTTATATATTGTTTCCGTCTTAGTAATTAGTATTGATATTGAATGAGTTAATTATTATAAATGTCATTATTTATTGATTCATATGGAACCTTTGTGGAAATATTAAGGATGCTTATTATGATATGAATATGATATAAAGGTAAGAACAACTTACAATTGCCGACACTGCATTAACTCAAAATAGACAAAAAAATAAAATAAAATAATTATAAAAAATTATTTTTATATTCTAAGTCAAACATATCGTGATCCCGTAATAATTTTTGAATTGTCATCGTCAACTAGAATATCTAAATTTTAATTATCTAAAATCTTCTCTTTCTAGATATGCTGGGGTGCCATTGACCTCAGCTAGAATTGACTGCTAATTCTGATACAAAATATTATAGTTCGACAATGACATACTAGCTGAAAGTTTACTCCGTAATAGTTTTTTTTTGGCCGTGTATAAAGACACTACAAAAAGACTTGGGACTGGTCCAATTTTTTTTATAAATTTTTTATTCAAAAAATTACTCGGGGCTAGTCCAAATATTTATTAGAACTGTCAAAATTTTGACAGTTCTTCCAATAGGTTGGATTGTCAAAATTTTGACAGTCCATTGAAGTGCATATTTTATTTAGGACTGTCAAAATTTATAACAGTCTAACATATTGAAAGAATTGTCATAATTTTGACAGTCCTAATAAATATTTGGACTAATTTTCAGTAATTTTTGAATAAAAAAAATTAGATCAGTTTCGAATTTTTTTTTTTTTAGTATCATTATCAAGGATTTTTTTTTTTCTATTAACTTAGTACTTCCACTTCCACTTTCAACTTCCTGTCTTTGTCTACATCAATTCCATCCACTCGTCCATCCATCCTCCCTCATCAACAAACCTCATCAACAAACGTGCTTTTTGGACGTGCTTTCTGGACAATAATGAATAATAAACCATATCCCTCCTCCCTCCCAAATCCCTCTGATCATAATTCCATTCCATTCCTTTCCTCGTGGCCACTGGCCATGGCCTCTCCTACCGATGACTACTTCAACGAAACCGAAGAGTTCGACGAGTACAACCCCCACCCCTACCAAGGAGGCTACGACATCGCCCTCACTTACGGCCACCCCCTCCCCCCTTCTTCCGCCACTTGCTATCCAATTAACCCCACTCCCTCCTCCCCCTCTCTTCCTCTTCCGTCGCCACTGACACATCCTCAACCTCTTCCTTCGCCGGCGACTCCTCCTCGTCCGTTGCTCCAACCTCCTCCTCTTCCTTCGCCGCCACCGACACCTCCTCCTCCGTTGCTCCAACCCCTTCCTCCCTACGATCACGGCCACGGCCACGCCGATTGCTCGCCGGACCTTTATCAGTACGGATTCTGGCCGTTCCTCTCCCCAGAGGAGGAGGAGAGTCACAATGACGACGCTGCTGCAGAGTTAGGGTACTGGAACCAGTGGAGGAGAGCCGGCGACTACCTCTTCGGCTACTCCGACGGCCTCGGCGAGAGGAGGATCGGCGTCGACAGCTACGGGATCCCTATCTATGCTGACAAGGTCCACGCCCCTCCTCCTCTCACTCTGCACTTCGATCCGGGCTCCGTCAACCGCAAGCTGGACCAGTACCAAACCAACTACGACCACGGCGATGTTAGTTTTTGTATTTTTCAATTATTATTTTTTATTTAATTCTTCTTGGCGACTCTAATTGGTTTTTGCTGCAGTGGCTTAACGTGGAGAGGAAAGATGACGATCGACATTACTATTACGAGGAGGAGCCCGTTCGTGTCCAGCATAGTGATGTGGGGATCACAATGCCTCTGAGTTTGACTTATCATGAGGAGCAAGTAAATCATCATCATCATGCGGAATGGGTAACTCTATTGTCCGAGTTTGATTACTTTATTGAAGTTTAAGTAGATTAAACAGGCACATCAAGTATGTAAATAACTATGCCCACTGTGATGAGTGACAATGACATTGGAACTGCATCCACATGATTTACATGTTCTCTCTGATGATGGTGTCTCTTAGGTGCCACTTGCTATCAATATTGCAATATAGTATATGCCTGGAATGCCAGGGACCCGCAACCCTAATCCCAATTTCTCCTACGGAGGGGTAGGTGGGTTATACTATTTACATTATTATTCTAGGAAAGTACTAAGGCAACACACAAAATGATAGGGACTATCACATGTTAGGGGGCAACACACTTAAGTTGAGAAATTCTTAGGGGGCAACACATAATTTGTTAGGGGAAACACCATTTCAAACATCTAAACTATTCTTCCTCTCACACAAATTCCTTATAGGGGTTTGGAAGCTTTAGAAATCGTGACAATCGGTTTGGGGATGGCGGAGCCGCGGAGGATTGCTAGAATACTGACAGTCCTAAGACAGACAGTCCTAGGATAGATAGTTTTCTGTCTTAGGACTGTCATGATTCTAGCAGTCCTAAATACAATTAGGACTGTCATGATTCTAGCAGTCCTAAATACAATTAGGACTGTCAAAATCCTGACAGCCCATCATCGTCCCAAACTAGACTGTCATGATTTCTAAAACTTTCAAACCTCTATAATGGAGTTCGAAATAACCAATAATGTTGTTTGAAAGAGGAAGATGTTGCAGAAGGAAGAGGAAGTTGTGTGAGAGGAAGAGGAAGTTATGTGAGAGGAGAGGAAGACGAAATAGAATTGTGATAGCTCATAACATGTTTTTGAAAGATAATTTGGGTATCAAAAAATGACTATATTTTTTAAAAGATGTGATAGCCCCTATCACTTTGTGTGGCGCCCCTAGTAATTTTCTTATTCAAATGCACCCCATAATTTGAATGCTCATTTTATGGTTAGAGAGTTGGATTCACGCAATAATATAATATTTTTAAAATATAATTAAAATGCTTGTTAGATGAGATTTGTATAAGGTTGTTCGATGTCATGAAAGAATGCAAATTATTAAGCACATAAAATTACAGCAAACTCCATGATATACATGGAAAATTAATCACTCTAATGCAAAGTGTAGGATCGAATAAGCATCTCTAGAGGAGGGGGGTGAATAGAGTGCGTGTATATGCAGTTGAATAAAAATCACCAAAATAAAAATTAACACAGTTAGATAACAATTTAGATATAAAATGACAGTAAGTAAAGAGAGAGAGAGAGAGAGAGAGACAGAGATCAGCAGTCGCAAACACAACGATGTATACCGGTTTTCCTCTGAGAGGACTAGTCCAGTCCCTAGAACTCTTGCTCGGTGTTAATCCACTATTTGTGAAATATGGTACACACACGCCTTTGATCCGAAGAGCACAACTTCTTATAACACGAGCTTTGATCCAAATGACTCGCGACTTCTTACAACCACAAGCTTTTGATCCGAAGAGCTTGCTGACTTCAGACTTGTATGGAAGACGAACTTATAAACCAAGCTTTACAACTCGATCAGACTTTTAAATCAGAACTACATTGGCACTAGAAGTCTGAGAGTTGATCTTGGAACTGAAGATTTATAGCTCAGATAGATAGAGTAGGAAAGTGAAATGCTTTGAGTAAATGACTTAATTGAAATGGTATATAGTTTCACTCTATTTATAGGGTTTTTCTTAACCGAGTTTAGGCCGAATTCGGATGTCCAACGTTCAGAAATTCGAACGTTAGAGCCTGGTCATCCGAAAGAGGAGTTTGACTAGGGATTCAGTTTTGAGTAGCCGAGTTCGGTCCGAGTTCTGGCAGAACTTGCACCGAGTTCGGTTGGTAGAAACCAGACTGTTTTAGGTTTAATTAACGGCTTTTGAGTGATTTTGGATTTAGGCTCGAACACAAGAGTGATTCTGGTTTGGGTAGGCTGTTTTGAGTGGACTAGGTTCTGGTCTAGTATGGATTTGAGATTCCTAGTGCCAACACGACCCAATACACATTTGGTCCTAAAAACAAAATATAAAATACATAACAAATACGAAAACAATGAGAACTCTGATGACGCCTATGTTGTGAAAAGTGCTCTTAAGCGCTGCTTAAGCGATATTTTTAATTCTGGTCCAATACACATTTGGTCCTAAAAACAAAATATAAAATAAATAACAAATACGAAAACCAAGAGAACTCTGATGACGCCTATGTTGTGAAAAGTGCGCTTAAGCGATATTTTCAATTCTGGCGCCTCGCTTAACGAAATCTAGTCCCACAAAAGCTTTGGGCGCTTAAGGGCGCTTAGTAGCGCCTCGCCTTGCCTTAGGTGTCTCGTCTCACGGATTGATTTTTTTTTTACTAACCGAAAGCTTAAGCTTATGTATAAATATCTATGTATATGTATATGTATATATATGTATCTATGTATAAATATCTATGTATCTATGTATAAACCTAACCGAAAGCTTAAACTTATCTATAAATATGTATGTATAAATATCTAGGTATATAAATATATCTATAAATGTGTGTATATAAATATAAAGCTTATTGTATATAAAGTATTTTACATGTAGGGAGAAAAAAAAAAATTCAGGGGCTAATTAAGCTCTGCTTAAGCGCCATTAAGCGAGGCGACGAGACGGTCTCGTCGTCTCGCCTCGCATAACGCTTAATACAACATAGGATGACGCCAATCTTCTGAAACGTCCGCCGATAGAAGACGTCTTTTTCCTTGACGACAGTTGTCCAAAGATAGCCAGATCTGAAAATCTGAATACCTTTCAGGGACTTCGCCTCCGAACCCCCACGAGGGACGCTGCCCCCTCGACCCCCATCTGCTGACCGGGCAACGAAAACCCCCGAGTGCGAGGCACCAGAGATGTTGTAGGCGGTTCAGAAAAATCTTCTAGGTTGACGTCATCTTTGGCTCATCATCATTTCTTCGTTGCATATGTCCATTGTTTTTCTGCAAATACATGTTAGACGAATAAAGCAATATACAGAAACAAATATATATGATAACATTTAACATTAGATATGGACAATGCTAAGTTTAAGTAGAAGTTACAAGTTACTATAGTGATTGCACGATTATCATAATGCTAAATTTAATTGATTAGCCATATTAAAAAACACAACTTAAACATTGGGCTAACACAAAGAGGATAAATCCTTCTACTATGGTAGAGGAGATTACAATGCCCTTGAATCCATACCCGAAGGTTCAAGCAATCCCCGACAACCAATAGCAAATTACAAGCAGATGTCATTCTTGTACAAATTAAGAAACTGATGCAACAGAGGATGTACCTCATCTTGCAATTGAATATGTAATCTTTGTTTTTGTCTCGTCCCACGATCTTCAAAGGTAAGAGGGGGCTGCAGTTGCATGGTACCCCTTTGTTATATCCACCATGAGACAAAATTCTCCTTGAGGAGGAGAAAAGAGAAGTAGAGAAGGGATTTTTGTACGTTCAGTAATAGAAGGGAACTCATAACCAACTATATTAGTGATTCTAACTAAGCTGGTTAAGGTGAACCAATTAGGTATACCCACAAAGGACCTATCCATGTGGTCCAATCTGGACCACATGGATATGTTCACCCCAACCGGACTCCGTCAACCGCAAGCTGGACCATTACCAAACCAATTACGACCACGACGTCAGTTTTTTATTTTATTTTATTTTATTTTTTATTTTATTTAATTCTTCTTAGCGTCTCTGATTGGTTTTGCTGCAGTGGCTTAACGTGGAGAGGAAGGATGGGAATTTGTACGATCGGCATTACTATTACGAGGAGGAGCCCATTCGCGTCCAGCATAGTAATGTGGGGATCACAATGCCTCTGAGTTTGACTTATCACGAGGAGGATTTTGGGGAGCAAGTGAATCATCATCATGCGGAATGGGTAACTCTATTGTCCGAGTTTTTTTTTTTTTTTGAAGTTTAGGTAGATTAGATTAAACAGGCACATCAAGTATATAATAACTTTGCCCACTGTGATGATGAATGACTACGACATTGGAACTGCATCCACATGATTTGCATATTCTTTCTGGTGACTCTTAGGTGCCACTCACTCTGGTGATTTACATAGGGTTTAGAGACTATTCTAGACTCTACAAATGCATGACTTTTAGAGTTCATAAGTCATAACTCATGACCTTTGACTTGACCTTTAACTTTGTAGCTTACGGAACTATCTAGAGTTTCATGCGAGTAATTTAGTACCCAACTCCATAAAATGCGTCTTTGAGAAATTGAACATACAATATGCAGTAATGTACTAAGTGAGAAATGAGAATGACTTTGATCATGTAACTTTAGAATGTAATGCCTCTTGGCTTGAATATAATGTCACTAGGGGTGTACATTGTTGTGCGTAAAACCAGCATGAGGTGCACATTCATACACTGCCCTGAACTGGAGGATACAAGAATGTAACTTTGTGCACGTGTGCATGCACATGTATTGTATGAATAAATTGTGTATCTAGGTATATATTCGTTTTGGGTGTCTGTTACATTTCCAATTGATACAGTCACATTAGCTTAGCATATAGAGGGTTCTTCTTTCATACCTGCAATTAGTACCCAATTACCTTAGTAGCAGTAGCCAATTTCTGTAGTTGAGAAGCAGCTGGATTAACAGAGGAGCAAAGGTTGTTTATACAGTTGGTGAAGATTAGCCTAGTCAGCAAGATGGTCCAACCTGGCATCCAGATTGACATGTTAGTTACTATGAGTCAGCAAGGAGGGTAGAATTGTAATTAGTCTTAAGTTTGAATTCTATAAATGTTCAGAAAAAGGGGGAAACCAAACTTTGGCATGTATCTGGTCTTTTCTTGAAATTAACAAATTTTTTTAGCTAATAAAGATCTTCTTCTTTCTCTGTCAAATTTCTTCAATTCTTGGCAAACCCTAGCTCAAAATCATTGTGAATCCTTCACGACCCACTCGCAATTCAGTGTCAACAGGGAGATGTCGTATCAACGTGGTATCAGAGCCGCTCGGTCCCATTACGGAGTCGAGTAGGGAACGAGGCTCGAGCAGCCGAGGGTCTCAGTGCTACTAGCCGGAAGAAGTTCGTCAGCCCATCGAAGAGGAGCGTCTTCGTCTTCGATCACTTGAAAGAACTGTTCTTGAGATCGGTAATCGTCTCGATCGGTTCATGGAGTTCTCCAGGAGCATGAGGGAAGTGGAGGACACCTCAAGCTCCCAAGCCATGGCAGCAGCCTCGAATTCCCCTGCCAGGGCAGTAGCCTCGAACAGCACCGCAGGAGTCCGACCTCATCAACAGCAACAACAAAATATTCAAGGTATGATGACCTATCCATCCTCCAACCCTAATTTTCCTCAATTTGGGGCCAGTATAGCAAACCCTAACCTGCCTCAATTGCCCTAATTTGGAACGCATGGTATGACCCCTATGCACTTCCCACCAAACACGACAACAAGGAACCCGCCTATGGCGCCACAGCTCCCCAGGATGAATACTGGTTTTGGAAGAAACCCTCAACCACCAGAACGACCCCCAGGCCAATCCCCAACTTTCTTGCCTACCCCCATGTACTTTGGGAATTATCATAATGTGCCTCAAGGAGGACAGGGGTGGGGTCATCCAGTAGTAAGACTGAAGATACCTGAGTTCAGTGGAGAGGAGGATGTCGAGGCATGGCTTCTAAGAGTAAACCATTATGTCAATTTCTATGGCATCCCTGAATGGGATAGAGTACAAATGTGCTCAGTCCAGTTGAAGGACTCAGCTGCACATTGGTTTGATTGGCTGATTAGGATCAGGGAGGGGCATGTAAGTTGGGAGGATTTTTACAACTCTATCCGAACGGAGTATAGTCCATCCCAATTCATTGATCATCACATTGATCTCAAACTGCTGAAGCACGAAGGAACTGTGCAGGAATACACAGCAATTCCAGAAGTTATCCAAGAAAACACATGGGTTACCTGAAACCTCTCTGACCAGTCAGTATATAGGGGGACTGAAGGAGGAGATAAGATTTGAAGTATTGGTGGCTAGGCCAAACAGCTTGCATGCAGCTATGCAAATGGCCAAATTGTATGAGTCTAAGCTCATGGCAATGGGGAAAACTTATAAGAATGCTAGTTACCCAAACAGGAATTCAGTTGCTTTCACCTCTGCCCCTACTATCACTGCAGATCCTTCAAAAAGAATTAGCAATTCCAACCGAGTATTGCCCCACCACACTTTGTCAACTGCAGAGCCAGAAAGGAGGAGGAAATTGGGACTGTGCTATATGTGTAAAGAAAAATGGGTAAGAGGGCATAAGTGTAAGAAAAAGAAACTATTCATGTTGATTACTGATGAGGAAAGCCTAAGTACAGGGGAGGTGGAGGCAATACCACCGGTCACAGAGGTAATGAAGCCTGATGAGCAGTGAGAGACATGATAGTCGGTAAAGTTGATAGCGCATCGGTAAAGTTGATGTGATTATTGGGGTTGGAAAAATCCAACGACAGTCGAATCAAGTGCATGATGACTAACACTGATGCAACTAGCAGTGCTACTATTACTGGTGTCGGGAACGCATTGGCGGGACCAACGGGCACTGGCATGACAATTTCTTCGATTCGACTCGTCGATCGGCGGTTGGACGGACCAGGTGGCTACTCAACATGGCGGAAGAAGGTTAAGAAAATACTTCGAGGAATGCGGTTGTCCAAGCATCTGACTGACAACCCTCCGGAGATGACTGATCCCACATTTGAGCAGTGAGAGACATATGATAGTCGACTGTTTACACAGTTGATGAACTCAATGAAACCATCGGTGGACATGGTTCACAATACGGACACGGTAAAAGAGTTATGGGAGGTCCTATCGACGCGTTTGATGGAAAACGCGACTTGTCTCGTATCTACAACTCGGTCGTCGGCGTCTACCGGACGGAACAGGGCGACAAGTCTCATAAGGATCACTTTCGGACCTTTAAGGCTATGGTCGATGAAGTTGATCGTGTATTACCTCTGACGACAGATATCAATGAAGCAAGGGCTCAACGGACGCAGCTTCATGTCATGGCATATCTTGCCTCTCTCCGTCCTGATGCAGACTCAGCTCGCTCTCAGATCATTGCTGGAGTTGAGGTTCCATTTCTAATGGAAGATTATTTTCGTGTCCTACAGGCTCCAAAGGTCGTCGAGACCTCTCCAAGTGATGCTCTCGCTGATCGATCTGCTCTGGGAGCTGCTCGTACTGGATTTCGTGGTGGTCGTGGTGGCTGAAATGTTAGTCGTGACGCTGGACAAGGCATTGACGGTCGTGATGGAGGTCGACTGCGCACCTGCTTCAATTGTGGTCTACATGGTCATTTCTAGTGACAATGTACTAAACTCCTGCCGCCAATGTCACCTCAGATATTTTTGATCTTGGCGGCCGATCCGTACAAATGGCTAATGAAGCATATGCAAACTTTATTGAGTTTCTAGCTCAACGTCGATATGAAGCTTCTACTTCTGGGTCCACCGCATGGTACTCAGCGACGTGTGGTACAGTCGAATCAGTGGGTCCTTGATTCTGATGTGTCTGCTAAATTGACAGGCGACGCAGGTATGATACAAAATTATATACCGGTTGATCGTATGTCTAATATTACATGTGCCCACGGTGGTTCGCTGACAGTCCGAGGAAAATGATTTGTCCGTCTTTCTTCGGAACTGTCACTATATTCTGAACTACATATACCTGAAAATCTATTCAGCTTACTCTCAATTAGTCGGATTACTCGTGATATGCATTGCTCGGTAACATTCTTTCCTGATAGTTGTATTTTTCAGGACCTAAAGACTAGAAAGACTATCGGTAAGGGACGTGACTGGGGGCTTGTACCTGTTTGACGAACCTTCCTCTGTTGTTTGTACTGGTGTGAAACTTGATCCTTTTGAGTTACACTGCCGGTTAGGACATCCTTCTGTCCAAGCACTCCAGAAAATGTACCCATCTTTAGATGTTTCATGTTCTTTTCATTATGAGTCCTGTAGTTTGGTTAAACATCACCAGGTTTCCTATCCGGTCAGTCAAAATAAAGTTGCTTCCGCTCCTTTCGAGTTGGTGCATTCCGATATATGGGGACCTTGTCCGGTTGAATCTGTGATGGGATTCAAGTACTTTATTACCTTTGTTGATAACTACTCAAATGTCACTTTTGTTTATCTAATGAAAAATCGCTCAGAATTATTTAACGTTTGGTGCAATTTTTATGCGGAAATCAAAACACAATTTGGTGTTCTAATTAAATACGTTCGCAGTAATAATGGTCGTGAGTATATATCTCGTGAGTTTGTTTCACATCTGTCTCGGAATGGCATCATCCACCAAACTTCAAGTTCTTACACACCACAACAGAATAGTGTGGCTGAACGCAAGAATCGTCTCCTTTTAGAAACAACGTGTACTCTTATGTTCCAAGTACGTAATCCAAAAAGATTTTGGTCGGATGCCGTTCTCACGGCTTGCTATCTAATTAATTGCATGCCGTCGTCTATTCTCAATGACGATACTTCCTTCTCGGTTATATCCCAAACGAGAGCCGTTTTCTTTATCTCTCCGAATCTTTGGTTGCTTGTGTTATGTTAGGGATACTCGACCAACTCTTTCTAAACTAGATCCAAAAGCTATCCAATGTATTTTCCTTGGGTATCCTAACGATCAGAAAGGGTATCAGTGTTTTTTCCAGTCTTGATGCGGTATTTTTTTTTCTCGGGATGATATGTTTGTTGAAACTAAGTTTCCTCCACTTCCACAAACTACTGATCCGGCTCCACAAGTTTACCCAGAAGAGGATTTCTTGTTGTTTCCTGTTCAAACACAACAGTCCCCCGTAAGGGTGCCCTCCCTTACCGAGCCAGTCTTCCGGTCCGATGATCCGCACACACCGGCTCTGTTGGTACCAGCATCACCGGAACGAGTTTCGCCGATAGTGTCTGTGGACACAACGCCTTCATCCTCCTCTAGCTCCACTGATTTGCTTCCGCTTGATCCGCCAGTTCGACCTTGTCGTACATGTTATGATCATCTATTGTACGTTCACAATTACAAAGGACTTGCGAGCTATACACAATCATTGGTGGCGACTATTGATGGGATTCGGATTTCCAATTCTGCAGAGGATGGTCTTAAACATCCCGGTTGGTGTGCTGCTATGGAAGAGAAAATGAAAGCACTTTGGGAGAAGATAAAGATTATCAGAATTATAATATTTTTAATAATGAAGAAGAAAGTAGTAACCAAACGCAATATGACTTGGTGATATTTTCTTCTACATCAAAGTCTATCTGTTGTACGTTCACAATTACAAAGGACTTGCGAGCCACACACAATCATTGGTGGCGACTATTGATGGAATTCAGATTTTCAATTCTGCAGATGAGGGTCTTAAACATTCCGGCTGGTGTGTTGCTATGGAAGAGGAAATGAAAGTACTTCTAGAGAACCATAAATGGAACTTGGTTGATTTATCTCATGGTAAGAAGGTAGTGGGTTGCAAATGGGTGTTCAATATTAAGGTAATCGGATGACACTCTTGATCGCCTGAATGCTCGTCTGGTGGCAAAATGTTATTCTCAGACCTATGGTGAGGATTATTTTGAGACATTCTTCCCAGTTGATCGAATGACCTCTGTGCGCGTCCTCGTGGTCTTAGTTGTTCGCTATGACTGGCCGTTGCTACAGCTGGATATCAAGAATGCATTTCTTCATGGAGATCTTGACGAAGAAATATATGTGGTGCAACCTCCCGGATTTGTTGCAAGGGAGGGTAAAGTGTGTCATCTGCGGAAGGTCCTTTATGGTCTCAAACAATCCCCTTGTGCATGGTTTGGTCGTTTCACATATGTGGTTACTTAGTTTGGCATGTGCCAATCAAAGAAAGATCATTCAGTATTTTACCGTCAGACATTAGCTGGAAAGATACTACTCAGTGTCTATACTGACGATATTGTGATCACAAGAGACGATAGTCAGGGCATTGCAGAACTAAAGAAGTTTCTAGGAGAACAATTTTAATCCAATGATTTGGGATCGTTGAGCTATTTTTTGGACGTAGAAGTCACATGGGGTAAGTGGGACATTATAATGTCTCAAAGAAAATATGTGCTTGACATCCTAAATGATGCAAGCTAAGGGAGCAACCTCGCTCATGGACCCAGGGATAAAGTTACTTCCCGACGAGGGGATACTGATGACCGATCCGGATCAATATCGTCGAGTAGTTCGAAAACTCGACTACTTGGCCGTTATGACTCGTCCAAATATTTCTTTTGCCATCAATGTTGTAAGTAGATTCATGTCTTCACCACGAGATCCACATTGGGAGAGTTCTCAGAATTCTGCGCTATTTAGTTCAGAATCCGTAAAAAGAAATTCGGATGGAGAATAAGGGATATACTTATGTTGAGTGCTTTACTGATGCTGACTGGGGTGCCAGTTTTACGGATATACGGTCTACATCTGGCTACTCGGTTTTCATTGGCAGAAACTTGGTATCATGGAAGAGCAAGAAGCAGAGTGTGATCGCACGATCAAGCTCGAAAACGAAATATCGGGCAATTGCTCATGGCACAGCAGATGTGCTATATCTACATCATCTTCTATAGGAACTGGAAGAAGAAGCATGATATAAAACAACATATATGTGGTGTGATAACTAGTCTGCTATTCATATTGCTACTAATCCTGTATTTTATGAAAGAACAAAGTACATTGAAATCGACATTCACTTTGTCCGTGATTAGTATCAGAAAAGGGATGATAAAGTTTTACCATGTGAGGACCGGTGATCAGATAGCTGATATATTTACAAAATCTCTTCTAAGTTCTCGGGTTCAATTTATATGTAACCATGATTGACATCTATGCTCCAGCTTGAGGGAGGGTGTTGAGTTATGTGTTAAGTTGAGTTTAGTCCCACATCGGGTAGACTAATAGGGAGAGGGGTTAGCCTCTCCTATATAATGTACTCCCCTCTCTTAATGAATTAATTTATCATTCACATTCTACAGTGACTGTGTATTCACTAGTGCTTTTTGGAAGGAAATTTTTAAACTCTATGGCACCCAACTGAATTACAGTACTTCGTACCACCCACAATCAGATGGTCAGACCGAGGTTACCAATCGATGTATCGAGGGATACCTCAGATGCTTCTGCAGTCATCAGCCTAAGGAGTGGACAAGGCATTTATTGTGGGCAGAGTTCTGGTTTAACACAAATTGGCACACTGCCACCAAGACGACCCCATTTGAGGCTATGTATGGCACATCTCCCCCTGATATCTTAACCAACCTATGTTCTAGAACTGGTGCAGGAAAAGGGTGTGGCTGAAGCTTTAGCTTCGAGAGATAACTCCCTCCAAGTTCTTCAGGATAACCTGTTGTTAGCTCAAGATAGAATGAAGAAACTTGCATATTCACATAGGGTGGACAGAGAGTTTCAGGTGGATGATTTGTTGTACCTCAAATTACAACCATATAGACAGATTTTTGTGTCTCAAAGGAAAACTCAAAAGTTGTCACCAAAATATTTTGGTCCATATCGAATCTTGACCAGGGTAGGACCTGTGGCCTACACGCTTGAGTTACCAGAAGGAACTCAAATCCACCCATTGTTCCATGTTTCACAACTAAAGAGGCATATTAGCAGTAACAGGAGAGTCGAGGAAGGGGTTCCTAGCCAAAGGGAGGAGTTACGGTTAGAACCAGAGCTGATATTGGAGAGGAAGCTAGTACAGAGGAGAAACCGAGCAGCAGTTAAGCTCCTAGTGCAGTGGAAGAATGAGAGTGCAGAGGAGGCAACTTGGGTCCCCTATGATAAGTTCACGAAGACATTTCCTTATTTCGACCTTGAGGCAAGGTCGAATTAAGGAGGGGATATTGTTACATATCCAATTGATACAGTCACAGTAGCTTAGCATATAGAGGGTTTTTCTTTCATACCTGCAATTAGTACCCAATTACCTTAGTAGCAGTAGCCAATTTCTGTAGTTGAGAAGCAGCTGGATTAACGGAGGAGCAAAGGTTTTTGATACAGTTGGTGAAGATTAGCCTAGTCAGCAAGATGGTCCAACCTGGCATCCAGATGGACATGTTAGTTAGTATGAGTCAGCAAGGAGGGTAGAATTGTAATTAGTCTTAAGTTTGAATTCTATAAATGTTCAGAAAAGGGGGGAAAGCCCAATTTTGGCATGTATCTGGTCTTTTCTTGAAATGTAACAGAAATTCTTTAGCTAATAAAGATCTTCTTCTCTCTGTCAATTTTCTTCAATTCTTGGCAAACCCTACCTCAAAATCATGATGAATCCTTCACGACCCACTCCCAATTCAGTGTCAAACAGTGAGAGGTCGTATCAGTGTCTGTATGACATATATACATAATATTTTTCTGAAAATTTCTTCTTCTTTTTTTTTTCAAGTCGAGAAATCTGAAAATTTTACCCATATGTTCATTAGATTTGAGCCATATGCCTGACGATCACATTTCATTTTTTCTTATTTTATTATGAATGTGAACATAATGAACCAAGAAATAATCGTTGGTACAACATAAAAGGAGAGACACACTGGCTTGTTAAAGTATCGAGATTCTTCATAGAGAGTTTATCCAGATTATTGCACTAATGTTGGTGTAAGTGGCGACATTGGAGAATAACTATATTACAGAACCATGCAACATAGATCTATAACTAGTAGCCCTTGTTAGTAGTTGAGTTGGTTTTTATCCTTCTGTGAAATTTAATTAGTCAATTTCCTGATGTTGTATCTTTAGTTTGTGCTTTTATCTCTTGCATTGCAACTGCCAGAGTTTATTTATGCCCAACCTATGTCTCTTTCATGTAGCATTCATCTTATACTGAACGTGGCAATGGGAATGATTATGGACATCCTCAACGTAACTATGAGAGGCACTACAATGAGCATCACTCATGTGTAGAGCTGGAACCATACAAGTCGACATGGTCTCAAAATCTAAGTTATCAGGAAATCTATGAAGGCGAGGCATCTTCACAGTCCTACTGGGTAAGAAGTTAATTACTAGTCACAGTTATACCTCTTATTTGTGCATATGTATGCAATTTGGTCTAGAACATGTAAGGTGGCATGTTGTTTGTATCTTGTTAACTCATTGCAAAGCAAGATGCTTTCTGATTCATTGTGTTGTACTTGTATTGGACTTTAGAATCCTTGAAGCTTGATAAGTTTCTCACAAGTTACTTGTCCGATTGGTAATGTAGATTTCTGTTATGGGAAGATGCTTTTAGTATGTGAATAGATGTTCTTAAAGTTATTGTTTATGTATGTTGTGAAGATGTTAATTACAAGAAATGAAGTGTCTAATGACTCTCCTCTTTGCAAAAGTTGTCTTGTTTCTAGACCATTGCTTTGCAACAAATTTGGTCCCCTTTGTTTTTCCTTTGTCTTTCCCACAGCCAACTTTATCTAAAGAAAATCAAAACATACTGTCTGACTAGGAATTCTCCTATCTTAAGGCTGTTGATAAGGGCACTATATAATTTACTTAGGGCTAGCCCATTAATGAATGAAGTTTACTCATACTAGCCCAAAACTTTACTCATACTAGCCCAAATTTTAAACTCTCCTCCCAAACCCTCCAAACCTCCACCGGAGCCCTCTCCCCTTCTCCCTTTCTTGTCGGAGCCGTCCTCCTCCACTTCTTCCTCCTCCTCCTTGTCGATGGCTCCCAAAGTCTCGAAACAATGAAGGTACAATTCTTCATTCTCCTTGTTCTATTGCATTTAGAAAATTTTCCAAAATTTTTAAAAATTTCTATTGCATTTCGAAAATTTTCAGTGGTTATCTTTCCAATCTTAAAATGAGGGCATACAAGTCCTGAATGTAGTTTAGGATGTAGTTTGGACGTTTTTCTGGAGGCTCGTACCCGATTTTAGGGCATACAAGTTCGACATTCGTCGAACGTATGGAGCAGAACCATGCGGGACTGTAGAAATTTCTATAGGACTGTAGAAATTTCAACAGTCCTGTATAATTTAGGACTGAAAATTTCTGCAGTCCTATATACATATAGGACTGTAGAAATTTCTACAGTCCTGAATGTTCAATTATTTTGGGATGTTAAAATATTTTTTTTTGTCTTATAGTCACGACCCTCGGAAGGGCATTGAGGATGAAGATATCATAAGAAGACGTCCTACTGCGTCGATGCGTAAGGAACGCAATGTTCAGCGTACTATTGAACCAACTCTCACTATCCGCGACCCCGAGGCACGTCCTGAAGTTAGGAAACGTCGACTGACGAAGAAGACTGTCACTCGTTCGAAGAGACGTGCTCCTCCTAGTACTTCTGGTTCTTCTTCCTCCTCCGCTGAGGACATACCAAATGTCCAAAATCGGCCAACTGATGGTTCAGGACCTTCTCAGCATACAGATAGTCCTGTAGAGACTCCAACAAACCCTCGAAAACCGGGCTACTGATGGTTCAGGACCTTCTCAGCAGCCAGATAGTCCAGTCGAGACTCGTCCAAACGGTTGCTCTATGTTGCCGTCGATCGAGAACCATATTGCATACCAAATATGGAACAATCCGGTAAGTACATTACGTTATGATAATTTTATATATAGTTGTAAATTCTAAGTTCATCCAATTATTTATAGATAAGTACATTTTATATATAGGTATAAGTTCATCCAATTGTTTACTTTTCAGGAGAGTTCTCGTATGTTAACGGTGATCAACCACGGCAAAAAATGCAATACATGGAGGTTTGAATTATTGGGAGACGATGT
Source organism: Iris macrosiphon (assembly GCA_036927795.1). NCBI lineage: Eukaryota > Viridiplantae > Streptophyta > Magnoliopsida > Asparagales > Iridaceae > Iris > Iris macrosiphon. Next base: position 134,540,286 of record JAYESA010000009.1, read on the forward strand.
GAAGGTTAAAATCATTCCCACCGGTTTACAATATTTGGGTAACTACTCATATACGACGGTGGATAATGCACTGATATCAGTATTTATAGAACGATGACATCCAGAAACCAACACTTTCCATCTACCAAATGGGGAGTTGACGATTACCCTTGATGACGTCCATCATATATTGGGACTTAGGGTTGATGGTCGAGTCATGATGAATCATACTTTTGACGAATCGAGCATCAACTTTTACGACCATATCGTGGATTATGTATCAGGGTGTCTGGGAGTTGATGCCACTAGTTTTACCACCCTTCGAGAATTCAAGAAGTCGTACGGACTTCCTTTAAAATATTTGGAGGAGACATTCGCTGATCCGGACCCCGAAGTGGATAATAGCGATAATGTGGCCCGTGGATATATGCAGTTCATCTTAGGGGCTGTCGGCATTACGGATAAGTCTGGAACGTCCATACATGCCAAATATCTCCTGAATTTGGACGACATAGACACGGTAGAAGAAATATCTTGGGGAAGTGGTATACTAGCATACCTTTATCGCGAGCTTGGTGCGGCATCCCGCGTCGGTTCGAAGACAATATCCGGATGCCAGACTCTACTCCATGTATAGATATATCTTTGTCAACTTGTATACATAATTAAAAATTTTATTGTTAATTTTTGAACTAATATTTTTTTAACTTGGTTACGTGAAGGCATGGATATACGAGCACTTTCCAACCCTGCAGCGGGCTAAACTTAACCGAGGGTATGGCGAGCACCTTCCTAGAATGTGCAGATGGAACCCAACTAAGGAAGATGCTAAACGTCCACACACATTGGCCGCCCTACGGAATGCACTCGAAGATATGACGATAGAAGAGGTGAATTGAGACCTAATTTTTTAATGTTTGGTAATAATTTACTAAATTACATTATGCTAAATGACGTTATGCTAAATTTTATGCGTTGCAGATTGTTTGGGATCCATATCGTGATTTGCGACAGACTAGTCGTCCATTGCAACCAGTCGCTTTATATCACTGTCTGATAAGTTGTCATGAAATCGAGGAGGCTTATATGCCTGATAGAGTACTCCGTCAGTTTGGCTCCGACAAACAGTCCCGAAGCGCATATTGAAAATGATAACTGCTCCGCGAGGTACAAAACCGCTAAACTATATTCTTGCGGCGTTCAACTGGGTTTCGGACTTCTTTACTGAGTGGCAACGTCACGTTATTAGAGAAACCGAACGGCAAGCAGCAGTAAATATGACGGAATGTAGCGACGACTACCTCGCCTACTACGCTGGTGTCGGACTACCTACGTTGTTCAAACGCGGAGACGATATTGTGCGTGTACCATCAGATCTTCCTGCCAAATCTGTCTTGTATACTGCATTGGTCAAGATGGTGAGCCAACTTCTTCACTTTCAGTTTGATATGTGTAAATGTTTATAACCTAACAATTTTTTTTAATTCTCATGAATAGTCTAGGAAAGTGAAGAAGTTGGGAAGAAGTCTCGTAAGTTGCCAGGGTACGAATTATATGGAAATCAATGACGAGCTACAACAAATCGACAACACTGAAGATTTTCCTTTCTTGGAAAATAGAGAACAACGTACAAAGAGGCGGCATGAAGTTTAGGCCATGTTTCAAGACTTGTAAAACTTTGCTACAATTTGTGTTTTGAGACATGTAATACTTTTAAGTTTGAAAACTTTGAGTGGTTATGTTTTGTTGAAATATTTTGATTGGTTATGTTTCAAGACAGCTTGTTTTATGTATAAATGTGTTGGTTATTTGTGTCGGTTATTTGCTATAATTTGTTTTGTTTGAAAACTTTGCTACAATTTGTGTTCGTTATTTGCTACAATTTGTGTTTTGAGACATGTAATACTTTCATAGAGTTGTTGGTTATTTGTGTTTCGAGACAGGTACTTTTATGTATAAATGTGTAGAGGCAGTGGCTGAAAACTAGGACTGTAAAATTCTGGACAGTCTCAGGACTGTCAAAATCCTGACAGTCCTAGTTTTATATAAAAATTGCCAGAGACAGTGGGTTTAAACTAGGACTATCAAAATTTTGACAGTCCTCATAGCTTGTGGGACTGTCAAAATTTTGACAGTCCTAGTTTTATATAAAATTTTCAGTAGGTTAAAATTAGGACTGTCAAAATTTTGACAGTCCACATAACTTGTGGGACTGTCAAAATTTTGACAGTCCTAGTTTTATATAAAATTTCCAGTGGGTTAAAATTAGGACTGTCAAAATTTTGACAGTCCACATAACTTATGGGACTGTCAAAATTTTGATAGTCCTACTTTTATATATAAATGTGCAGACAGTGGGTTTAAACTTGGACTGTCAAAATTCTGACAGTCCTAGTTATATAATTTTTTTTCAGTGGGTTAAAATTAGGATTATAAAATTTTGACAGTCCTGATTTACTGTTGGACTGTCAAAATTTTGACAGTCCTACTTTTATATATAAATGTGCAGACAGTGGATTTAAACTAGGACTGTCAAAATTTTGACAGTCCTGTTTGCTTGTGGGACTGTCCAGATTTTGACAGTCCTAGTTTTATACGGAGAGTGGGTTAAAACTATCTATATAAATGTTGGAAAAGATACCAAAGTTCAACATACATGACTCATTACACAACATACATGACTCATTGTACAACATACAGTTCAATATACAGTTCCAATTATATTTCTTTCATTGCACAACATACAGTTCAATATACAGTTCAACATACATGGCTCATTGCACAGCATACAAAATGATACAGAAGTATAAGATGTATCAATCGATTAGAATATCAAAGTAGTCATTCGGCAAGATTTTGGGATCCTCCATCTTCATCATCTTCTTATAGCCAGCAATTGCATCCGTATAGGATGTCGTCCATGCGATCGCTTCCTCCGGTGCGTGTTTATACCAAAGCGTAAAAGGTGGGGTGAATAGGAGAATGACCGATCAACCTTGGGATGACAAAGTGTTGTCCGATAAGCCCTATCGAACATAGATTGGATAGTCTGTGTTCGGTCGGGGGAACGCACATTGGAAAGAAAGTATTGTTAATGCCTTGTGAGATAATTACAATAGGTATCTTATACCTATTAGAGAATACGTATGCAGCAGGCGGGACATACATGTAATGGTCTGGTCCGGTAACTGTTTCCGTACAAGGTATGCTTGCCAACAAATCTCCAACAATTTCTTCGTCGAGTATCTGCCTATAGAAGGGTAGACGAGACTCCAGCTCCTCGTACAGCTCTTCCCTAAACTGTCTCCATCCTGCTTCAACTGAATAGTCAAGATGTCTTGCGAGTGCATGATATCCACAATGGCCATCCTTAGGAACATCAACAATAGACCAAATAAAATTTCGTATCTCAGGTAAAATTTTTTTAATGTATAGACTATATGAATCAGAGAAGCTATCTAAACCCTCCGTCGTGACTGCATCATTCGTTTTCTGTTTCTTCCCCCTTCGAATAGTAAGCTTACTCTTTTTCTGCGAAAATACCACACTTTCGATAACCGACTTTGACTCAACTTTCTCTCAGGTTGGTCCTGTTTCCAATATAAAATAATCTAAAAATTAATAACTTCAAATAATTGGCAGTTCAAATTAGGACTGTCATAATATTTACAGATTAATGTATTGAGTAGACTGTAATTTTTTTACAGTCTTTAAGATTCAGGACTGTCACTATTTTGACAGCCCACTTAGTATATAGGACTGTTGAAATTATGACAGTCCTATATTTATATAGGACTGTCGAATTATTGACAGTACTATAGTTATATAGGATTGTCGAATTTTATACAGTCCTTACACGATGACTGTCGAAATAGGATTGTCATTTTACGTACCGTACGTGCTTCGGAACAACCAACATGTTCTTCGGAAGGATCGGAGTGCATATTTAATGGATTGCATTATCCGACTTCTTCATCGAAGATAATTTCATGCATCGCTCCTACAAAAGTCAAATAAAACTATTTTTTTTGTGACAATCGCAAAACTCATTTTGTTCATTTTTGTCATTTCATTTGAGTGGATAGGTTAGTGGATTGGAAAGGGTTAAGCAAATGGGTCTTCGATTTCTGTCGCCGTCAAGAAGAAAAGTCGAAAGGCATCACTGATCTTAGGCATACAGGTAACCGGCGGAACGGAACGCTTTCGGTTCACGAATCTTTGCAAATACAAGATTTTCTCAATGCCACTCGGCCGTAAGCCGTATCTGATCATCGTATGTTGTCGAAGACATACCGAAAGAATATTTGTTGGACAATCACCAAATCAGAATTTTCTTCCACTTGGGACCACAACCATCAAATTCCAAAGTTAGGTTTAGATTTTTGGACTTAGAGAAAGAGAGAGTTCTTCATGTGAGGGTGAAAAACAAAGAAGAGAAATGATTTTTACTTATATAGGTTGGTGTGGGCTAGCCCTAAGTAACTTTGAGGAGTGGCAAACTTGTAATTTTTGGAAAAATTTCAATGGGCTAGCCCTTAGTAAATTGTGTAGTGCCCTTATCAACAGCCTATCTTAATTACAGCTCTAGGTTTTTTGTTATTCAACTGTGTGCAACTTTTATCTGTGTGCTAGCTGTCATACTATGAAGTGATATTTATAGTTCAGGTTTAATTCCAATCTTATCTTGTCTTACCTACAGCATTCTTCATATTACGATGAAACAGGCGATGTGAGCGATAGCATTAAGCATCATAACCTCAAAGGTGAAAGGTACTACCATGAACAGCTGCTTAGCGCTCAACTCGAACCTTTCAAGCCGGCCTGGACTCAGAACCCAAATTTTTATCAGCCATTCACAGAAGTATCCCATACCAGTTTGGTGAGTATTCAAATTGACTCCTGTCATGCTTTTTTGTAAGAATCTTGTTATGCTTTTTTTCTGAGAGAATCCTGTCGTGCTTATAACAGAACTCAGTCCATGTTTTTATTGTGGCTCCCGATCAAGTCTTCTTTATTTGGAACTTGATATCCAAGATGCTTTCAGCTTTATTTTACTTTGTAGCCTTGTACACATGCTTCATTCAGGGATTTTCACCATATGAATAATTAGATCAAGGAATTGGAAGTGTTCTTGTGCAACTCTAGCACTTCTTTTTACACAGTCATGCTTTATCCTTTATTGTTTCTTTCTAGAAAAATAAGATCCTTGAGAGGAGAATACTTCAAGTATGTTGCATTAGTAATAGGATTAAAGTGTCACCTGCAGTTTGTAAAAGCTCTTTTGCTTTTTAACTTGCTACACTAAACAGAGTTTTGTGCATGTCCTCTTTTCTTTTCAGTTTCCACAAGTTTGACGTCTCTTACTTGATTATTAAAACTTTATGACAACTCTTATTGTCAGACATCAAGGAATGCATTTTGGAAAATATTGAATGTTGAAGAAGAAAATCCTACCCTTAGGTTGTGTTTGGTAAGCAATAGAAGGAATAATAGTCAGGGCCATAGTGGAAGGAATAATAGTCTAGAACATAATGCTATTTCTCTCTCAGTTTGACGTCTCTTACTTCAAGTACTTTTTAAAGAAAAAATAGCATGAGACGTCAAACTGAGAGAAAATAGCTAATGCATGATGTTCGACAGTGTGTCATTTTGACGTAAAAAAGAAATATCATTAGGCAAACAAAAGAGCAAACAAAATCAACGGTACTGCCCCATCAAAATAAAAAAAAATAGCATGACGAAATCAACGGTATATGCTTTGAAAGAAATAGCTAATTTTTTTTTTTCCTTCCATTTTAGGGTGGGAGTGAAAAAAAAAAAATACTTGAAGTAAGAGACGTCAAACTGAGAGAAAGAAATAGCATTAGGCAAACAAAAGAGCAACAAAAATGACACACTGTCGAACATCATGCTTTAAGTAGATTACTATCAACGGTTTAACAAAAAAGAAATAGCATGAGACGTCAAACTGAGAGAAAGAAAATCCTACCCTTAGGTTTTGTTTGGTAATCCTACCCCATCTCTCCTTCTCTGACCCGTACTATCAACGGTTTATCGTATGCCTACGCCATCGTCCATATCTGTTGAGTTCCTGTCGACTACCCTTGCTACTATAGTGAGGGCCATAATGGTTACTTTTAGTTAGATGAGGCATTTCTGATTCTTTTTCCAAAAGCTGAGGTGTTGATTAGGTGCGTCCTCCTTTATCAGCTCTTGGTTGCAGTACCCGGAGACGAGGACATGGCCGGCGTGGTGGTCTATATTATTCTTATTATGGGAGAACCAATCATCGCGATGACTGGTGTTGGGTGAAGCATAATTATCCTGATGATACGCCTAGTGCCAGACGAGCATCTCTCCATACTACTGCTCCTCTGTCTTCTCCACCTAGTAGCTAGATGGCCTTTTCCAATAATGAATGGGGCCATTTGCACGAATCGTCTCCTGTATAGCCCATGCCAATCTTTTCACTCTATTAGGTATGCCTCACATTTCATATTCTTATTCATGGGTTAGTGATATTGGCACCGCGAACCATGTCCAGTAATAGGCTCTCAACTTTTTGCTTAACATTATTTATATGTTCATGATTATATCCTTAATACGTTAACAAAATTCAAATTCAAAAAAAAAAAATAACCTTAACAATTTGAAATTTATCTTTTGTCAAAATGAAAATTTCACTACTAAGTACTTAAGGATCACCTTGTGAGTATCCAACCAAATATATTGATTAAAAGTCTATTGCATTTGTTCATAGCACAATAAAAGACTTATTGCATTTGTTCATAAACAAAACATTAAAAGACATCGATCAAAATTTCATAATGCAGATTACTTTTCAATATGAATTAACCTACTTATACTATAAAATGATAACACTTTCATAAATATCTTATAAGGTGTTGCCTAACAAGACGGCAAGGCTTGTTGCTTGTATCTTGGAGATGCATGTTTGAGTAATTAACGGAAACAATCTCTCCTTATGTATGGGAGGCTCCATACATCTTGACCCTCCCCAAAACTCTGCATAAACGGTAACCGTGTGGTACTGGGACACCTTTATTTTTACTTTCATATATTTGTACCTCCTGCCTCGAATCCAGGACCTCCTTGTTATCCCTCGTGAGCTCCCACCAGCTAGGCCACCCCTGGTGATACTTTAATGCATATTATCTTTCGATCGTTAAATTCCCATAGGTATTTTCCAATTAGATATAACACTTCAGAAAATAATTTGTCACATGCTTAAATAAGATTAACATTTCCTTTACGACGTAAAATGGCTGATTAAAATTTGAGTTACCTATTTTACATCTATAAGTTAACCATTGTTTCCAAAAGCTCTAGGGGATAGGAATGGGCCAACATTATATATTATGGCTCTTAACACCTCCCATCACATGCAGACTTGTATTGCATGTGGATGAGCCTAGAGCGTGCACTTAGGTTAAAAGCAAATGGAAGGAAGATCACGTGTGGAAAATTATGCAATATAAACCAATTTAATTAGTGATGGGAGGATTGAACCCATGACCGTTTTTTGGGTTTAGTGCTCTTATACTAATGTTCCCAAAAGCTCGAGCTGATAGGAACGGGCAAACATTACATATTATAGCTTTTAACAACATAATATATTATATGTTTATCTTGATATTGAAATCTCTAGATTTGTAATTTTACGTTAAAATTTAATGTTGAGGATGCTGATACCAAACTTGGGAATCCTTGTCGGAATCTGGGATCCTGTGTAACATTCTGCATACCCAAAGACACTAAAATTTTATACGTTTACAAGTATGAGAACTTGTTTATTTGTACAAGCATACACAACTAAAATAGGGATGGAATTTGTAAGATTGCTGAAAACCTCGTGCTATCAAGATGTTCCTGCATACATTCTTATATAGTTATACTTATAGGTGCATGAGACTAGAGCCTATTTGTAAGGCATGCATGAATTTCATGTGCTTCTTATTCTGATGAGGATTCCTTTGTTTATGTATAAGAGCTCTTGCTTAAAAATGGTTCATTATCATTCCACTTGATAGCTCAGTTTCTAACTGATCTACTTTTTACTCTTTTGGACACTTGACACATTTACTTACTCTTTTAGTTCATTGTCCATTAAATGTTCATTCCTCATGTTGTGAAACTCCACTCTGGACTTCCTTATCAGTTGAGAACTTTTTCATTGACACTTGTTTATTAGTTATTTGCTTTTTCTAAACTATATGAATTTAATGTCCACAGTCCTCTAGGGTTAATTTATAAGATGTCCTTAAAGGGACTTGCACCATTATTTCTCATGGCTTCTTTTTAAGTTCCTCTACTTTGTTTTAATATCAACAGATTGATGACTCGAGAGAAGCTAGCAACAAGTATTTCAGCTCGTTCCTGGAGTACTCGCAGTATGATGAGTAATATCTGCCCCGTCCCATCATGCTACTCTTGATCATTTAGGAAATATGTGAATGATCTGTTCTCATGACTCGTACATACTCTTGTGGTGTTCTAAGTTGTTCATAGTCAAAGTTAACTTTTGGTGTGAAAAACTTTGGCATGTTTATTAAATTGGAGGTATTTCTTTCTTCTCTCCCTCTTTATGATGTTTTTATGTCATGTTGATATTTTGGTTTTCTAAATTGGAAATGACTCTTTAAGTTTGAATTATTTCCATATAGGAAGTTAATACAGAAGAAAGGGAAAAGACTAAGATTCATATAGACAAATACCTACATATTATTAGAATCTCAATATTCTCCTACTGATTACTCATTTTACTTGAAGCTCATACGAATTATTGTTATCTAAGGTTACTTTCTCTTACACGAGGCATTTTCTGTTCTTGTATTCCTTCGAATTGTACCAACTTAAAACTAAAATTGATGAAGAGGAGAGAAAGAGAAGATTGTACCTCATGTGTATTTATATTAATATGCATGATGATAAATATTAAATACACCCACAATTACTTTATTGTACCCACATAAGATAAATAACAATACTCTAACAACTACATTACCATCTCATAAATTTCGTGCTCTCTCCCTCTCTCTATATATTCTCTCTCTCTCTCTCTCTCTCTCTCTATATATATATATATATATATATATATATATATATATATATCATCCAGTATATCATCCAGTCTTTCTACCACCGGAATCTTCCTTCAAAATAGGGTCGACTATGGAGCATAAGAAAGCTCCATATAAGATACGACAGTTTTATGACCGTCTGTCGACCTAACTTCAACCCTCTACGTTGATGCCAAATTCGTAGCTAAGGCAACAATGAGCATGAGAGAGCCACCCTGTATGCTGAAATACTTCCTGTACTGAAGTAGAAGGAGAAAGGAATAAGAGAAAACAAACTTGCAAAGAGAATCAGTGAACTGATTCTAAAAGTTAAATTAGCAAATATGATGCATAGTGCAAGGAATAAAAAGATTATCCAGAGCTGGTGTATAGTTGGTAGGGCGACAGGTGCTGGTGCCATAAGATCCTATCGAGGCGTCTTCTTACTTCTTTAAGGAGGCTAAATAGGTACAATAGGCTCCGGTGGGAACAAGTAGATAGTTATTTAGAGAAATAATAAGACTAGGAAGCTCAGGTAGTGGAGGAGGGAAGGGTTATGGTAGTGGAAAAAAATGGATTTTGTTCGAGAAAGGTAACATTGGCTGCTGTGATAAGTTTCTAGTCAGGAGGAGAGACAACGTAACCATTCCGAGTGTGAGAAAAGACAACAAATATATGTTTAGAAATGTGAGGAGAGTTTATTTGATCTAGAACCAAGATGGTGAGCAAAGCATGAGCTAAGTCTTTAGGAACATTAACAACTATTTAGAGGGTAGAAAGAAAAGAATTAGAAGATTGGTGGTTGATAGTGGCAAAAGGTATGTGGTTAATGAGATGGCAAAGTCGAAAAACAAAATTATAGTAGTCATGAGAAACATTAATTTGGAAAAGTTGGAGCGAGCCAGTTCAAGAAAATGATTTTTTTTACATTTGACCACACCTACAATTTGTTGAGTATAAGAGTAAGATGTTTAATGAATAATTCCATGAGTGGTGCAAAGGTCTTGAAAATGTGGCTTACGTACTCTTGGGCATTATCTGTTCAAAAAGTTTTAATATCAGGGGAGAATTGTGTATAGATTTTAGATTTCCTTAAGAAAAGTTTGAATACAGAAACAATCAAAACTATCCTGAAGCAAGAAATGCTAAGTCCTTCAAAAATGATTATCAATAAATGTAACAAAATGAAAACTGAATTCAATTTATGGGGTCCCTAAAAATCAGAATGCGCCAAGGGATAATGAGAGTTCTTGCATTATGAGGGAATGAAGAGTGATGATGCTTCCCCAAGTACATGTTTTCACACAAAAAATTCAGAAAAAGATAAATTCCAGATGTATTGTTTTCAGAGTTGAGAGAGAACGATGTCAACGTCGAAGCTCAACAAAGAAGAAGAATCCACTCATCGAAGCTTTTGTCATGGGATCCAAAGATCAACCTTCATTTAATGTATATGAAACTCGATTTTGGTATGAATCGTAACGAGATTTGGGGTTAGTTTTTATGTTAAGATGAATAAGTAGAAGAATAAGAAATTTATTCTAAGAAAGGAAATACTAACTTAAATAAATATCTTAAATCTCCAATAAATAAATAAAATTAGAGAGTACATGAGTAAGGCTTGGTTTGGGAGGGCGGTTGCTTTTCAAAAAGTGACAGCATACGCATCTTTTGATAGCATGTGAGAGGTTTCTATTAAAAGTTAACCCAAAGTTTATTTGACTCTTCAAAAGTGTTTTGACAAGCTGTTTTACTAAATAGATTTGGATCACTTTCCAAGAAAAATAAGCAGAACCAGCATCCAATAAGCAACCCCAAACCCATCTTAACTCTGTCTATGTTGTGCATAATGTTATATATTTGTAATATCGGTCGCAAGTCCGGAAAAAGAGGGATACGTTAGGTAGCCGACAACCAGCATAAAACATTGTTGGATCTTTTATGAAATAAGTCCATACAAAATACACATTGGGACGTTCCTCAGTAATGACATGTTGCATCTTTTCCATCCCTGTGCAATAAAAAATGGAGCAAGGATAGATTACTAGACCATTACCCACAAGGGACACATTGCATTGATACCACCACAGTGCAATGTCAATTGAGCAAGGATGGACTATGACGTTCTCCAGAAGTAATACACACATCGCTACTTGAATATGGTGATAAATAGACAAGGGAATATAAGGTATAATAAGCAACGATGTTAAGAATTAGTACGAGAGTAGAATTAGATAGCTACTTAGAACATATGAACATTAATAGAAAAGAGATGGAGTTAGTAGATACAATGATTAAGAGGAAGATTAATATAGTTTGTCTACAAGAAATGAATTGCTTAGGTTAGAAATCGAGGGAAATTGATATTTGTTGGATTGTATCTTGTTTTCGATTGAGCCCTCAAAAATGGGGTGACAATAGAGTTGATAATTTAGTCCCACATCGGATAGGAAGTTGGATTATGAGGTGTAGATAATTGGGATTAGTTCAGGCCTTACATGAAAATTTTCTTTTAAGGCATATGAGTCCAATCCAATATCACACTTAATGTGCCAATTCCAGTTCGGGTCACACCACCTTCCCAACAAGTGGTATCAGAGTCCAAGGTTACGGGGTTGGTTTGGGTGGCCCTAATTGGTTCGAGATAAATTGTGCTAAACGTTCATCTATATAATCGGAGTCGAGAAGCCGATTATAGGGCTATCTTCTCAATGTTGGAGCATTCTCCAGACATTCGGTTGAGCACGGATCGAACCAATGTTGAAGGCAACTACACGGATTGGCTTCAAAGGTGGATACGACACATCCAAGGTGGAGCAAGACGTCGTTGGCACATACATGATGGTGTGAATGAACGTGTCAGTTTGGTTCTGTAGTCGAACGGATCGAGATGACAATATGTTGGATCTCCTGGGTGCTCGGCTGGAGGTAACGAGCAAGATGTTCGGCTAGCGTGAACGAGCAAGGGTGCTCGTCTAGCGAGAACAAGCAAAGGTAGCCGGGTGTGCTTGGTTGCTTAGTCAGCAGAAACGAACTAAGGTGGAGATTATTAGATTGTATTCCGTTTTCGGGTGAGCCCTCAAAAAGGAGGTGATAATGGAGTTGATAATTTAGTCTCACATCAGACAGGAAGTGGGATCATAAGATATTAGATAATTGAGATTGGTTCAGGTCTTACATGGGTTTAAGGCATATATAGGTCCAGTCCAATATTGTATCGCATGGACCAACTCGAGTTCGGGTCACATCACGTTTCCAACAATATTGTTGGTTTTAGAATTTGGTATACAATTGAAAACATAAATAGAAATTGGGTAGGGAAACTTGTGTAAAAATAATTAACGAATAGAGTTGTAGGTGTGAAAAGAAGAGGATATATGATACTATTAATTCAATATTAGGAGAATATGTTATTAGTGTATATGCACCCCTAAGTAGGACTGCACAAAATTACAAAAAATAATTTTGGGAACATATTTATAGTTTGATTCAATCGAGTACTTGGAGATGAAAAGTTATATATCGAAGGGATAACTTTCGGTATTTAGGATTAATCATTCACTATCATAGAGAGATTGAGAATGATGTCATGCATAAAATTAAAACAAGATGATTGAAATGGAGGAATATTTTTGGAAGACTTTGTGATTGCACATATCTTTGAAATTGAAAAAAAACCCTACAAGACCACCATAAGACCAACTATGTTTTATGGATCAGAGTATTGGACAATTAAGAAAAGATATGTCAAGAAAGTTAGTGTAGTTGAAATGAGAATGCTAAGATGGATAAATGACAAAACATCGAGGGTCTGCTTGGCAATTGTTGGGGTAGCGGTTACGAGGTATTTTTAAGTATCGATTATGAGTGGTTATGAGGGGTTCAATTTTTTTTATGTCTTAAGTAACGCCTTTTAAACTAGTACAACCAATTAATTCTTGGTAATTTATTAGCGAGCGATTCTAATTTTTTTAAAATAAAATTATTTATATGCCAATATATAATTAAAAGTTCTCCCAAAGCAAGAGTATGTCATTGCCTATTGTCATATCATAGTAAGAAAATATCCGTTCTCAATTTGATGTTATTATTATGAATTTATGACCAACCTAAATTGTTCTTATATTTGTTATTTATAGATATTAAATTTATGTGATTATTAATTGTTTAAGCACATTTGGCATTTGCAAGATGGTAATATATTAATTGAAGATAATGAGAAACTGCCTAAGTAGATTGAATTGAAAATAGAGTATTAAACTATTTTAGATAGTAATTATTTTTTGATGAGGGTATAAATGGAGCAAACTAATAGAAACCCTCAAAATCCACCAATTTGGGGTTGTTTATAAAGATATCCAAAATTATACAATACTAGTTTCGGAGGATTTTTGAGTCTACCAAAACCAGTGGCTAATTTTTTTTTTACCAAGCGTAAAGGCTCGACCCCCTGTTTTCGTGCTCAAGAGACGTGTGCATAGATAGAAACACAATTTATTGAACTCATCGTTAAACCGGATTACAAAGAGAATGTAAGTACAAAGGCGTGATGACAAGCCCAAGATATTGGAAAAGTGGGACGGTGGAGGTCGGATCAGAGCGATCCCTTTGCTCTGTTGACTATTGGATACAACTATGAGATAGGAAATGTAGCAGGTGGAACGTTCATGAGCTTGGTGTCGATGTTGTTGTTCTGCTGTTGCGTTGTTCGGCTTTTGAAAAGTTGCGAGTGTCGAGTATTTATAGAAGGATGATCGTCTGGTCATTGTCGTTTAGTGGGGAGCTTTTATAGGTACGATCGTGGCATGTTCTGGAGAGTGCGTGTCCCACGTTCCAATGTAACCGGTAGGGATCGTGGCCCTAGAAAGGAGCGCTTCCTTCTGGAGATGTCAGGTGGCTTGTAGTTTATTTAGTTATGTCCCACATCAGAGTCGTGGGAGTAGGATGGTGGCTGACGATTGGCGAACGACTGTCCATGTACATGGTTAAGTAGGAGCTCTTGGCGGAGCAGTGACGGTCGTGGGCTGAGTGACTAAACCCCCCCCCCCCCCCCCCCCCCCCGTCATTAGCTGTGGACGAAAGTCGTAGGAGTCGTGAAGTCGTGGAACTGGGACCCCGCTTCAGGTGTTCCGCTGGGGCAAGTGGAAGGCGTTGGTCCCTTTCCGCGTGAGGAAGACCCGCAGAATTAAAATATGTTGGAAGAAAGAAAATCCTATCATTTGTAGGGTGGCTGACGTGACTGGCGTGGCCTAATGATGGGCATTGTACTTGAAATGACACGGTGCCTGCAGCACATGATGACTTGATGGATTGTCACGTGATAGTGACGTGCCATGCTTTCCTTTTTCTTCCGTTGGAGGGTGCTTGTTGGAGTCTTCCGCGGGGATGACATGGCTTGAGTCTTCCGCAGGGATCTCTTGGAGTGGGCCTTCCGCGGGGATCTCGTGGAGTTATTTTTCCGCTGGCACGAGATACACACTTGGAGATTTTTCATGCTTCTACAGAACCCCCTTCAAAGTTTTTCGAAGGGGTCTTTGGAAATACTTTGAACAGTAGAAGCATGACCATCCTTGAGTATGGATCTTGAGCGAAGGATACGACAACCAGAAACTTTGGTGGAGGAACGTATGTGCTGGCAGAGTGCCACTTTGGGGAGAGAATTGGTGAGGGAATCATATAGAGCGATGCCTTGCCTGGAGAGAGATAATCCGAAGTCTCGGTTTGACATGACAGACAGCGGTTGGTAAGCCTATATTTGTCGCTTTGATTGGCGTCTTCGGGGAGGAGTGATGCATATGATTGGGTGCGCTCATGATTTGTCATGCAGCCGTTTATGTCTCGAGGTTCATCATTGGGTGTGGTTTGTGCTGTTCTGAGCCCTTTTCATACATCAGTTAGAGTTGGCTGTTTCCCACGCATCACCTCGTGTAAACGAACCGCTCTCTTTTGTCTATATATTGCAAGTCAAGGTGATTTCAAATCGTCCAACCATGGCTCCCAAGAGGGTTTCTTATTGGGATCCTTGGGAGTACGTTGCTTCCTTCAATCGCTCTCCGCCTTTTATATATTCTGGCATTTTTGCACCCCGTCGTCCCTTGGGGGCTGACTTCCTTGTCCGGATCAGCTTCTTCTTCTCTGGCGCCTTCCCTGCCATTGAGGAAGAGGAGGCGGGAAGAGGACAAATTGCTTTGGGCCAGTCGCATCCTGACTTCTTTCGCCTATCAGGTCTGTGGGACCTATACCAGACTATGATTCTCTTCCTCTGGCTCCGGACAAGGACTTACTGGGGACAAGGGAGGCCATACGCATATTGTTTCATAGTTTGGGCGTCGGTTCTTTACAAGTCATTGTGGATATCATGAGCGACTCTGAGTGTCCTTCCCCTTTACTGTGTTCTGCTTTTCCTTTTGTTTTTTGAATGTGCCTTGGCAGCTATGAATTGTAGCTTTCTTCTCTTTTGTTGATGTGAAGTTTCTTTTTTCCTTTGTTCTTTTTGTGTTGGTTTTGTGGGTGTGTATGACAAGAAACAATTTTCCAACACTCAGGGTTAGCTTTTAATTCAAGGTTGCGACCATCTCGTGGTGATGACGCAATTTTAAATGTAACACTCGTCCATGAGGATAGGATAGGACCGAAGGTCTGTGGAGATCATAGTGGTTTTGGTGATCTAAAACGTTCGACTACTCAAAGATAGTAGGGACATGAATAGACTTTAGAGCGACACCTTGAAAAGAAGGATTGATATTACGTGACATATACTGGGACAAAAAAGACTATTGGAAGAATGTATATCGGGGCTATCAGAGGTATGTTATTAGACTTGACAGTTGTATAATCTCCAGGAAGTATTTTGTCTAAGAGGAGTCTGGACCCCAGTAACGAATCCTAAGAGATATTAGTTAAATAACCTGGCTTTGATACCAAATGTTGGCTAGAAGCAGCGGATTGTAACCTTCAGGAGGCAAGGACAGTGAACACAATGTATTTGGAGAATGTTTTTATTTCTTGCTTCTTGATTTTAAACAAACAAGTACACACATATTTATATAGCCACTATGGTAACAACCCAACCCTAAAAATAAGCTAATAAACCCTATTAAAGTGGATCTAACCCTATTAAAGTGGATCTAGAATAGACAAGTTCTATTCCAAAAGGAATTGGTCAAATCTAGATACCGCTCGAAGTTGTTGACATATATGCTGAAACTGAGGAGACATTTCTTGATCCAGAGATGTTGTTTTTGTCGGCTGAAGAACCGGCAAATTTTCAAGATGCTACACTTGAACATGAATGGCGGGAAGCTATGAAGAAGGAGGTTGAAGCCATTGAAAAGAATGGGACTTGGGTGCTTACTGAGTTACCTTCTGGGCACAAATCCATCGGTTTAAAATGGGTATACAAGGTGAAGAGAGACAGTAAAGGCAAGATCCTCAAGCACAAAGCATGACTTGTGGCAAACGGCTACGTCCAACAATATGGAGTTGATTTTGATGAAGTATTTGCTCCAGTTGCCAGACTCGACACAGTGCGCTTGATCATTGCCCTCGCAGCCCAGCACGGATGGGAGGTTCACCATTTGGACGTTAAATCTGCGTTTCTGAATGGTAACCTCAAAGAGGAGGTATATGTAGCTCAACCTGAAGGCTTCATCGTCAAGAACCAGGAGCACAAGGTGTACAGGCTGTCCAAGGCTATCTATGGCTTGCGACAAGCACCGAGGGCCTGGAACACACACCTGGACAGCTGCTTAAAGGAGCTGGGATTCATCAGATGCACTCAAGAGCATGCTGTGTACACGAGGAGCAATAGAGAGGGTGCACTCATTGTCGGAGTGTACATTGATGACTTAATCGTCACAGGCACAAAAGCAACTGCAGTAAAGGTTTACAAGCAGCAAATGATGCAGAAATTTGAGATGAGTTATCTTGGGTTACTCTCTTACTACCTTGGTATAGAGGTAGATCAACAGGGTGATCGCATTACACTGAAGCAATCAGCATATGCGAAGAGAGTTTTGCAGCAGTTTGGAATGGGAGATTGCAATCCAACCAGGTATCCTATGGAAGCTAAACTGCAACTCAGCAAGAACCTTGAAGGAACACCAGTCGATCCGACGCAATATAGGCGAATCATTGGCTGTCTCAGGTACTTAACTCATACTCGTCCGGACCTTTGTTATGTTGTCGGTATGGTGAGTAGGTACATGGAGAAGCCAACAACCATGCATCACCAGGCTGTGAAACAGATCCTCAGATATGTGAAGGGAACACTTGAGTATGGACTCATGTATGGAAAAGGACATGGTGAAGATGAACTGCATGGATTCACCGATAGCAACTTAGCCGGAGATGTCGACGACAGGAGGAGCACCAGCGGAATGGCGTTCTACCTCAACAAGAACCTGATCACTTGGGCGTCTCAGAAGCAGAAAACTGTCGCGTTGTCCTCCTGCGAAGCTGAGTTCATGGCGGCAACGGTTGCAGCGTGTCAAGCTTTGTGGCTGAGGAATCTAGTTAGTGAAATGACTGGCCGCGAACCTAAGCCAGTCACACTCTATGTCGACAACAAGTCTGCAATTGCGCTGATGAAGAATTCAGTGTTTCATGGGCGCAGTAAGCACATTGATACTCGCTTTCATTTGATTCGCGAGTGTGTTGAAAGAGGGCAGATAAAGGTGGAGTTCGTGAGCACTGAGAAGCAACGTGCCGACATTCTCACGAAGGCTCTCGCCAAAGTGAAATTCGCTGAGATGCAACAGGTGCTTGGAGTTATCAACCTTGATCAAACCTAGATTAAGGAGGAGAATATTAGTTAAATAACCTAGATTTGACCAATTCCTTTTGGAATAGAACTTGTCTATTCTAGATCCACTTTAATAGGGTTAGATCCACTTTAATAGGGTTTATTAGCTTATTTTTAGGGTTGGGTTGTTACCATAGTGGCTATATAAATATGTGTGTACTTGTTTGTTTAAAATCAAGAAGCAAGAAATAAAAACATTCTCCAAATACATTGTGTTCACTGTCCTTGCCTCCTGAAGGTTACAATCCGCTGCTTCTAGCCAAAAAGAGAGTATAAGACAATCATCGTTTTAGGAGAAAACTTCTGGACGTGTAGTCGAATCATTTGCTAGTGGATGTGAGAATGTGGTAGGAAAACCCATTATGACGATTTTGTTGAGGAATGCAAACATGGATTGATATGCCGTGGGAGCAAAAACAGTCTACGAGAATTTGATGGAAAGCTACTGACTTGCGGAAAGATCTAACGGTTATGAGTGTAACCCATAAGTGCACGAAACTTTATTGGACAAACAAAAAAGCACGACATGAACAAAAAGTGCTAAAATATCTAGAAAACCTATTTAACCCTTTGAGGATTAACATAGGCTAATGACAAAACGACACGATGGTGGAAATGTTATTAGAAACCTACTAATACTACGGGGATTAACGTAGGCGCGAGCAGAAAACGATCACGGAAACGAAAATAAACATTTTTTAGAAGTCTATTAATTCTCTGGGGATTATAATAGACGGTGATGGAGAGATGAGAACTTTGATAAGGGATGGAAGTACTATGTCCCAGGTAGGAATGCATATTACCCTTTTATTGTTGGCTGGCCTGCTGGTTTAACACCCGAGTATAGGCTCGGCCGGGGCGCAACTGCTTCGGTAAGAGTTATCGTACCTTGGTGTATGCCATCTGTCGGGTCCTCGCCAACAGATGCTTACACAAGACGTCCATTGATCGGGGAGGTAGTAAGATCTTGTACCTCATGGAACGTCATGTTCGCCGCCAGAAGCCTCGTGAACATTGCTCCAATGCTGACGTCTGAATCCCATGCGGAGAGGTCAGAGGAAGCTGACTCTTTCGCGGATGAGGAAGGTGCATCGGATGAAGAATTGGGGGTGAGGTAGCCTAGCTTGCGCTTGATCTTGTGATAGTAGTCGTCGGACTTGTCTTTCGGAATGAAGGTTCGCGATAGGAGTTGACGTCCCTTTCCGTAATTCAGTCTACGTCCTTTCTGGCGATCATACCCAGTTTGCTTCATCATGTTCTGGGCGCTCTGACTATAGATGTAGTAGGAAATGCGTCCTACTATTTCTTCTTTAGAACTTTCTTGTGGGTCTATCGGATAGGACATCTCTTTGCCGAAGATGATAGTGTGTTGGCCTTCCGACAATTGGTGTACTAGAAAGATTGCACTCTGCACCGGACAGGGAGGATCGTCCGTCTGAAAGTATGAAGGTACATACATCAACAAGGGAACCTTCGTATACAAACCGATCGTATCTAATGGCTGGATCTTTCGGTAGTATCTAGGGTCGCAAGGTGACTAGGATTCCGCTCTTCGCAGATAAGAGTCTGTACGTCCTTTGTGAGGGTAGAGAGCTCGATGACAAGTGGTTCGACTTTATTCGACCCTTAGAGGGAATTCAAGTCGACCAGGTTGATGACGAGAGCTTCGCTCGTATTCGAACCTTTTGTACCTTTTAAGTCATCAAGGCTAATGGTGAGAGGAGACTTTGACTTACACTGGGTACTGAGGTCGATGACAAACGGTGGCTCGTTTGAGATTGAACCTTTGTAAGCCTTCAGGGTACTCAGGTCAACGACGAAGGGCTCTACTTCCTCGTAAGCACTGGTCCTTCCTCTGTAAGCTCTGAAAGCGAGCACCGTAGGCTCTTCGTCCGCTGTGTTAGCCTCTGTTTTATCGTCGGCTTCATGACCGTCGCTTTCCCTGGACGGTGTTGACTTATAGAGGAGCATGCGAGAAGTACGCCTCCAAGCCTTTAAAAGGATTGATATCCGCAAACTCAGTTCTGACATTTCCTTGGGCGTCCACGTATTTGAAGCATTGGTGGAGAGTCGAAGGTACGATCGGATTCTCATGAATCCACGGTCGTCCCAGTAGTACGTTGTAGGACACTTCCACGTCAATGACATAACATGTCATTTCCGTTTGGAGGTCCTCGATGCAACACTTCAAACGAATTTTTCCAAAAGGAATGATGCGGTCGGTATTGAAGCCGAGGATGGCTATATTGGTTGTTGATAGCCGATGCATTGGTATGTTCAGCGTCCTTAACAGATTTTTGGGGATGATACTCGGGGATGATCCTGGATCAATATGCATGATGCATCCGATCCACCTTGATTGGGCCAATGTATTCGGTAAAAGTACAGGGGTCGGTCATGTTGGTTGTATTTGAACAACATGTCTTCCTGCGAGAAAGTAATGTTGGGAACTTGTTGAGTTGCGTTATGGCAGCTTAGACACTCATCATTTGTCTCTGGACTAGACACGATCTTCGTCAAGTTGGACTCTGCCTGTAGGAGAGTTTCTTGATGTGCATCTCTGGTCTTCTTAGATAGCCGCAAAAGCTCGTGTACAGAGAGCCGAACCGAGATGTTAGCTATATGAGTCAGAATGTTGAATGAGTATGGTTCCACGAAACCCTGTGACGTGCCTTTCCGCAAGGCCTTGTCAAACCGGGTCTTCGAGGAGAATCTTCCGTGAAATTTGCTGCTGAGGTGGATGGTAAGTTTCCGCTGGGAACTTGATCATAATTTTTTGTGTTTGTCCGTCCTGTGCTTGTGGTTCCTGGCTGAGCAGTACTTGTATCGGCTGCATGGACATCCTCATCGAAATCTGACATGACACTAGTAGGGAGAGGATCTTCTTGATCTAGGACGATGGTGTTGCAAGAGCGGAATCTTCTCGGGGAGGAAGTCCACTGCTCCATCTTTGAGGAGATCGGATGTACCCACATGATCTCTCCCTTCAGCGTAAGGGGCACCAAGTTGCACTCCTTGCGCCGTGGAGGTAGGCTGACGAGCCTTAGTTCCGCTGCAGGAGTGGGAACCATGCCGTCAGGTATTTGTACTGGTGGAAAGTCACCAAACTGGACAATCATAAAGTTGGAGGTAGCTTTCTTCTGTTTGTTGCACAGTGCGATGACTTTGGAGTCGATTAACTGTCGGATCTTGTCCTTGAACACGTAGCATTGTACTGTGGGATGACCCACGAATCGATGATACTCACAGTACTTAGGATTATTAGTGCGTTCTGCCTCTTCGGGTCTCCTAATCCCAGGGAGTTTGAATCTTATTCCCTTTTAGCAGGACCTGGAAGATAGGAATAGTGTAGTCTACGTCGAACGTATAATTGCGCGGTATCCTCTGGTATCCTTGATGACTCTTCCGCAGAAAGGTCCACCACCATAGCATCCTTGCCTCTGTTTCGGTTATGTTGGAACCGTCTGCTCCCGTCAGGGTTAACTCTTTGGAAGTCCAGTTGGTCGAAGTTTGCTGTGTTCCTCAACAGTTTTGGCCCCATCGATCAAGGCTGTCCAGTTCTTGAAAGGGATAACTCTGAGACAGATCTTGATTGGCTCTAGGAAGTTGTTCCTGCATGTATCCATGAGCATAGCTGGTAGAATACGTTGATGGCAGTTGAGAGCCAGTCTGTAGAAGCGTTCGATGAAATCCTTGGTTGACTCCCCTTCCTTCTGCCTAGCGTTAATTAAGGAACTCATGTTGAATGTGATCTCCTCCTTGTAGAAGCGAGAGAGAAAAACCCTCTAGGCCGTTTCACGACTTGATTGAGCTAGCAGAAGACTGCGGAACCACTCGAACGTGGGTCCATGGAGAGAGTTCTAGTGAAGAACATTTTGCGAAGGGCGTCGTTCGTCGAGATGCCGAATGTCTGCAACTTGAAATAATAGTGGTGTTGACTTGGTGACATCAGGCCTTCGTATGGCACAAATGTTGGCGGCTTGTAATTGACGGGACAACTGCTTCGTCCCACTCGATCGGATATGGCAGGCCTACTACTTTCTGAATATTCTCTCGGTTGACAATCGACTCTAATTTAGCCTCCAAGCTCTTGATTGTGGTTTTGTGAGTCGTTTTGCTCCCTACACCTTCGGGCTCTGGGACAACGGACGCAACGTCGATTTTTCGGTTGCCCTCGTTGGTTTGTTGAGGGGTTGCGGCTGCTAGACTTCTGTGTCATCAAAGTCGTCAGAAGTAATCGCAGTTCTTCTAATTTCTCCTCCATGTTCTACATGCGTACGTTAGCGTCATATCCAGTGCCTTCACCCTGCATGGCCATATAAGTTAGCATGCTTCTTTCTTCAACGGAAGGCAGGGTATCAGTAGAAGCATAGATCGATTATACACTTTCGGTCTTGGATTCAAACCCGATTGATAGGCTACCCCCAGAGGTAGTAGCATATTGCGTAGAGCGGCTCTTCGACCTGGTTCCTTGGTAGACACCTTCAGCATAATCGAATTTGACTGATGTCCTTTGCTCATCATCAGACTATACAGAGGTAGTAGCATATTGCGTAGAGCGGCTCTTCGACCTGGTTCCTTGGTAGACACCTTCAGCATAATCGAATTTGACTGATGTCCTTTGCTCATCATCAGACTATACTGGATTTATGACCAACGTTAGAGATTAGCTAGCTTCTTCTGACCTTCTAGGTTTCTTCCGGCTAGAATCATGTCCCACCATGTTGACAAAAGTGTACGACGATTTTTTCTTGGTAGTTTGTTGTGGCCGCCGTCTTCGAGTCGGTGGTGAGACCGCTTGGAGCCTATCAAAGGCAGAAGGCCGTACGCATTGCACGATTCTTGGAACAATGGTACCTGATTAGAATATGATGGCAACAAGCCAGGCGAGGACGCGAAGCCTCTGGATCATGAAGGACCTCTCTTATGGTTGAGACGCTCCTGCTGGTCTAGATTAGCCTGGTGTGAAAGTTTTGCTGGTTGCGGGATACATGGGATATCTTCTCGACGTCTTGTCATTGTTGCACATGCCCAGTGACGCTGCCACCCCAGAGATAGTTCGGCTTTTGGTGAGTCGTCGGCTGGCGCGGGATCGTTTATCCCCTAGAGAATTGGTTACCCTCCCCGGGTAGGTCGTCCTTGAGAGAATATCTAACGCCAACAGAAGTTTCGTGTAATGCTTCGGATTCTATTGGGATACTCGATTCACTCTCAGGTGCTATGCTAGACAGATACCACAAACTATTGGTATCATCAGTCACTGATGACGTCGCCTTCGTTTTGCGGGAAGAAGTTTCTGTGACAACAACTTCGGGGGATTTATGCTGGTTGTCGCCTTGTCGCAACCTGTTGATGGCGTGGGTTCGACTCTGGCTTTGCTCAGGATGTGCTCCACTGGTTCACGGATACCGAGGGCCTCGAGATGCCCGGTAACCTCCTCAGGGTAGTAAGTTGTGCGTCCTTGTTTAGTAGGATCTGCACCGTTGGCGGCGGCACTGGTTCGGTATAGAGGCTCATCGTCGCGAGGCGCTCTATGCGGGAAAACATGGTCTTATGAGACCGTCCATTCGAACTTCTGTTGATCGAAATCTACGATCAAGACGTTTGTACTATTTTCCATCGATAACATGTCGAATTACGTCACCGCTTTCTCGTTGTAAGAGAAAGTCCTCCCAGCAGAGTCGCCAACTTGTTTCCATGCTCAAGAGGCGTGTGCAGAGATAGGAAACAAATTTTATTGAACTCGTCGTCAGACCAGATTACAAAGAGAATGTAAGTACAAAGGCATGATAACAAGCCCAATATTCTAGAAAAGTGGTACGGTGGAGGTCGGATTAGAGCGATCTTTTTTCTCTGTTGACTATCAGACACAACTATAAGATGGGAAATGTAGCGGGGGGGGGGGGGGGACGAGCAGGAGTTTGGTGTTGAGACTATTGTTTTGCTGTCACATTGGACGTCTTTTGAAAAGTTGCGAAGTACTGAGTATTTATAGAAGGATGATCATCCGATCATTGCCGTTGAGTGGGGACCTTACATAGGCGCGATCATGGCCTGTTCTGGAGAGGACGTGGCCCACGTTCTAACGTGATCGGTAGGGACCGTGGTCCTAGAAATGAGCGCTTCCTTCTGAAGATGCCAGGTGGCTTGCAGGTGGTTATGTCCCACGTCAGAGTCGTGAGAGTAGGATGGTGGTCGACGATTGGCGAACGGTTGTCCATGTACACGGTTAAGCATGAGCTCTTGGCAGAGGAGTGTCGGTCGTGGGGTGAGTGGATAAACCCCCCCTCCCACGTAATCAACTGTAGACGAAAGTCGTGGGAGTCGTAGAAGTCGTGGACCTCGTGGAGCGGGGAAGACGTGGAACAGGGACTCTGCTCCAGGTGTTCCGCTGAGGCAAGTGGAAGACGATGGGTCCCTTTCCGTCGGTGGAAGGGACGCGGAATTAAGCTATGTTGGAAGAAAGAAAATTCCATCGTTTGTGGGATGGCTGACGTGACCGACGTGGCCTAATGATGGGCAGTGTGCTTGAAATGACATGCCGCCTGCAACACATGGTGACTTGATGGCTTGTTACGTGATGGTGACGTACTAGTCTTTTCTTTTTCTTCCGTTGGAGGATGCTTACTGGAGTCTTCCGCGGAGATCTCTTAAGAGTGGGCCTTTCATGTAGATCTCTTGGAGTGGACATTCCGCAGGGATCACTTGGAGTTACTTTTCCGCTAGCATGAGATACGCATTTGGAGATTTTTCATGCATCCACCCAAAAAATGGTAAAAACACAATTGCCAAGCAGACCATAAAGGATATGATAAGATACGAGTGTATCAGTCAGTGTAAAGTTAGAGGCAACACCAATAGAGAACCGGATGAGAAAAAATTGACTAAGTGTTTGGGACGTGTAACGCAGACCTATAGATGCCGCCGTAAGGAGGAGGGATAATATGTATAGTAGTTAATGGAGTTGCTAGAACTAGAGGTAGGTCTAGATTAATATTGTTTGAAGTGTTAATGAAGGATATAGATTTTGTTAGCGTCAAAGAGGTCAGACCCTCAACATAGCCAAATGGAAGAAGATGATTCAAAAAGCCAACCCCAAATTTTTGGAATAAAAACTTTGTTGTTGTAGGATTCAAACAACCAAACCCAAAATTTTGAGATAAAACTTTGTTGTTATTTGTTGTAAAGAATACATGAGTTTATATTAACATAAAAGTCTTGGCTCTGATAAATGCTAATCTTATAAGTCAACTACCATGTTTCTAATTTAATCAATCATAATAGAAACTACTCAATATAAATAATCCTAAAAGTCCCAGGTTCAAAATGAAAAATTATGTGCACCCTATGCGTAAGAAATTAACAAAAATACACTCAAAATAATTGCACCCAAAGATAAATCCTAAGTTCACATTCTTGAACCTCAAAATTTGGACCCATATCCATCAATTTTGCTCATCCCACACCATCATTCTAGAGTTTTGGCACAGTAACAATGTCATTAACGGCTAGCCAAACTTGTTTCATAGTAGCCAACTCTGGTCAAATACAATGAACCATAGTCAAATCTGGTCAACCCAATCAAAAGATCCTCCTTGATCAAAAAGTTCCTTCTCTTATACAATTACCACCTTTGCTAGTTAAGTTCTAGTGAGTTACTTACATCCCTACTTCACCTGATAGCTCCAATATATAAGCACTATCATCATATTGATATTGTTTGCTAATTATCTATATTACTGTTTCTTTCTAAATTTATGATTTGGACCTGCAGGTTTTTCTGGACAGTTTCCAGAAACCGAAGTGCACTGTTTAAGTGTTTATACTGGTGTAATTTCATGCAAGAGTTGGCAAATAATAAAGTACTTTCAGTTGATATGTTTATACTTGAGACACCTTGTGTTTATAATCCTCAATCTGACGTTTGGGAGCTAATACAAGATCCCACCAATGTCAATGTAAGGTTTTTGTTATGTTCGAACAAGGTACTTTACAGTTGTTAATAGCTTGTATTAATGCCAAATGCAGGTATTTTAAATGCTTTCCTTTTCATTATATTATGCTGCAATGTCAAATATATCTATTGCTTTAGATGTTTTTGAATTAGGGGTGCATTGGGGAGATTTAACTGTTCGGATATTGGTATTATCATATATATATATATATATATATATATAGCCACTAGTAAACTTCATTCATATTGACACATGTAGACCAATATGAATGAAGTTTACTAGTGGCTATATATATATATATATATATATATATATATATATGGGTAAACTGGATATGAGTCATAGGTTCATATTCCTATATGAACCATGCACATGTAGACCAATATGAATGGATTTTTACATCCCATGTGCACTAGTATACTCCATTCCTATTGGTCCACATGAAAATTGGTTCATGTAGGAATATGAACCTATGACTCATATCCCTTTTTTTTTCCATATATATATATATATATATATATATATATATATGGGTGGAATATTGTATCAAATTATTACAATAATTATTACACCAAATAATCTCAACCATACATTTATTTCAATTATGTGGTTATAAATCATCTAATAAAGTAGGTGTCACGTCAGCATGTTTTATAACTACATATTTTAAAAATATGTGTGACTTAGATTGTTTGGTGCAATAATTATTGTAATAACCTTTGATGCAATATCCTCTACCTATATATATGTATATATATATATGTATGCATGCGGTCTTTTATTTACGGAAACAATAAGGGAATAGTATTTTGGGTGGCCCTTCCTTTTTCATTTCAAGAAAGAAAAAAATAAAGAGAGAAGAATGAGTTTACTGTTAAATTAGTTATGACTGGGGACGAGTTAGGAGAAGTAGGTTGTGCTCGACAGCTTTTTGCGGCCTGAGACGTTGTTGCTCTTCTTGAGGGTGCCGACTTCAATGGCGGATGGAGGGAACAACGAGGGAACGACACGTCGACACCAATTGGTATACTTTGTCATATCTGAATGTACGTCAGAACGACTGTTCACAACATTGTCAAAGCGAAGAGTCCAATACCACTTGAAGTAATACCACTTGAAGTCTGAGGAGCAAACAATTAGTTATGACTGATTCATACATATCTCGCTTAATTTTGGCAAATACTTTTATATGCTATACAAGGGTTTGGATACTATTTTAGAATTAGCAATCTATCACTGAAAGAATAGTCTGAGCAAACCAATTAGCTTTTAATGTTCCTACTATCGCCATCGATGTATATTCGCTAACACTGTCATCATCGACGGCGTCTTCATATTCATCGCTGCTGCCGGCATCGTTGTAGAAGTTGTCATCGGAACGAACGAATTCGTCGCGATGGCTTTGGGTGAAGGACCAGCGTGTGGTGTAACAATACAGTCCTTCAATGAAAAGAAAAAGTTACTTTGGGGGAAGAAAGAGAAGCTCACACTTTGTGAAAAGAATCTTTTCTTTGGAAAGAGAGAGAAATGTCTGTTTTTCATTCAATGAACAAATATGAACAAAGGATAGCTGGCATAGATGCTCACGTATGTGAAAAGGCGCGCACTTCATGAAAAGAAGTTCTCTCTTTCCTCTTACGTATTTTATAGGGTCCGGATCAGCTGTCCGCCATTTTTGTCCGAAATTTGTCCCTCCCTCTGTGACATGTGGGTCCTACCGATAAAAAAAAAAAGAGGACCCATATGTCATAGAGGGAGAGAGAGACATCAGACCAAAAATGTTGGACAGCTGATCTAGACTGTATTTTATCCCGTAGAAAGTGGTTCACACCTGAAGTGGAATATATATATATATATATATATATATATATATATATATATATATATATGTTCAAAATCAGTCTTTGACATTATCCGTGGTTCAATCACTCCAGTTTGATCGAGAGAGAGGGCTGTCATCTTTATGAGTTGATGGACTCTACTGATACGGTGAGTAGACTTATCTAGAATGGGGAGTTGAACCTGTATGGCCGACTCATCGAGACTGTCCATGCGGAAGATATTCGGACAGTGGAGCTTGATAGGCAAAGGACGGAGGACTACTGGATCTTGGAGGATATGGAGAGAGACACTTTCAAGTTCGGGACGGCTTTGAACCAAACTATGACCTATCATGAGGAGGTTGACTGAACGAAAGTGGTGTAGACGAAAGGGATGACGACAAAAATGTCCGAGCTTTTACAAAGTGGTCAGGAGCAGACATCTTATGAGGGACAGACTGGTTATGTTTGGGATCCCCTGCGATGACACAAAGTTTAGCTTATGCGATAAGGAGGATGAGTCTAGAGACCATCTGTTCTTCGGATGTGATTTTGTTTGGGACATGGAACGCTTAGAGAGCTAGATTTGGACTTGTTACCGCACAAAACAAAATCCTTTCCTCTGTCATGGATGAAGTTAAAGCCAAGAAAGTCAGTGGCGTGTGTGGGTACCGCAGTATTCGCCTTAGCTTTGGAACGGTGGTAGGATATGATTGCAGAGAACGTAACTGACAAATCTTTGAGAATCCTTATCTCACTAATTTTGCTGTACAAGATATTTTGGAACGGTGGTATGACATGTTTGGAGAGAACTGTGACGTGGTCGCATTCGGGGAAGACCTAGCCGTACAAGTCTGGGGAGATGTCGCCTCCATCCAACGTACATATCCGCAAGGTCGTCGTAGTAGTCCATTTTGGAATGGATTGCGGGAGACGTACAGAGACATTCTTGAAATGCGATTGCTGATGTGTAGCTGCCGGCAACGTCAATGGCTCTGACTATGCGACTGTTTGCACCGTCCGCACCGATGACCACGTCGACTGGGGTTATAGGTGTGCCCCCGGTGATGGAATTGTTGGTGCGGGAGGAGATGTAGTTGATGGTGTAGGGCTCCTCCAGGGAGGAAGGGAGGGTTAGGTTCAAAACGAGGCCGAAAAGGTCTCTTGCGAAAGCGGAGGAAGGAGTCAGGGAGCTCGTGGCGGATCATTTGGATGTGCTCGTGGGGACGGAGGGCCTTGTCGAAGTCGACAGAGAGGTTGGAAAGGGAGACAATGCGCATGTGGGTGAGAGAACTAGCTAGTAGAGCATGCAGTGCAGTGAGGGATGGCTCCCCCGCAGTCGCAGGGCTTGGCGTAGGAAGGGTTGTCCTCGGTAAGGTAGATCTTGATGCGGGCGAAAGAAAGGGCCTCGGAAGACCCATGCTGACAACTGTGATACGGATGGTGGTGGTGGTGGTGGTGCTACTACTGGCTGTGACGGTGGAGCGCCAGGGCTTATGGTAGGGGATGGTGCTTGGTGGTGGATGACATTGCATTGCTCCTGTTATATTCCCAAATGTTGGTGACAAGTGCCGGTGGAATAGTGTCAAGTATCAACGTTACATTACATTGCAACGTATGAGAGCTTGTAGCTGTAGCTCAATAGCAGGCATAATGAAGTGTAATAGCAGAGTAGGTACCTCAGTAGTCATGGCCATTTGCATTTTTGGCATTAGCAGTAATAACCAATAACAAGTAGCAGCAAGTGCACCCAAGTGCATTCTTATTCTCCAGCTCAGAGAAGATAACAAGTAGCCATAATCATCATCATCTACTGGCCAGTATCAGCACTTACTTAGCAAGGGACATCATGTACCAACTAGTATAGATGAAGACTGAATTCAAATGGCTCAGTGGGAGGGAAAAACCTGTGCTCTCCTCAACCAAAGGAATGTCAGTTACCCATGTTACCAAGGGCATGTATGTCATTTTGCAATAGGAAATACTTCTGTATAAATAGGTATATCGGTATGAAGAGAAAAAGGAGATTGGATCTTGAGTGTAATCTTGTAATAGCTTTCTTTGGAAATAAAGAATCAGTTACAGTTCTTCTTTCCCAAATTTGTTCTTCTTTAGGGTTTAGTTTTTTTTTTCTTGATTTATTTGTTTCTTCATTAATCCATGGCGTACATTAGTAGTCTACCTCCATTTCCAAGAGAAGCACAAATGAGAACGTATCAATTAGTATCAGAGTTGTACGATCCACACTTCGGAGTGTACGAATGCCCGATCTCGAGCTCGAGCGGCCAAGGCGACCGACGAGGCTCGCCAGAGGAGCACCGATGTCCGACGGAAGAACATCACCTCCGATCTCCTGGATGGGGATCTTCTCAATATGGTTATGGATACACTCCGGCCATTGAGCCACCGCCAGCACCACCACCACCTTCGTCACCAGCGTCGGACCCTTACGGTATGTCTTTTGCGTCTCCATCTCAGTCTATGCTTCTCCACCCATAGATCAGTACACGCAGCTGTACGCGAACTCGACGAATCCGCCATCGTCGCAACAGCACTGGCAGTACCCATCCCCAGCACCAGATCCCTACGAATGTCCTTCATCGCCGGCGTCATCGACGTGGATCCATCATCATCAGTCATGGCAGAGCTCCCTGCCGATGTGTTCGCAGGAGCATTACCCTAAACTGCTGCAATCATATGTGAGTTCATCATCGTCGACAAGGAACCTGCAACCATCGTCGACAAGGAACCTGCAACCATCGTCGACATGGAACTCATCGTCATTGACATCGACATCGTCGTCGACATGTACGTGGAACAAGCAACCGACGCCTCCTCAGTCGTACATGAACTCGTCGACGACGTCGTGGCACTATCAGTCCTCACAGAGCTTCCCGACGACGACTCTCCCGCAACCAACATCGACATGGGACTCATCATCGTCGACATCGTCTTCGTCGTGGTACCACCAGCCGCAGCAGTTTTCAACATCGCAGATCTCGTTGGCGTATCTGCTACACCAGGAACCGTTTGCTCCGACATTGTTCGACACAATGTCTTCATCAACGCAGATCTCGCTGGCGTATCTGCAGCACCAGGAACCTTTTGCCCCGACAATGTTCGACACAATGTCGGAGAGGAAGCCCCCTTCACCTAAGATGGAAGTCCGGACCAATGTGGATGATGAAGAGAAGTTGGAGAATAAAGCCGAGTCTACTGTGAGGACTATCACTCAATCTTGGCAACTTCATGAAGGATCTGATTTCTCTACACCTTCTTGGAATGGGAAACAATGGACATCTTCTAGATCTGAGAAGGCCTTAGATCCTCATGTTCAGGGAAGAAATATCACAGATCCTTGTTATAATACTGAAATATCACATACTGGAAGGCCTGCGAGTAGCAGCGATGATCCCTCATGAAAGTTTGCTACTGAGCCCTGTGATTTGTCACATAATCGTAGTGGTCACCGAGTTTTGGGAAGAGGAGGACCACTCAACTTGGTGAATCACAGGACAACTGATAATGATTTGAATTCCCTTGGGCTACTATGTTCTAAACTTGAGGGAACTCATCCAAAGCAACCTTTATCACCAAGTTTAGCTAGCATTGGTGATCATGGCTGCATTAGTAGTGCTATTGAGGTAGGAGATGCATCTCTGTTTAGACAAGAACAGGAGCAGTTCACTTTGGCCAGTGATTCTCCTATCACTTGAGAAGCATGGGCTGGTAACTATAGAAGAAACACTAGTTTTAATGTACTTCATGATAATATGGATGCTAATCAATTTGTACAGTTTGGGCAAGATGTCAACTGCATCAATTTGGAGGAGCACATGTTACAACAGCTCCAAAAGCAACACCAGCAACGACTCCAGCAACAACACTATCTCCTCAGAACATGCATATGACTGTACCGTTTCTGGAGAAAGTACTGAAGCCCAATTTGTCTTAGAGCTACGAGGTTGTTTTGACAATTCCGAAGGTCAACGACTCCAATCAGATTGGTGCCAGTTTTCTAGTGAGGGTCTGGGATCCAGGGATCTAAATTAGTCCTTCATTGACCTTGGGACAAGGTCAATTTTAGGGGAAGGTATTGTTACATTCCCAAATGTGGGTGACAAGTGCCAGTGACAAGTGCCGGTGGAATAGTGTCAAGTATCAACATTACACTACATTGCAACGTATGAGAGTTTATAGCTGTAGCTCAATAGCAGGCATAATGAAGTGTAATAGCAGAGTAGGTGCCTCAGTAGTCATAGCCATTTGCATTTTTGGCATTAGCAGTAATAACCAATAGCAAGTAGCAGCAAGTGCATTCTTATTCTCCCGCTCAGGGCAGATAAAAAGTAGCCATAATCATCATCATCTACTGGCCAGTATCAGCACTTACTTAGCAAGGGGATGAAGACTGAATTCAAATGGCTCAGTGGGAGGGAAAAACCTGTGCTCTCCTTAACCAAAGGAATGTCAGTTACCCATGTTACCAAGGGCATGTATGTCATTTTGCAATAGGAAATACTTCTGTATAAATAGGTACCTCGGTATGAAGAGAAAAAGGAGATTGGATATTGAGTGTAATCTTGTAATAGCTTTGTTTGGAAATAAAGAATCAGTTACATTTCTTCTTTCCCAAATTTGTTCTTCTTTAGGGTTTAGTTTTTTTTTCTTGATTTCTTGGTTTCTTCATTAATCCATGGCGTACATTAGTAGCCTACCCCCATTTCCAGGAGCAGCACAAATGGGAACGTATCAGGTGCCGGTGAGGGTGGCAGTGACGGAGGCCGGAGGCCTGGATCGTGATATTTTAGAGGTGGGAGGAAAGAGATGATTGGGATGGGAAAGTAGAGAGAACCGTGAGAAATAAAGATGGATGTGAAATTTGAGAGGAGGGAAAGAAATTAGAGAGGAAGGAAAGGAGAAATTTTTGTAACAAATTTTATTCTTCCATATCACTGTTATTACCGTTACAATAAATAAAGTAAATAAAAAAGTATGAAAATGTTATTTTAGTAACATTTTTTAATTATTGTCACGATAATTACTATGACAACCTTGTAACGGTAATAACCATTACTATTTAAAAAATAAAAGTGTTACAAATTGATTGTTTTAGTGTAGTATCACTTCTTTAAAGCGCACGATTCCAAATCATAATTCAAATTGTCAAAATTTTATCAATCACCTCCACTTCAGTAAAATCTAATAAGACAATCCGACAATATGTAATCAATTTGACTAGTCCCCGATACCATCTCTTCTTCCGACCGTGATCAATCCATCAAAATTATCATGAACAAAAAGTCAAATCCAAGCCTATCTCTCAATCTCGCTATCCCAGTTCTATTCTAATACAGTCTATATATGCACTCTTCTAAGGTCAATCATACCGATCATATCGCTCAATATTGAGATGCCTTCCTAACCATTAGGTTAGCTCACAAGGGCACCCTCAACCATAAAGCTTCTTATCTCTAATATACAACCAGGACCACTGCACTTGTCTAAGTCAAATACCAAAATGTCCAATAGAATATCTAAGCTACAAAATTATTGTTGTGAAAATACTAAGCAGAAAAGTTGAATCAACATAAGATATACGAAGTTCTTTTTATTGATAATATGGAACAGAATTCCAACGGTTCAAAGCCAAAGAATAGCTTGATTACAATCACTCACTCACGCACTCAATACAATAAAAAATGCCATAAGACTTACAAATCAAAAACTATACAAACACCAATGTTCCATACTTTATGTTCTTTATATACAAGCTAATAACTCCAGTCGCAATGCTTCAAGTTGCCTACAGAGATCCAATGCCTCGACATATCCAAGCAAACTCTGCACCTGCAAAGATCTAGTTGGGGGTCAGTACATTCATGTATCAAATGTAAGATAAAATTGAACAAAGTTGCTGGAGGGCATCGCTTTACAGGCAAAGGAGTTGTGATGGAGAAGCGCCAGGAGATCAATCCCAAGATCCTCTTCGCTAGTCCAGGTTCTGGAAAGGAGGCTAGTACATCTGGGGTAAATTGTTGAGCATTGCTGGTGAGTATGAGGATTCTTCCCCCGTCTTGCAAGCGGCTATGAGGTCGACTCCCTGTGTGGCTAGGGGTGAGAACCCGGTTTGGCTTGTTCCAGTCAGGTGGGCTTGTTCAGCCACCGTGTTCTACTATGGCTAAAATCTAGGGCTACCTTCATTAACAACTGGAAACCTTGTTGGGGGGCCACATCCTTCCTTGGCCCAGCCTTTTTTTTCCTGCTCTCTGGAGACTACAAATTCTGCAGTGGCAACATTGGTTTTTGTGCCCGTTGAGGCTGGTGATATGGAGTGTTCGGGTGTAGCACAAGCCATTTGGGCTCGGGTTCGCTCAATCTGGTAATTGCTAGCAACACTACGACGTTGAGTGCTCCGGTGGTCCCCCTACAGGCGGTTGTGTCCAAGGGGCAGGGCCTAACGGTTGCCTTTGATCCCCTGCCCCCTCCCTGTAGTGCAGTATGCTCCCTTTCCTCTCTCTCTCTCTCTCTCCTCCCCGCTTCCTCGGAGACCCCTCCTACTCCCTCCTCCCCGACCTTGTTCTCTGAGTCTCCCCTCCCTTGGGCTCCCCCTATCTCTGCACCCGACTGTCTTGGTTAGGATTGTCGAAGCATGAAATTTTTTGAATCATGCTCATACAATCATTTGAAGATCATGCGACGCGATCTCGATATGGCAAGTGGTAGCAAACCACTGATGTGACAAGCAATGGTAAAATATTGATGCGGCTAGAGTTCTGAAATATCGATGCGACAGTGAGCATAAAACCACCGATGTGGCAAGGTCAATGACCATTGGAGCATGCGGCCAATAGAGCTTTAATGCCCCAGCCGCATCCACTCTAACACATCAATTAATGCTCTACCAAAAGCTGCATTGTTCTAGGAGATGCGGCCGTCAATTGCGTGAAACGTCTGCAGTAACATCAACATAATAATTTCTTTTGTCAGTTATTGCGGAGCATTCCCACGTGGCATAAAACGACAAGAGTGTGCGGTAGAGGATAATGCGGCCAAACTCCTTCAACATAGCAGTGTCTAGGTGGCTAGAAAACATGCGACAGAGTTCTTATTGAGTGCATCATCCAGTTATTTCTAGAGGTGCATCCTCCCTAAATGATAGCTGACAGTGATCGCTAATGGGGCCTATAATCGTTTGCATGTGGCGCTGAAAGCGCACCTGTTCTTGCGTGATGTCAGCCACAATGAAGACATGGTCTTAGGAGTATGACACGTATCAAGCCGATCGTGTCATGCGTGCATGTCTGACCGAAACCCGTGGACAGTTACTGTGGAGATCGCATGCGCCAACTACGATTTTGATATGCCAAAGGCTAAAAACAATAATTTTTCAGGATTGGAACGAGCATGGCCAATTTAGTGCAAATGGCTATAAATAACAGGGATATGTACTTCCTAGGGGATCGAAGGCTATACATTGAGAGTCCAATTGCTATCTTTCTTGCTAGTAAGCTGAGAATTAGCAATTTCCTTTTATTAGTCGATCATCAATGGAGTAAAGGAGTTAGCTGCACAACTCGACCTCCATCGTCACAGTTTTCTAGATTTTAGTACTTAGGAATTCGTTGTAATCTCCTTTGTACTTTCTTTGTTTTTAATTTGCAATCAAGTTAGTAAAACTTTTTCTGTGATGAAAACAAAAATGATGACTCTATTGGGGACTACCTTCTCCCCCGATGAGAAGGTTGTGACACAATCATACGTGACGAAACTGGGTTCAATCGATAAGATGTTGGTCGTGCAATTCGACCAACAGGCTTTCGAGAATAAACTTTCGGGGGATAGATCAACTCCCTCACCAAGGCTAGTAATGCCTAAGAAGACCCGCAGGACCTGGGTTGCTAAATTAAGTGCATCGCACCCAAAGACTACAGAGGATGTGCCGCCAATGAAGGTATTAGCCACCATAGAACTGATCTATGTGTTGTCTGATAAAATAAATGAAAGATATGGAAACGAGGCTTTATACGAAAAGCCGCTCTTTATGTTTACAAACAAGCAGTACAATTAATCCTATACGAGGATGTCGAGTACAATTTTTTAATCTGGGTAAATATTGCTATAGGAGTCTGATCTGCGGTCGATCACTTTGTCCCTTGGACCACACGATGATGAAGAAGTGCCGTAGAAGACATAAAGCAGCTTCGAAGGTTGCTGAAGAAAGTGGATGCTCGATGCCAAAGTCGTCGATCACTACTCTTTGCCTGAGCTCTGGATTCTTCTTTCTCAAAGACTCTTTGACTCTCAGTTCCTTGACCTTGGATCTGATACTGGATTTCTTGACCAATTTCTGACCTCTCAATCTTCGACCTTGGACCCTGGACCTCTGTCAATAGAGGTCTCTATTTATAGAGTTTTAGTGACAGTGACCACTCAGTCGGTGTAAAAACCGAGTAGTGGAAAGTACAACACCCTTTTACACGATGGTTAAAATAACCGTTGCCCGTGTATAAATGACCTTTTGAATGAGCGTGTGACGCGTGTCCAATTAAAAGACAACGCGTATAACTGCTGCGAAGATCACGGCATAAAAGCCACGTAGGTAGTTATCCTTCGCGTAGAAGAGGTTGGCGTAGAAGCCAATAACTGTCACCATGGCGTAGAAGCCAAATAGGCATAGAAGCCGAGTAGGCGTAGAAGCCGAGTAGGCATAGAGGCCGAGTGGGCGTAGAAGCCGAGTGGGCGCAGGAGATAGCTGATCCTCTTCTCCTGACTGAGGCCTGAGTTGGCAAAATGTGCCAAAGTGATGATGTGGACGTCTTAGCCGAAATTACGGCTCTTGGAGATATAATCAAATCTCTTGCATTAAATGCAGAGATCTGCCCCCATCCTGCGCATTAAATGCAGAGGCGTGTCTTGAAGATTTACCATCATTCTGCGCATTAAATGCAGATACGCGCTTCGAATCCTGTACGAAGAGCAACTGCTGGCGTGGCAGTCTGTTTGTCTTCTGCGGAGCGTAAGAAGCTCACGTCTGCCTGTGTAAAACTAGGCAGCGTATCCCCTTGTATGCGTAAAAGCAGTTTACGCAAAGGGGATGTCACTAAACGACGGTTCGGTGACATTTAATCAAATCTCCTGCATTAAATGCAGAGATCCGCCATTATCCTGCGCATTAAATGCAGATGCGTGTTTTGAAGGTCTGCCACCCTTTCTGCGCATTAAATACAGAGACGTGTCTCGAGCTCTGTCATCACTCTGCGCATTAAATGCAGAGACGTGCCTCGAGCCCTGTCATCACTCTGCGCATTAAATGCAGAGATGCGCCTCGAGCCCTGTACGAAGAGCAGCTTTTGACATGGCAGGCTGTTTGTCTTCTGTGGAGCGTAAATAGCTCACATCTGCCTGTGTAAAACTAGGCAGCGTATTCCTTTGTATGCGTAAAAGTGGTTTACGCCAAGAAAATGGCAGTAAATGACAGCCTGGGTTGCAGTGCCGCGCCATCATTATAGCCGTCGCCTAGGTAGTCGTGTAGTACTCTTTGTCAGGAGTCCAGACGTCAAGTTCATTGCATGATCTGACAGGTTCATTTTGAAGAATACGAAGCGTTCCTCGTACGCTTCAATGCTGCATTAAAGCGGATGATTTTTACGCCATAAAGGCGATGTAGCACCCTTTTTACCTTGAAGCAGCCTGGACATACTGCATTACGCGGATGGTCCTTGAGTTTATATTTTACGCTATGCTCAGCGGAAAAGCTCTGTTGCACGTTGATGGCTCTGAGGTCATCTTTTTACGCTGCCCTGTATCAACATGCTGCGTATAGCTATGCAACGTATTTTTCATGCTTCTACAAGACCCCCTTCAAAGCTTTTAAATTCTTCGTAATTTGAAATGCTTTGAATGAAGCATGAAACGGTCAAGTCTCACACGTCCTTCAAGGCTGACTTTATGGCGGAGTTATTGGGGATCCGTTGGGATTCAGAGGGCTCTCTCTTGCCTATAAAAGGCTGAGGAGTTAACCTTTTCTTCCCACATTTCCTTCACCACACAGAGATGATCGCCGGAGTTCGTCGGGTCGACTTGAGGAAGAAGAAGACCATGTTCTTCCAGTATGTAAGGAGCCGAAAAAGATGGCGTCTTCGAGCAAATGTCCTCTGCAACGATGGATCATGGAAGGATATCATAGCCTCCTTTGCTCGGGATAATCAGCAACTTTGTATGGAGGTTCTTCCGGAGAGAGGAAGGGTCGTATTTAACCATACAGCTTGCAACCTGTATCTTCTCCTGATATTTGCGGACGAGAGCAGACAAACTAGCTGCCGTCCGAGATTAAGTTGGGTCAAATACCTCAACTAAATCTGTCATGGCGCTGGACGCAGGAAAGCAGATTGACCCTGCTTTCTTGTATTGGAGGATGGGTCTAGGCCCATTTTTGTATCCTTCCGCCATTCACCACTTTCTTGTTCATCGACTGTGGAAGTCGTGAACTGCTGAAGAAGACGGAAGAGCATCTCCACCAATACGAGAACCTGGTAGAACAGATTCTGGGGGTGGCCTTCCGACGACGACGAGGAAATCCTTTGTAGACGGAATTTCCCTCATATGTAATCATGAAAAAAAATAAATAAAATCGTCTTTCTTCTGTGCATATGATTGTCTTGCCATATACTTTGCTGTGAAGTCTGAATATGTGTAGCTTCGACACGCCTGGTAATTTTACGCCGACTCTGATAGAAAGAGTATTAGGTCCCATCCTGTCTTTTACGCATAACTAGGGATGCGTAGAAAGCCGCTTAGCATTCGAGTATTCGAACTGTCCTGCTGTTAGGAATGAGGAACTGCGTAGAATTCTGAACTGTTACTTCTGATAAACATAATTCTTGTTCAGACATCATCTTCAAGAATGATTCCTCGAAAATCTCTTGGAACAGGGCGAGAAATGGCTGTAAAAAACTGAGTCGCCTTCTTGAACTGTAGATGAAGTACTCAGACTGGAGTCTGGATGAACTTCCAATCGACCCATGGAGAAGAGTAATTTTTTGATGTTGAACTCTATATGCTTCGGGTACTTGGAATATTTTGAGGTCAAGGAGTATCTTCTGTGTGAACTCTTGCAATTGACCGCCTTGAGAATCGTTCAGATGTACGCGTACTCTGGCCGGCGTATTTTTCAGATGTGCGGAAAGTCATAGCATAAAATCATAAGTTCGTAGCCTCTCGAGCGTAAAAGCTGCTGAGCATGAGAGCATCCGGGCGTAAAAACTGTAGATTTGTAGCTTCTGAAAAGAGAATCTTCCGAGCGTGAAACTGTGGATCTGTTGCCTCTGAGCGTAAAAGCCACCGAGCGTAAAATCATAGATTTGTAGCTGCTGAGCGTGAAGTCGTAGGTTTGTAGCCTCTCGAGCGTAAAAGCTACCGAGCATAAAAGCATCCGGGCGTAAAACCATAGACATATAGCCTGTGAGCGTAAAACCGTAGATCTGTAGCTGTCGAGCGTAGAAAGCTCCTTAGCGTAAAAACCACGAATCTGCTTTGCACAAAAACTTTTCAAATCGCTGACTGTCTGCCTTCTCTGAGTAATAGGCTGACGTAGTACCCAATCATAACCAAATATTAATTATGAGATTTGGTTCGGTCGAAGTCATCGGCGTACTCGCGAGAGGCGAGGTCACGATAACGGGTTCGTCCTCCTCTTGAGATGACGAAACTACTCCGGGCGAGCTGGCCCCCGAAGGTATTTCCTCCTCGAAGTCGGGCGCCTCCGTATCATCGCCAGGAGCCCTAGCAGAGCCAGAAGGCGCTTCAACGCTATACTCCCCGTGGACGCCGTCCCCTGAGAAGAGGACAAGAAAGTTGATATCAATATGATGGTAATCTTTCTAAGAGGAGACATAAAGATGACATTTACCCGTAGCCAACGGTATATATGCCGCATCTGTAGCCGATGTAGCTAAATTACGCCTTAATGACGCAATGCGAACTGTCATACCTGGAGAAGGGGGTGGGCCAACCAACATCGCCAGGTGCTCTACCGAGCCTTCGCCAAGACGCAGTCGAGGTTCGTCAGCTGGAATCTCGCTAGGCATGCTCACGGACACGGCAGAAGTTTCATCCGTTACTGGTCTAGGGAAAGATTCTCCCATTTGCCTCGGCCACGCAGGCGATTTCGTTCCACTACCGGAGGCAGTGGCAACAACGGCAGCCTCAAGCAGGAGTTCTCCAGCACCGCCAATCGAAACTGAGGGTCCCTCTCCGAAAGGCGAGGAACCTCCAATCAAAGAGACATCCCCAACAGGGGAGACAGCAGGTTCCTCTCTAGGAGCCTCAATACCAGGAATCCGGAGAGAACGATTAACCGTCTTCTTCTTCCTCTTCCGAGGGGAAGTCTGCTTCGAAGCAGGAGCCCTTCGCTTCCCAGAGACTGCCAAAGCCCCCGCAGGCGGAGGCACTTCACACCTCGGCACCGACACCAGAGGCTCATCCGGAGTGACGGACTCCTCACCCTCGTCAGATGAAACCGAGGGGACTTCGACTCTTCCCCCAGGCTTGGGAGAAGGCACCCTAAAGCTTCCACGCATGTCAAAATCGCGATGAAAGGTGTTGATCGCCACGTAGAACTGAGCATACGAATGGAGGATGCGCAGCTCCGTGGAGAGTGTGACAACCGGCACGATAAATATTGCTCCCGTACAACCCATGATAAAATACCGCCATCCTCTGGCTCCATCAATGAGTCCGCCCTGGACCTGAAGCTGGTGACGGCATTGCCCACGTGCAGCTGATCATACCCAAACTGCCTGGCGAACCGACTGGGCAAGTAGGGCTCGAAGAAGCAATGATCTTCGCTTCTGTACAGCAAATGGGAGGGTCTGATGCAGACCAACCAATTAAAAGCTTCCGGAGAAAGATTGGTCTTCTCTCCACCTAAATCCTCAAGCCTAATTCCCGACTGATTGCGATGTACAGAGGGGACAGTGCAGAGAAGCTTCCAGCCGTGACTGAGACTCAGCACCAGCCGACAGTCTAAGACTGTGTTCACGTTCTAGAGAGAGTCCTTGTAGTTCAGCAAGAAACTACCTCCCGTGCTACTACCAGGGCCGGGAGACATCACCCGGGGGTTGTGGAGAATTAACCATCCCATCAAGTACAGGTATGGTAACTCTACCCGGGGAAAGCTATCACGCCGAGCTTCATCGACGAGCAGTCCATCAGTCATGGCTCTCAGGACAGCCTGTATACGGCACACCATGGCAGGGAGCAAGCCCAGTCTTGCCCCAAACACCAGACGCACGGCAGGCCACAGGATGTTCCGGTGAATGCGGTCCGCGGACGCGATACCGGGCACCACTACTCGACGCAGCCATATGGAGAGAAAACCAGCCAGCCGGGCTTCCTTAGACAGAGGCCTGCGGCAGCGCCTCAAGTAACTGTAGGCCATAGTGCCTTCAGGATACTTTCCTACCCCGTCATTGAGAATCTGATCTGGAGCTTTAGCATCCTCCATAAGATCCTCGACGACCTGGGCGCTGAGCACGCCCAAACAATTCACAGGCTCATTCTTGCCACCCGAGACTTTCTCCGACTTAGCGGCCCTAGCCCGGTAGAAGAAAAGGTAGGACATCCACTTAGTGGTGTGAGCCAAATCAGAAGGCTCATCATAAAAAGCAGTGCACGCGAAGTAGTAGCACATCAGCTCCTGATACACCTCCACAACCCGAGGATCCGAGTCCTCCA
This sequence comes from Iris macrosiphon, assembly GCA_036927795.1. NCBI lineage: Eukaryota > Viridiplantae > Streptophyta > Magnoliopsida > Asparagales > Iridaceae > Iris > Iris macrosiphon. The sequence continues at coordinate 134,581,660 of JAYESA010000009.1, forward strand.
ACTCCCGGTTGGTGGGAACATACTCTTCATATGGGTTATCCCCCATCGGTAGTCTCGAGATCACTGCCATCTCATGGAGGGCCAACCCCAACTCCCCCAGTGGAGTGGCGAAGGTCCCGGTGAGCGAAATGTATCGCTCCATCAGTGCCAGAAATAGGTTAGGGTTGGGAGGCAACCTAACACTCGTCGCACTCACAGCAGCATACAGCCCAATGACCTCCAACTATCTCTGAAAATGCTTCAAGGCCCAGTCAACTAGGCAAGCCCATCGGAGGTTTGTTGGGGTGATCCACCCATTGCACCGAGGATTCTCCTTAGGGTATACCCTCCCTCGCACCATGAAGTCGTTGCAGAAAGTCGGCAATTGGACCGGCTGGATCACTGAACTGTCTTCACTCGGGACGCTGCCCGGGCACAGTCCCCTGAACACCGTCACAACGCCGGAAGGGCGGCTGACAAACGACCCCTGGTCAGCTTCTTTCAAATTAAAGATCTTCCCCGGCTTGCCGTGAAGATCGGGAGTCAGCGTCCACGATATCCTCCTGGGATGTGTAGCATGGGAGAAGGCCGAGATGGAATAATCTCTCGGCATCGTTGGCAGATACAAGACCACACTCTCGGTGGGGAAAACCTAGGGTCCTCTTTTGGGCTTCGTTTGGGACTGTTTGTCAATCATGTCCCCAAAGAGAAAAGCCGGCTTGATGTACTGGTCCCCGTCTATGTACGTCAGGGGCTCTCTGTTAATCATGTTCAGCGACGTCCGCTCGCCCTGAGCCGATATCAAGATCTCCCTTCCTTTAGGATACTGGGGTCCCGAGATAGGAAATTTTACGTGAGACAGATCCTCCAGATAGTTTGAGTGCAGCATCCCAGCAGCGGAACCCATCACCTCGGCCAGTGGAGACTCATGCAAGTTAACTGCAAAAGTGCAAGGAAAACACGTCATTACAAATCTTGCAACGTAAAGACCAAGAAACAACAGTCTGTGCTTTACGCCAAGACTGTACAAAATTTGGTCATTTTACGCCAGGAGTCACATCCAGAAGCGTAATTGGTGGTATACAGTCCGTGCTTTACGCCAGACTGCAAAAATTCTAGTTATTACGCCGGAGGTCCCATCCACAAGCGTAAAACTAAAATTTTATAGTATACACCGAGTTTTCGGCAGTCAGAGCTTTTACGCTCAAAACTACAAAAATATGGAGTTTTTACGCTGGCACATTAGAAATGTGGGCGTAAAAGATAAAAACGTCTCCGTGCGTCATCTTTCTCAAAGAGGCTATCAGCACAGAAGACGACCTAGCGCGGTCACGATTCAACGTGTGCGAAGGATTTTTCATCATTTTTTGTCATCCCAAAGGCTCTACCTCTAAGGCCGGGTGCGCTACTCGTCGGCAGGATGCTTCGCTCAGATGAAAGTTCGCCTTGCCCGACCGAAGACTCTCTCGCTGGAGCAGAAGAACGAGAAGAAGAACCTATGCTCTTTCCCTTAGTGGAGGGGATTTGTTTCGGCGCCATTTCTGAAAATTCGGAGTGCTCGGAGAAAGAACGAGGGGAAAAACTCAAACAGTCGAAGGCTCTCTTTCGCAGAAGACGGATGAAAAGTTTTTCTCTCAAAAGCTTGGGATATATATAGAGTTCGGGTCAACTCCTCGAATCCTCGGACGGGCTCCTCGAAACCCCAACCAAATCTCACAATTAATATTTGGTTATGATTGGGTACTACGTCAGCCCACTACTCTCGAAAGGCGGACAGTCAGCAAATTCGAAGAGTTTTTCGTGCAAAAACAGGTCAGCGGTTCCTATGCTAAGGAGCTTTCTACGCTCGACAGCAACAGATCTACGGTTTTACGCTCGCAAGCTATAAGTCTATGGTTTTACGCCCGGATGCCTTTGTGCTCGGTAGCTTTTATGCTCGAGAGGCTACAAACCTACGACTTTACGCTCAACAGATACCAAATCGACGATCTCACGCTCGGTGGCATTTAGTTTACGCTCGGAGGCAACAGATCCGCAACCTTACGCTCGGAAGATTTCTTTTCACAGGCTACAAATCTACAGTTCTACGCTAAGGAGCTTTCTACGCTCGACAGCAACAGATCTACGGTTTTACGCTCGTAAGCTATAAGTCTATGGTTTTACGCCCGGATGTCTTTATGCTCGGTAGCTTTTATGCTCGAGAGGCTACAAACCTACGACTTCACGCTCAGCAGCTACGAATCTACGATTTCACGCTCGGTGGCTTTCTACGCTCAATAGACTACGAACTCAGGATTTTCAGCTCATCTACACTACGGATCTCTGTCTTTCCGCATATCCGAACAGTTCTCAAGGCGGTCGATTACAGGAGTTCACACAGAAGATACTCCTTCTTGACCTCAAAATATCCCAAGTACCCGAAACATACAGAGTTCAAACATTGAGAAATTACTCTTCTCGGGTCAATTGGAGGTTCATCCAGACTCCAGTCCGAATATTTCATCTATCAAGATGGCAACTCAGTTTGACAGCCATTCCTCGACCCCGTTCCAAGGGATTTTTCGAGAAGTCATTCTTGAAGATGAAGTCTGAAACAAGAATTCTGTTTACACAGAAGTGAAAACAACAGTTCAGAATTCTACGCGGTTCCTCAGTCCTAGCAGCAGGACAGTTCTAAGTGTTCAAAATGCTCAACAGCGTTCTATGGACTATTCGCTACGCATAAAGGACGGGACCTAGCACTCTTTCTATACAGAGTCGGTGTAAAGAATTAGACGTGTCGAAGCTACACATATTCAGACTTCACAGCAATGTATGGCAATATGATCATATGAAGAAGAAAGACGATTTTATTAAAGATTAAAGTCATGATTACATATGAGGGAAATCCAATCTACAAGGGTTTTTCTTCATTTTCATGATTACATCTGAGGGAAACCCCGTCGACAAAGGGCTTCCTTATCATCGTCTGAAGACCGCACCGAGGAGCTGTTCTGACAGGTTCTCGCGTTGGTGATGGTCTTCCTCTTCTTCCAAGAAGATGATCAGTGGCAGGAGGATACAAAACTGGGTATAGACCCATCCTCCAACAGAAAAGCAGGGTACTGCTTTCCTACGCCCAACGCCATGGCAGATTGAGTTGAGGTATTTCACCTAACTCAATACCCGAGGTCAGAGCTAGTTGCCGCTCTCATCCCGGAGGTGACAGGAGAAGACACCGCTTGCAAGCCGTGTGGTCTAATACGACCCTTCCCTTCTCCTGGAAGAACCGCCATATAAAGTTGCTGATTATCCCGAGCAAGGGAGGCTAAGATATCCTTCCATGATCCATCGTTGCAGTGGACACTTGCTCGAAGACGCCATCTTTTTCGGCTCCTTACACGCTGGAAGAACATTATCTCCTTCTTTCTCAGGTCGACCCGACGAACTCCGGTGATCATCTCTGCGTGGTGATGGAATTGTGGGGAGAACAGGTTAAACCCTCAGCCTTTTTATAGGCGAAAAGAGGTCACACCGGTCCCCAATAAATCTGCCATAAAGTCAGCATCGACCGTTTCAACGCTCCATTCAGAAACGTTTTGAGTTACGAGGAGCGGTTCATGCTTCATTTAAAGCGTTCCAAATTCCGAGGAATTTGAAAGCTTTGAAGGGGGTCTTGTAGAAGCATAAAAAATACGCCGGATGGCTATACGCAGTATATTGATGCAGAGCAGCGTAAATAGAGGCCTTCAGAGCCATCAAGCGTGCAACAGAGCTTTTTCTGCTAAAACACAGCGTGAAATATAAGCTCAAAGGACCATCCGCGTAAGACAGTACGTCCAAGCCGTTTCAACGTAAAAAAGGGTGCTTCATCAACAACTGGGCGTGAAACCCATCCTTTTTCAAACGCAGCATTGAGGTGTACAAGAGACGCTTCGTATTCTCCGAAGTGAACCTGTCAGATCTTGCAATGAACCTGTCAGATCCTGCAATGAACCTGACGTCTGGACTTCTGACAAAGGGATACGGCTCGACTACCCAGATGACGGCTATAATGATGGCACAACACTACGACCCAGGCTGTCATTTACCGCCATCTCCTTTGCGTAAACTGCTTTTACGTGCACGAAGGGATACGTTGCCTTATTTTACACAGGCAGACATGAGTTGTTTACGCTCCGCAGTAGACAAACCGCCTGCCACATCAAAAGCTGTACTTCGTACGGGGCTCGAGGCACGTCTCTACGACTGATACGCCGAGCGGTGACAGTTTCTCGAGGCACGTCTCTACGTCTAATGCACAGAGCGGTGACAGTTTCCCAAGGCACGTCTCTGCGACTGATGCGCAGAAGGGCTGCAGACCTTCAAAAATACGCCTCCGCATTTAATGTACGGGATGGTGGCAAATCTCGGCATTTAATGCAAGAGATTTGATTATATCTTCAAAAGCCGTAATTCCGGCTAAGACGTCCACATCAGCACTCTGGCACGGTACGCAGTGGCTTCTACGCCCATTCAACTCCTGTGCTCACTCGGCTTCTATGCCCATTCGGCTTCAATGCCCACTCGGCTTCTATGCCTATTCGGCTTCAACGCCCACTCGGCCTCTATGACCACTCAGCTTCTACGCCTATTTTGGCTTCTATGCCTGCTTGGCTTCTACGCCATGGTGACAGACATTGGCTTCTACGCCCACATCTTCTACACAGGGGATACCTACCTACGTGGCTTCTACGCCGTGATCTTCGTAGCAATTATACGCATTTTGTCCCTTAGTTGGACCCGCGTCACACGCTCATTCAAAGGATCATCTATACGCAGGCATTGGTTATTTTAACCGTTGTGTAAAAGGGTGCTGTACTTTCCATTCCTCGGTTTCTACACCGACGGAGTGGTCACTGTCACTAAAACTCTATAAATAGAGACCTCTATCAATGAGGAACAAGGTCAAAAATTGGTCAAGAAAATCAATATCAAATCCAAGGTCGAAGAAATCGAAGGTCAAACTTCCAAGAAAGATCGAACCAGAGGTCAAGAGAGAGAGAGAGAGAGAGAGAGAGAGAGAGAGAGAAGAATCCGGAGCTCAGGCAAAGAGTAGGGATCGACGACTTTGGCATCGTGCATCCACCCTCTTTTGCAACCTTCGAAGCTGCTTCCTGTCTTCCACGGCACTTCTTCATCATCGTGTGGTCCAAGGGCTAAAGTAATCGACTGTAGATCAGACACCTATAGCAATATTTACCCAGATTAATAAATTGTACTCCCACATCCTCGTATAGGATCAAATTGTACAAGTTTGTTTGTAAACCAAAGAAGGCGGGTTTCATGTAAACCCTATCTTTATTACATTTTCATTCTTTCGTTTTCCACACAAACAACAAGCAGTCCCAAACGAAGCCCAAGAAAGAACTCTGGATTTTCCCTACCGGGGGCTTGGTTTTGTATCTGCCCAAGATGCTGAGAGACTATCCTATCTTGACATTCTTCCATGCTACACATCCCAGGAGGATGTCGTGGACGTTGACTCCGGATCTTCACGGCAGGCCGGGGAAGATCTTTCATCAAAAACGATCTGACCAGGGGTCGTTTGTCAGCCGCCCTTTCGGCTCTGTGATGCCGTTCAGGGGACTGTACCCGGGCAGTGTCCCGAGTGAAGACAGTTTAGTGATCCAGCCGGTCCAATTACCGACTTTCTATAATGATTTCATGGGGCACGGGGGAGTATACCCCAAGGTGAATCCTCGGTGCAATGGGTGGATCACCCCAACAAATCTTCGATAGGCTCGCTTAGCTGCCTGGGCCCTGAAGCATTTTCAGACTGAGCTGGAGAGCATCGGTCTGTTTGCAGCTGTGAGCGCTACCAGCGTTGGGTTACCTCCCAACCCCAATCTGTTTCTGGTACTGATGGTGCGATATATCTCGCTCACCGGGACTTTTGCCACTCCACTGGGGGAGTTGGGATTGGCCCTCCACGAGATGGCAGAGATCTCGAGACTGCCGATGGGGGATACTCCATATGAAGAGTATGTTCCCACGAACCGGGAGTTGGAGGATTCAGACCCTCGGGTAGTGGCCGTGTACCAGGAGCTGATGTGCCACTACCTTGCTTGCACCGCTTTTTATGGTGAGCCTTCAGATTTGGCTCACATCGATAAATGGGCGTCCTACCTCTTCTTTCACCGGGCCAGAAATGCTAAGCCGGAGAAGAAGCATTGGTGTAGAGTCGAAGGAACGATGTTGTGGTCGTGGATCCAAGGTCTGCCCAGCAGAACGTTGTAGGACACCTCAGAATCAATGACATAACATGTAGCCACTGATCTGAGGTCGCCAATCTGGATCCTCAGGCAAATTTTCCCCAACGGCTTACTTTTTCTGGCGTTGAAATCCCTGATTGTAGTGGTGGTGTAAGCCAATTCGCTGGTAGGAATCCTCAGCGGTCTAAGCAGACTATGAGGAATGATGCTGATTGATGATCCCGGATCTATGTGAGTCCGGTCGATCTCCATGGAACTGACGTACCCGGTGTAATAGAGGGGTCTGTCATGCCTGTTATGTTTTAACAACATGTCATCTTGAGTGAAAGTGATATTCGGGACCACCTCCATCACACTGTGGCATTGAGGGCATGCCACTGGTTCTTCGTCAGGGGACTTGAGCTGGGTCAAGTATGCATCCGCCTGCATCAATGCTTCACTCAGGGCTTGACGAGTGTCTTGAGAGAGCCGGAGTAGTTCGAAGATGGATAACCTGGCTGGTGTATTAGCCAATTGGGCCAGGATGTCGAAGTTGTACGGCTTCTCTAAACCTTTGTTTCGAATGTTTTTCATAGGTTTATCGAAACACACTTCTTTTTGCTTCCCTCTGTCCGCCGAAGTTGGTCTCGAAGGACCGGCCTCTGGTACGGCGGGCTCTGGTTCTGACGGCTTGGTAGCTGAAGCGTCTGCCGGTGCATTTTCCTGACTTGCTCCATAGTCCTGGAGGTAAGCTTTCCCTGAACGGGTTCCAGTAGCCAAGACCTCGTCTTCTGATGCCGCGTATACCGTAATCATGTGACACAGTTTGTGCTTTAAGTTCTTCTTAGACTTAGCCTTAGCAGCTTGAGTCTCTTTCTCGATCTCTGGCACCAGATCTGGATGAACCCATATGATCTTGCCTCGCTGGGTAGTTAGGGGTAGCAGGTCATAATTTTGACCCCTAGCCAGAGGAAGATTAACGATGTTCATCGTTGTCCGGGAAATAGGTGTAACACCGTCCGGGACTTCTTGGGGAGGAAGATTGCCAAATTGCAGAGAGATCATGTTGGCCGTGACCGTCTTCTCGCTATTGCGCAGAGTGATGGCCTTAGCATCAATCAGCTCCTGGATCTTCCTTTTTAGTACATAACACGCCTTTGTAGGGTGGTGTACGTATCTATGGAAGATGCAGTACTTGGGGTTGTTAGTACTGTCGACTTCATTAGGCCGCTTCTCCTCAAGAAGGGTAATCTTGCCACTTTTGACGAGACACTCGAATATGCTCAAAATATCGTCGTCGTCGAAAGAGTATACTTCAATGGGCCTGGAAGTCCCAGGTTTTGTTTGCGTGGTTGCCGCAGTCTTTTGTCTGGACGTATTGATCGCCATAGCTTCTTTTCCTTTGGAACTGCGGGGATGGTCGCTGTTGGGGGATGACCTCTTGCCTCTGTCGGAGGCAGAGATCATGATGCCATTATCACGCGCCTTCCGACTGTTGTCCTCGGCGGTTACTGCTGGGATGATGAACGAGGGCCAATCATGGAACTGATATGGTCCTGTGAACACCAAGATGACGGGAAGAAGGTTCTTCCTGCAAATATCGACCAATGCCGAGTCTGAAACTCCGGAAGGCATTTGCAAAGTGGCTTGACGAAAACGTTCGATGAAGGTGCGAACGTCCTCTTTTTCCTTCTGCTTCACTTCGATAAGAGAGGACATAGACATGTCCATCCCTCCTTCATAGAATCTTGCAAAGAATAAGGCTTTGAAGTCGTCGAAGGAAGTAATATAGTTGTCCGCCAGGCTACGGTACCACTGGTAAGCTACTCCTAAGAGACAGCCCTTGAACACCCGAGTGAGGAGGACGTCATTCCCCTGTAGTAACACCGTCATCATACTGAAGTAGTTCATGTACTGACTCGGTGATATTTTTCCCTCGAACAGAGCCATGGTCTGTGGTTTGTATTTAGGAGGGAAAGGGGCCTCTTCCCAGATAGCCGGGTAAGGCTGGTTGATTCCCAATTTCTTGAGCTGATCTTTGTGCTTCAAGGCATCAAATTGGGCTTTCAGCTCCCGTACTGCCTGTATCGGATTTTCAGCCTGTAGCGGGACCATGGAGTGGTGAGGAATCGGTTGTTTTGCGACTCCAACGGGAGGTAATACATTCTCCGAGTGAGGAAGCGGAGGAACTGCTGACTCTTGATCTAGAGCAGGCTCTTGGATCGTGTTGGATGGTGGTAAGTCCACCCCCACACGTATCTGAGTTGGAGGGACCGATGCTTGAGCCATAGCAGCTATGTGTTGAGTTAGCATCATCTGGTGCATGTTCTCCATCATGGATTGCATCTCTTTCAGAGATGTCTCCAGTACAGTAATGCGTTGCTCAGCGCTCCCGGACGGGGAAGCTTCCTCGCGTTCATCTCCAATGGCATAAACTCCCATCTCCCTGGGTGTCATTGAAAGATTAGTATAGGTCTCTGTAGAAGTTGACTCTATACTTTCGGCGTCTGATTCGGGAGACTAGCGACCCCCAGCATCGGAATCAGAAGAGTACGAAGCCGGTTTTCGTGACCTCGAACGAGTGTTTAGGAACGCCCCAGCTTCGGTGTTCCTAAGGAGCATGTTGAATCTCCTTCGGCTCAGAGTTCTAGAGGGATGACGTCTTGAGCCCGACCTTCCTCTAGGTTTGTGTGAAGCCATGTTCACAGATGCATGCGTAGACTCTTCTTTATGGAAAGACAGAAATTAGCTCAACCGATCGAAAACCGACCGTTTTGCTTCAGAACAACAATAATTAATTACAATCCTATGACTATTACAACAGTGCTCGCTAGGAGGCGTAATAGACATGCTGGAAGATCCCCTCTCCTTGCGTTTCTGGATCAGATACTTGCTCAGGTCAGGAGGAGTTACAGAAGAAGAAGATGATGGCTTGTTCCTTCTGTTTACATCAGTGGGCATGCGGATGTTGGGAACCATAGTTTTCCCTGTGCCACCTATATACAACAGGTTGGCCATCTGGGTGGCAGATAATCCCCGAGGAGGGTGTTTTTCCGCAAATTGAGCCTTCTTTACGCTGAGGGGCTTCTCCTGGCCTAATTTGGAGCTCTGCTCTGGTTGGCGTAAAGCTGAGGATGTCCTCAGTCGGCCGTCAGCCTCTCGCGTAATTCGGAGGGCAGGCAGATTGTTCCCTTGCTGGCGTAAAGGCCGAGAGGTTGAGTAGTCCGCCGCTTGCTTTCCCTTGCGTAGATTGCAGGGATCATCTGCTCTTCCGCGGAGGGCATATTCATTTTTATGCTCGGAGCGCATTTGGGATTCCTGATTTGGTGCTGAGGCATTATCAAAAATTTTGTCTATTCCGTCACAGACGGGAGACAGAGTTTTACGCGCAGAGCACGATGTGTACTTCTGGACTAGCGCTGAGGTATTGCCAGAAGTTTTGTCTGCCCTGTCAGAGACAGGCGACTAAATTTTACGCACAAGACGCGGAGGGAGCAATGCTACAACCTCGTTGGTCGGAGAGATTGAAGAGATCGGATAGTCGACAGGAATGGTAGAGGATGTCTTGGGCATCCAGACCTTACGCAGCTTCCTGTTGTCTTGGACAGAGAGAGAGAGAGTGAGAGCTACCCCCTGTTCGAAGCATATCTTCGTAGGCAGACTGGTCGAACTGGACGACCAGTGTCTTCTTCACGGATCCCACGGATACCGCATCGTGTTGAGCAATTGCTTCCTCATTAGAAGAGAAAGATGTACCCAGCAGAGTCGCCATCTTGTTGTTTGATAAAATAAACGAAAGATATGGAAACGAGGCTTTGTATGAAAACCTGCTCTTTATGTTTACAAACAAGCAGTACAATTAATCCTATACGAGGATGTCGAGTACAATTTTTTAATCTGGGTAAATATTGCTATTGGAGTCTAATCTGCAGTTGATCACTTTGTCCCTTGGACCACACGATGATGAAGAAGTGTCATAGAAGACAGAAAGCAGCTTTGAATGTTGCTGAAGAGAGTAGATGCTCGATGCCAAAGTCGTTGATCACTACTCTTTGCCTGAGCTTTGGATTCTTCTCTCTCAAAGACTCTTTGACTCTCAGTTCCTTGACCTTGGATCTGATACTGGATTTCTTGACCAATTTCCGACCTCTCAATCTTCGACCTTGGACCCTGGACCTCTGTCAATAGAGGTCTCTATTTATAGAGTTTTAGTGACAGTGACCACTCAGTCGGTGTAGAAACTGAGTAATGGAAAGTATATCACCCTTTTACACGATGGTTAAAATAACCGTTGCCCGTGTATAAATAACCTTTTGAATGAGCATGTGACGCGTGTCCAATTAAGAGACAACGCGTATAACTGCTGCAAAGATCATGGCATAAAAGCCACGTAGGTAGTTATCCTTCGCGTAGAAGAGGTTGGCGTAGAAGCCAATAACTGTCACCATGGCGTAGAAGCCAAATAGGCATAGAAGTCGAGTAGGCGTAGAAGCCGAGTAGGCATAGAGGCCTAGTGGGCGTAGAAGTCGAGTAGGCGTAGAAGTCGAGTGGGCGTAGGAGATAGCTGATCCTCTTCTCCTGACTGAGGCCTGAGTTGGCAAAATGTGCCAAAGTGATGATGTGGACGTCTTAGCCGAAATTACGGCTCTTGGAGATATAATCAAATTTCTTGCATTAAATGCAGAGATCTGCCCCCATCCTGTGCATTAAATGCAGAGATGTGTCTTGAAGATTTGCCATCATTCTGCGCATTAAATGCAGATACGCATCTCGAATCCTGTACGAAGAGCAACTGCTGACGTGGCAGTCTGTTTGTCTTCTACGGAGCGTAAGAAGCTCACATCTGCCTGTGTAAAACTAGGCAGTGTATCCCCTTGTATGCGTAAAAGCAGTTTACGCAAAGGGGATGTCACTAAACGACGGTTCGGTGACATTTAATCAAATCTCCTGCATTAAATACAGAGATCCGCCATTATCCTGCGCATTAAATACAGAGGCGTGTTTTGAAGGTCTGCCACCCTTTTTGCGCATTAAATGTAGAGACGTGCCTCGAGCTCTGTCATCACTCTGCGCATTAAATGCAGAGACGTGCCTCGAGCCCTGTCATCACTCTGCACATTAAATGCAGAGACGCGCCTCGAGACCTGTACGAAGAGCAGCTTTTAACGTGACAGGCTGTTTGTCTTCTGTGGAGCGTAAACAGCTCACATCTGCCTGTGTAAAACTAGGCAGCATATTCTTTTGTATGCGTAAAAGCAGTTTACGCCAAGGAAATGGCAGTAAATGACAGCCTGGGTTGCAGTGCCACGCCATCATTATAGCTGTCGCCTGGGTAGTCATGCAGTACTCTTTGTCAGGAGTCCAGACGTCAGGTTCATTGCATGATCTGACAGGTTCATTTCGAAGAATATGAAGCATTCCTCGTACGCTTCAATGCTGCATTAAAGCGGATGATTTTTACGCCATAAAGGCGATGTAGCACCCTTTTTACGCTGAAGCAGCCTGGATATACTGCATTACGCGGATGGTTCTTGAGTTTATATTTTACGTTGTGCTCAGCGAAAAAGCTCTGTTGCACGTTGATGGCTCTGAGGTCATCTTTTTACGCTGCCCTGTATCAACATGCTGCGTATAGCTATGCAGCGTATTTTTTATGCTTCTACACCATGCACATCTGATTTTGGCTGCCGCTATTGCGCATGAGGATGTAGGGTTCTTACAGGAGCGTCATGCGTCAGCTTCTACGAGGAAGATGGAAGCTCATGATGCGGTCACTAGCCGTATCATAGAGGGTATGGACATGTTATCGTCTGAGAAGTCGCGCACCATAGCCTGACAGAAGGGGTGCTAAGGCTCCTTCCAAATCCATTGGTTATGTTCCTTTGGATGCGCATAACCGATGTAATAAGCATGTGTCGTGCCTACCCTTGAAGAAAGACTCCATTGGGCAAGAGAAATTGGAAAAAGTTCAAAAACTGCAGGCATAGCAATTCAGGACTATGCTAGCCCACTATCTTCACTACTGTGCTCCAGGCGAAAGAAGAAGAATTAGAGTGCTCATCACTCAGGTCTTGGCAGAGAAAAATTCGACGATGCCAAGGACTTGGGTGCTAAGTCTTCTGAAGAACCTATGCGCACTCAGCATAGTACGCAGAAGAAGCATCGTGCTGCATCCTATCTAAGGCATATAAAGGCTCTTCCATGTGTCAACGATCATGAAGCAGGTCCATGTTTTGCTCAACATCCGCGCATCCAAGAGCGGAAGAAAACTCTGTCTTCGATAAGATCTCCCACAACACTAACTCCATACGCCAGCTTACTAGAGATAGGAAAAACTTGGACTCGCTTTACTATGCGCCATCGCGTGCTATTTCAAAGAAGTCTAGGACAGTGTGAGCTATGAACGCTCAAGCAACTTCTTATATAACTGACCAACAACATAGACCTTTTGTCACGACCCGCACCCGGAATTTGGGCATGAGCCGTGGGTACGTCCAACCGAGGCCGCAGCATCGGCGGTAGAACGTTGTCTAGATCTCAAACATAACTCGTCCTGTCAATAGTCTCTACTCCATAAGGAGGACAATGATAATATATGAATCCACAGTTTATAAATATACTCAATCACATGGCTATATGAAAGTAATTGGCACGATGAGAAATGAGGAATAAGAGTTCTATTATAAGTCAACACAAATATAAATACATCATAAGTCTAGAGTCTAGATGTCCACCAAAAGTCACAATAATATAACTCAAATCTCAGTCTAGTACAATAATACATAAAATAGGATAGTCTAAGTGCATGTAGGTAGAATCTCCTCTAAGATGGGTAACACCTCTGGAATTTCTGGTATAAAATCTCCCTCTGCTCCCAGGCCATAGTGGGTGGGGCAGAAATCCTCCAAGTCCTCTGAAAATGTTATCCAGTCAGGATTGGAGCGAAGCACAAACACTAAACAACAGTTTCATTTATGTTGACAAAAACTATAAAACAGTGCAAGGAATACAAGATGAAATAAATACTGGAAATATATAGTACTAGAGAATGTGAATTTGAGCAATGAAATATCTAGCAATGAACAATATACAAGTGAATGCTAAAACAAGTGAATCTGGAATAAATAATAAACGTCTAGCTAAGTGTTTGAAATATCAGTTTATTATGTGATCGGCTTGGGACAGATCAGGCTGGTTACATATGATTAGCTATGATTCATGTAGGTCAGGCTAACCATCTGGTTAGCTATGATGCAAGTAATGGTCAGGCTAATCATATAAAATAGCTATGAGACATGTAATGGACAGGCCGCACCCGACGTGAGATGTGGGGTGAGCTATGATGCATGCAGAGTTGGATATGATCACATAATCTACTAATATTTCCCCATCACCAGCTAGCATGATGGATTCCAATCACGACACCTCATGACGGGTATCTAGGGTGCTAACCCGTGTATCCACAGTGTCAGAATCAAGTATATAATACAACTAGAATTATAGAAGTAATCAACAAAAGCAAAAACTGTCAGAGAATGTACTCGCCTGTGGTCCCGAGGAAGGTGCGAGGATCGATGTCCAAGATTAAATCACAGTGACCTAATTATAGAATATAATGTCAAAATACTGAATAAGGGAACAAACACGTTTAGCTAATTAAATGCGAGGCCTCTAGGTCAAATCAGAGGTTTACTGGTCAATACTAGGTTAACTTGTTACTCTAGGCTTTATGTTAATACTAAACAATATTTACATACTAGGCATTTAGTATAAATATAACTCCTATATAGATTCTAAGGTATTACTTAATCTATTTAACTCTTACTTAAACTAGTATTCAAAATCCAACCTTAACTCATAAACACTATGTATTAACTAGGATACCAAGTACTTCATGTGATACATTAGAGAACTCACTGACCCCCTATACTTGTATACCTCCTTATACTCCTCCTGTCCCTGCTTATGTTCACTTGGTCATACCAGCCTTACACACACATACAGAAGCTCACTGATACCAGACACTTACACACAGGAACACACACACACAATCACATACACAGGCACAATACACCACTCACAGTAGTGAAACCCCTAAGGATCCTACTGATACTAAACACACTGACACAACTCTATAGGACTGATATGACACTGTGTGCACAAGGCACAGACACAGGAACACTGCTATTCTAGTGGCACACACACACTCTTACTGAGGAATTTCTCAGATACCATACTGTGATACATTAGAACCAGGAAATTCTCACTGAACTTAACCTCACTGCACTTATCACAGGGAGAACTTGGCACACACAGCTAACACTGAATACTCACACACAGGCAGACATACTGAGACACACACAGTGAACTCACTGATACTCTACTACTAGCTCACATACATAACACTAATATGTATATGCCTGGACACCCATTGCTGATACTCTACACTCACAGGTTACAGACACACATAAGTTACTGAATACACACACACACACACACAGACACACACACACACTGTTCTCACTGACACAGACCTACATACTGATACTCTAGCACTAACACTGACTGAGACACTCACACACACAGGTACACACACACTCAGGCACACACAGACACTGCTACACACTGATACGCACCGACACTGATGTATTGAACTGAAACTCCTCACTGAAAATGAGAACTCTACACACCTAATACCTAGACACACTGATACAAAGCCCTAACACAGGTACACTGGCACTCTAGAACTAAATACAAAGGTTCACACAGATAGCTACTCACTGATACACACACACAGGTTCACACAGACACAGGTATTCACTCACACACAGCTACACTCACTGCAGGTACTCACACAGAGCTACACTGAATACTCATACACAGATATATAGGTTCACTCACACACAGGTTTTGATACACACAGACACACAGGCACTGAGACACATAGGCAGACACACACTGATACTAACACAGCTATAACACACAATGCTGAAAACATAACCCCAACTCACTGATTCAAACCCGACTGCACAGGAAATCCCCAAACACAAAGCACAGTGTCAATCCCGACTATGCACAGAACCCCCAATCACAACTACACACAGTTCTCCACAACCCGACTGCACAACACCCTTCAAAACAAACAACACCACTATATACGTATTCATAAATATATAAATATATAAATATATATATAAATATATATATATATATATAAATATATATATATATAAATATATATATATATATATATATATATATATATATATATATCATACATTAAAATAGGTTGTATTGAATAGATTAGAAAGCTATTCCCTTAGTAATCATTTCATCAAACACATGAAGTACAGAAAAATGAATTAACACAAGAACCCATGAATCCTTAAATCGAAACCCTAAAAATCGAGATCTAACCTACACGTAGGAGATGTAATCATGCCCACATGAAATCCCTAGGATTAGGGTTCCTGAAATTGGGGGAAAACAACCTATTAAATACCAAACCCTAGTTTATCCTAAATCTCCATGTAGAAACCCTAAAATTGAAATCCAAACCAATTTGGTGGGCTCCTAATGGCCAACAATAATGAAAAACAGAATTAAAATGGATTAAATTCGGATTCTCACCTATTGGGAGATGGTTTCCCAATGTAGGTCCTCTTTCTCCAAGTCTTCTTGGTCCAAGCTCCTTGATTCCCTTTGATGGAGGAGGAAATGGACTCCTAGTGTTTTAATTCCTGAAATTTATGGGGAGGGAATGGTTTTTCTAATGGAGGCTAGGTTTAGGTTTTTTCTTCATGAAGGAAGAGGCTTGAGGGAGGCTTCCCTTCATTATATAGGGCTAGGGTTAGGGTTTCAAATGCAAGGGTTTAACTAACCCTCCATGTTTAGTCACGAAGAAATTAATTAATTAGGGTTTGCCATTTCTAGGGTTTTAATTTCTAAATCTAAATGCAAATTAGGGTTTCACCAAAACTACAATGCCAACTAGGGTTTGATCACTTGGGTTGAACCTATTGGGTTTTTAGGGTTTAACCTAAAACCTATGCATTAAGAATATCCTATAATTATTTAATAAAACTCATCCCACATATTTACATAATTAAATTAAACAGGAAATTTACAATAATGCCCTAATCTGGAAATATGGTAGTGACAAGTCTACCCTCCTAAAAAATTTTTGTCCTCGAAATTGTATTGAACTAGAACAAGAATGAAATCAGATAAGGAATTATACCTCAAGTCTCGAAGAGATACGGGTATTGCTCGCGCATTTTGTCCTCTCTCTCCCAGGTCAACTCCCTTGGAGAGTGATGTCTCTATGCAACACGAACCAAGGGAATAGTCTGGTTCCGCAATACCTTCTCTCTGCGATCCAAGATCTCTACGGGCTGCTCAGGGTAGCTGAGAGTCGGACCAACCTCGATCTTCGAGTGATCTAGTACGTGACTAGGGTCTGCCACGTACCGCCTTAACTGCGACACGTGGAACATGTCATGCACTCCCTCTAGTGCAGGTGGCAAGTCTAGTCTATTTACCACTGCACCAACCCTCGCAAGAATACCGAAGGGTCCGATGTAGCATGGACTAAGCTTCCCACCTCCACCAAAATGAATCGTACCACGCGTCGGAGAAATCTGTAGGAATACTAGATCGCCAACCTAAAACAAAACAGTCTCAACACGCAGTCTAAACAAAATAATCACAAGCCAGAAAATAACAATCTATACCTGAAACTCAAGGGGTCTACGGTGGCTGTCGGCCCAATGCCGCTGTCTGTCCTGCGCCACTTACAGTCTATCTCTGATAAGTTTTACCTATTCTGCTGCATCCATGACCATTTTTGGTCCTAGCAAGTCTCTCTCTCTAACGCCGTCCTAAGATAACGGTGTACGACACCTTCATCCATAAAGAGCCTCAAATGGCGATATCTCGATGCTGGCCTGGTAGCTGTTGTTGTAAGCAAACTCTACCAGGTGTAGATAATCCTCCCAAGAACCTTCGAGATCTAGAACGTAAGTGCGTAGCATATCCTCGAGAGTCTGAATAGTCCTTTCAGACTGCCCGTCTGTCTGGGGGTGGTATACGGTACTGAACTTGAGCTGAGTGCCCAAGCTAGCGTGCAGACTCCTCCAGAAGTGGGAAGTGAAACGACTATTCCGATCCGAGACGATGCTCACAGGAACTCCATGAATCCTGACAATCTGTCGAACGTACATCTCTGCTAGCCTCTTTGTCGACGTGCCCACCTTGAAGGGTAAGAAGTGGGCTGATTTGGTCAACCTATCCACGATGATCCAAATTGTGTCCTTCCCTCCTGGAGAACGCGGAAGCCCTAAAATCGAAATCTATGGTCACGTGCTCCCACTTCCACTCTGGGATAGGTAAGGGTTGAAGCAATCCACCTGGCCTCTGTCGGTCCGCCTTTACCTGCTGGCACACTAGACACCGGAATATGAAGCATGCTACCTCGCGCTTCATTCCATACCACCATACGTGCTCCCTCAAGTCTCGATACATCTTGTTGGCACCGGAATGCATCGAGTACTGAGAGCGGTGTGCCTCCTGCAAAACCTTCTCGTGCAGCTCCCCGCTCGGCACATACATCCTCGTGCCGTGCCGTAAAGAACCATCATCTGCGATAGTAAAGTCGTCCGACAATCCTGTCCGAACCTGTGCCCTAATATTCCTCAGAGTCTTATCACTATACTGCGCAGCTTTGATTCTGTCCATCAGCTCGGACTGTATCTGCAATCCCCACATCTGAATCTCAACTCCGGGAACTAACACCTCAATTTCTAAGCTTTCCAGATCAGCCAACAAATGTCTATCCGTCGTCAAGTACATAGCCATCGGATACCTGCTCAAGGCATCGGTGACTACTTTGGCCTTCCTTGGGTGGTACTATAATGAGATATCGAAGTCCTTCATCAACTCCAACTACCTCCTCTGCCTCATGTTCAGCTCCTTCTGTGTGAACACGTACTTCAAGCTCTTGTGGTCTGTGAAGATCTCCATACGCTCTCCATACAGGTAATGTTTCCACAGTTTTAGAGCGAAGATAACCGCTGCCAACTCCAAATCGTGGGTGGGGTAGTTCTTTTCATGAGGGCATAACTGCCTCGAAGCATAGGCAATTACCTTCCCGTGCTGCTGAAGAACGCAACCCAAACCCTTCCCTGAAGCATCACTGTAGATAGTGAATCCGCCTGTCCCTGCTGGCAACGTCAAAACTAGAGCTATCGTCAATCTCTTCTTCAGCTCATCAAATGCGGCCTGACAATCCTCCGTCCAGACAAAAATCCATATCTTTCCTGGTCAGCCTGGTCATCGGCGTTGCAATCCTGGAGAAGTCTTGTACAAACGTCCTGTAGTATCCTGCTAGCCCGAGAAAACTCCTGATCTCAGCTACCGAACTGGGGGTAGCCCACGACTCCACTGCCTCGATCTTCTTTGGGTTAACCAAGATCCCATCACCCGTCACTACATGTCCAAGAAATTCAACCTTGTCAAGGAAGAATTCGCACTTTGAGAGTTTCCCGTACAGTTCCTCCTTCCTGAGAGTCTCTAAGACCAACCTCAGGTGCTCTTCGTGCTCCTCCGGGGTCTTAGAATACACAAAAATATCGTCGATGAACACCACCACGAACTTGTCAAGGTACTGGTGGAACACCTTGTTCATCAGGCTCATGAATACTGCCGGTGCATTGGTTAAAACAATGGCATTACCATAAACTCAAACTGGCCGTATCTGGTCCGAAAAGCTGTCTTCGGCGTGTCTTCTCTCTTCACCTTCACCTGGTGATAGCCTGACCTTAAATTTATCTTCGAAAAATACCTTCGCCCTGCTCAATTGATCGAAAAGATCATTTATCCTCGGCAGCGGGTATTTATTCTTGATAGTGAGGTTGTTCAAAGCTCTATAATCGATGCACATGCGCACCGTGCCGTCTTTCTTTGGTACGAACAATATCGGAGCTCCCCATGGTGATGAACTGGATTAAGGACTAAAGGTATTCTACTGCTAGCAAACAAAAGAAGCGATGGAATAAAGTCCTGTAATAATAGAAATAGATAAGTGTTGAGATGATACTTTAAGAACCAATTTAAGATACAACCTGATAATCATACACGTATGTCAGAAATCATGACACTCAGAATCCTCGCCAAGTCAGTAAGCATAGGTGCGATAAACGACAGGTTCCGTAACTAAGGTATGCAACCCTATAATCATGTCATCTAGAATCCTCGCCACGCCAACTGGTATGACTGCGAGAGACTCTAAGTTTCATAACTACAGTATGTACATCCTAGTCAGGTTCCTACGTTCTCGTCACGACAGCTAGTATGGTTGCGATAAACTCTAGGTTCCATAACCAAAGTAGACGTTTTACCTTTCTCACTGTCCTCATCAATATATGTCATCAGATGATACCGTAAATTTTAGCTCGTAAAATTTATCTTAATATAAAATCAACTCAATAATGATACCAAGAATTAAATTTAACAACTGATCAATAAGAATCAAACTCAATATCAACAAGTGAGAATAGACGAAAACAAGGGGAAAGGAATTAAATTAGAATTCATAATGTGATTCTCAAGGGTCGTCCCAGGAATTTCTCAAATAATTTGTAATTGAGTGTCCTGCTCTGCTCCTCTGGCGACCTCGAACTCCGGCTCTCCTGGTGGTTGAAATAATACTCTGCCTCCATGACAATCTATAGTAGCATGATGCCTACTCAACCAGTCCATTCTGAGTACAATATTATATCCCGAAAGTGGTATGACGAGTAAGCACACGCTCAACTCTCGGCCTCCCACTGACACTCTTCGGTCCTTGCAATAATCACGGACTAGGATAATACCTCCTCCAGTCGTGATCTTGCAAGTCCTAGCTAATGGTTCTGTCTCTAAATGATGTTGAAGTGCATAAGATACAGACACGAAACTATGGGAAGCGCCAGAGTTGAATAATGTAAATGCTGGAATGCAATCGAGAAGAACTGAACTTGTAATCAAGTCTCCTGCTGGCTCGACCTCCTCGACTGCCATAGCGTATGCTCGCCCCTGGGGTGCACCTCTCTGCTGCTGGTGCTGAGCAAACCTCTGCTGCTACGGTAGAAGTGGAGGTCCTCTCTACTGGCCTCCTGGTACGGTAGGTACCCTGGCTGGTCCCCTCTGGGCGACTGCTCCACCCTGACCTGGGCGAGTCTGTGTTGTAGGGCAATCCCTCAGCTGATGTGCTGTCGATCCGCAAGACAAACATGCGCCCAACCTCTTCCTGCAGATGTCTCTGGTATGTCCCATCTTCCTGCAATACGCACACTGGATAGCGGGCCGAGTCTGTCTCTGTGGCTGCTGCTGCTGGATGTGTCCTCGAACTGGTGTCTGGTGCTGCTGATGCTGAGCCATTTGCGGTCCCACAGGTGGCTTTACTGGACTTCTTTGATTTGGATCTGCACGCTGGTCGGGAAGATAAGGAGCTCGAAGACAACCTCTCACTTGATGTCCCGCAGTGCCACAGTACAAACAAAGTCCTCGCCTCATCCTACAGCTCTTCCAAAGGTGACCTAGCTTCTTACAGAAGTGACAAGCCTGCTGGATCTGCCTCAGAGGCTGCTGCTGATCCTGCGATCTGGTCTTCGACGACATCATGAGGACAGACCGAAGAAATCAATTAAGGTAATAGATACGATATCATCAAGGGAGGACAGTAAAAATTCTAAAGGAAGTAATCATTAAGAGTAACATTATAAGAATCAGAAATTTCCTAATTGTGATTGAGCATATCCTCGGCCAAAATCCTATCTCCTAAAACAGGCTTGTAGCAATACTCTAAACGAGCACCACTATGATATCGCTCTAAATGCGAATCTAGACCTGCATGGGCCACCACTAAAAACGTGTCACGACCCGTACCCGGAATTTGGGCATGAGTTGTGGGTACGTCCAGCCTACGCTGCAGCATCGGCGGTAGAACGCTGCCTAGATCTCAAACATAACTCGTCCTATCAATAGTCTCTACTCCATAAGGAGGACAATGATAATATATGAATCCAAAGTTTATAAATATACTCAATCACAAGGCTATATGAAAGTAATTGGCACGATGAGAAATGAGGAATAAGAGTTCTATCATAAGTCAACACAAATATAAATACATCATAAGTCTAGAGTCTAGATGTCCACCAAAAGTCACAACAATAATACAACTCAAATCTCAGTCTAGTACAATAATACATGAAATATGATAGTCTAAGTGCATGTAGGTAGAATCTCCTCCAAGATGGGTAATTCCTCTGGGATTTCTAGTATGAAATCTCCCTCTGCTCCCGGACCGTAGTAGGTGGGGCAGAAATCCTCCAAGTCCTCTGAAAATATTATCCAGGCAGGATTGGAGCGAAGCACAAACACTAAACAGCAGTTTCATTTATGTTGACAAAAACTATAAAACAGTGTAAGGAATACAAGATAAAATAAATACTGGAAATATAGAGTACTAGAGAATATGAATTTGAGCAATAAAATATCTAGCAATAAATAATATACAAGTGAATGCTAGAACAAGTGAATCTGGAATAAAGAATAAACATCTGGCTAAGTGTTTGAAATATCAGTTTATTATGTGATCGGCTTGGGACAGATCAGGCTGGTTACATATGATTAGCTATGATTCATGTAGGTCAGGCTAACCATCTGGTTAGCTATGATGTAAGTAATGGTCAGGCTAATCATATATAACAGCTATGAGGCATGTAATGGTCAGGCCGCACCCGACGTGAGATATGGGGTGAGCTATGATGCATGTAGAGTTGGATATGATCACATAATCTACTAATATTTTCCCATCCCCAGCTAGCACGATGGATTCCAATCATGACTCCTCATGACGGGTATCTAGGGTGCTAACCCGTGTATCCACAGTGTCAGAATCAAGTATATAATACAACTAGAATTATAGAAGTAATCAACAAAAGGGAAAACTGTCAGAGAATGTACTCGCGTGTGGTCCCGAGGAAGGTGCGAGGATCAATGTCCAAGATGAAATCACAGTGACCTAATTATAGAATATAATGTCAAAATACTGAATAAGGGAACAAACATGTTTAGCTAATTAAATGCGAGGCCTCTAGGTCAAATCTGAGGTTTACTGGTCAATACTAGGTTAACTTGTTACTCTAGGCTTTATGTTAATACTAAACAATATTTACATACTAGGCATTTAGTATAAATATAACTCCTATATAGATTCTAAGGTATTACTTAATCTATTTAACTCTTACTTAAACTAGTATTCAAAATCCAACCTTAACTCATAAACACTATGTATTAACTAGGATACCAAGTACTTCATGTGATACATTAGAGAACTCACTGACCCCCTATACTTGTATACCTCCTTATACTCCTTCTGTCCCTGCTTGTGTTCACTTGGTCATACCAGCCTCACACACACACACAGAAGCTCACTGATACCAGACACTTACACACAGGAACACACACACAATCACATACACAGGCACAATACACCACTCACAGTAGTGAAACCCCCAAGGATCCTACTGATACTAAACACACTGACACAACTCTATAGGACTGGTCCGACACTGTGTGCACAAGGCACAGACACAGGGATACTGCTATTCTAGTGGCACACACACACTGCTTACTGAGGAATTTCTCAGACATCACACTGTGATACATTAGAACCTGGAAATTCTCACTGAACTTAACCTCACTGCACTCATCACAGGGAGAACTTGGCACACACAGCTAACACTGAATACTCACACACAGGCAGACACACTGAGACACACACAGTGAACTCACTGATACTCTACTACTAGCTCACATACATAACACTAATATGTATATGCCTGGACACCCATTACTGATACTCTACACTCACAAGTTACACACACACATAAGTTACTGAATACATACACACACACACACTGTTCTCACTAACACAGACCTACACACTGACACTCTAGCACTAACACTGACTGAGACACTCACACACACAGGTACACACACACTCAGGCATACAAAGACACTGCTACACACTGATACACACCGACACTGATGTATTGAACTGAAACTCCTCACTGAAAATGAGAACTCCACACACCTAATACCTAGACACACTGATACAAAGCCCTAACACAGGTACACTAGCACTCTAGAACTAAACACACAGGTTCACACAAATAGCTACTCACTGATACACACACACAGGTTCACACAGACACAGGTATTCACTCACACACAGCTACACTCACTGCAGGTACTCACACAGAGCTACACTGAATACTCACACACAGATATACAGGTTCACTCACATACAGATTCTGATACACACAGGCACTGAGACACATAGGCAGACACACACTGATACTAACACAGCTATAACACACAATGCTAAAAACATAACCCTAACTCACTGATTCAAACCCGACTCTACACAGAATACCCCCAAAACCCGACTGCACAGGATATCCCCAAACACACAGCACAGTGTCAATCCCGACTGTGCACAGAACCCCCAATCACAACTACACACAGTTCTCCACAACCCGACTGCACAGCACCCTTCAAAACAAACAACACCACTATATACGTATGCATAAATAAATAAATAAATAAATAAATAAATAAATATATATATATATATATATATATATATATATATATATATCATATATTAAAATAGGTTATATTGAATAGATTAAAAAGCTATTCCCTTAGTAATCATTTCATCAAACACATGAAGTACAGAAAAATGAATTTACACAAGAACCCATGAATCCTCAAATCGAAACCCTAAAAATCGAGATCTAACCCTAAAAATGAATTTACGCATTAACCAGGCCATGAACAAAAATTGTGGTTACAGAACCATGCGCCAAGTTTGGATGAGTGCGTGAAGTGGTTTAGTTTCACAAAGTCTTCCATGGACAACTTGGGTGCATATTCTATACATGAACTAGTTCAGGGAGCAAATACTTTGCTTGCACATCCATGCACACGGTTTGGCCTCGCGTATAAAATGGGTGTAAAGGTAAAATTTTCTTCGTCAGACTTGCGTGACATAATATGCCAAAAATGCATGACGAGAGAAACAAATACTACATATGAAGTCCCTCCTCCAAGGTACTATTGTGCTAGTATTGTCATCAATTGCTGTTGCGCTAGAGTAGCAGACACTCCAGCTAGGCAATCTGTGTTCCAACGACTGCAATCGGTTGCGCCAATCCGATAGTGCCTCGGAGAACAAGTGCAAGGTAGAAAACAGAAAGACAAAGAGGAGTTGCCCTTCGCCTCATATTGTTCGACCTAGAGATCTCCTTCTACAAAGAGGAATTCAAGGGCAAATTCTTCCAACCCCTAGTCTCGACCAGTGTACCAAGAGGTCGACCAAGAGACAACCAACCAACCAACTATATCTATAGAAAGAGTGTTCCAAGGCACCCGTCTTAGGTCGAGGTCTTCATTTGAAGAGACCAGACCAGGGCCAGGGGGTAGTATTCATTCAATACCCGATATAGATTTACAAACAGGGGGTAGCAATCTTCCCGTGATCAACACCAACTCGATTTCTGTGAAGACAATGATTCTCAGGGAACCGACGATGATGTACCTGAGGGTGGTGACCCTCGACAGATCAGCGTAGTATCTGAAGCAATGGGTAGCAATTTCTCGGACTCTGAAGATGACGCAATGATGCCAGTCTTCCCTGAGGATAGTGTACCTTATAGAAAGTGATGTGTCTACTGCCCCATCCACCTATCCACATGTGATGCCCGTATATATGGCTGGTGACAACAACCAAGAGAGTAGCAGTGATCGCCAATGCCTCGATGCTCTAGAAGCAATAATGTAGGGCATGAATGCCTCAATGCAAACTTTGACCTAGGCAATACTAGAGATTCGGGAAAATATGGGTCCACCCCAACTACGAGTTCCAGGACAAACAAGTCAGGATCTTGGGACCAATGAGGAGTCTAATGCACCTTCTCCTACTCCTCCAACTGCTAGCATCCCTCTCTTGCCAGTGACGCGAGAGACATCACAAGCCATTCTGTGATATTCTGCTCCTCAATAGGCAGACGATACTCAGAAGGCTATTCAAGAACTGGGGGCTCGCCTAGACTCCATGAACAACTAAAAAAAGCTTCAGAAGCTCGGGATAAGACAACCTTATCCCTAACAACTTTATTTTTCTACCTAATTACAAGCCACAGTCCCTAATTCCGTTTTACGGGAAGAACTCACCCCGTTAGTTCATTAACTAATTTGAATCCATGAATAGACATCTACCACGGGACGATGCTTTGCTCACTAAGCTATTTATCGTGACCCTAACCGATATGGCTTATGAGTGGCTCTGCAGCCTCCCAGACAATTGTATCGTGTCATTTGATGACCTCCGACGACTTTTTCTTTCTCGATTTTACGACCACAGAATGGATATAACCATCTCGACCCTCTTTGACACGGCTCAGAGGGAGAAAGAGCATGCACGTGCCTTCATAAATTGCTTTAGACAAATAGCCTTGAAGATGCCTCTCGGTGTCCTCGAGTCAGTGCTTATGGACACTTGTAGACAAAATCTGTTATCGACGATAAAATTTTGTATAGACACAGCACAGTACGAAGATTGGTCAGCATTTATTGCAGGTGATGACATTGTCGAGAAGAACGTAGACACTATCCCGCTTCTCAAAATTAAGGCACCTTGTTCTGATGACAAAGGCAAGCGTCCTCATAACAATATTAATAACAGCTAGAATGGTAAAGTGAAGGAGGCCCTTACTGTCAATATCTCCAAAGGCTCTTCAACATCCAAGACGAAGCCTGCTGAAGAGCCCAAGCAGAAGGAAATTTACTCCTTCGACGATGACGATGACAATGACGTTGTTGACATCTTTAATATGCTGATGAAGAGTAACAAGCTTAAATTGCCCGACATTAGATGCCTTGAGGAGGCCGACAACACCAATGATCCTAAGTACTGCCTATTCCATCGATACGTTCATCATCTTATGAGAGTTTGCTACGTATTGAAGAGACGTGTACCATAGTTGATCGATGCTAAGGCGATCACCCTCGACTCTGACAATAAGACGATCACTGCTAATATGTTATCACTCTAATTTCGTGATCTCCTAGGGATGGAGGTTCAATATGGCATTGTTCCAATTCCTAAGGCAATACTGAAAGTCGTCAACCTTCCACTAGCTCACAACTAGGCAACATGACCGGTACCATTCATGACTCCATGATATAAATTAATGTGGGTTTACCATGATATTGTTCAAGACCTGACACAACAAGCAGCACCCTCAACTACCAGGTCTAAGGGAAAGAAGCCCAAACCATGTTATATTGTCTCTTCTTCGACTGATGAAGCCCTGTCAGGGGAAACTAAGTCTGGCAAGACCTATCTACGCAACTATGATCCGGCTCAGGAATATGATATTCTTCCAACTCCACCTGTTGCTTCAGTAGTAACTAAGGCAGGTCCGTCCAAGCCTTCCATGATGGACAAAAAAAAAGACTTTCTTCGACAAGTCTCTAAAGAATAAATCACCACTAGGGTTGGACAAACCCTACAACTTTGACATATTAGCACAGCTTGCTAATACACCTACAAGGTTGTCACTCTTTGAGCTTCTTCATCACTCTAAAGCGGCCTGATATGCTATGGGCAAATTCCTACAACATGTTGACTCTTATTTGACTCAAATCAAGAAGCTGGCAGAGGAATCTTCTGCATGCCCGCATGGTCACAGCATGATGGAGAGTATTCCTAATATAATGTTCTCTCAGCAGGACATGTTATTAATAAACAACCGGCACGATAAACCTATGTACTATACAGAATATATCAGTGCCATCAAGGTTGACAGAATGCATATCGACCTAGGCTCATCACTCAACTTCATCCCTCGAAGTTTACTCCAAACTTTGGGAATCTCGATGCATCGGCTGTCTGCCACCAATACAACCATCAGCGCCTTCAATACAAGAAGAAGCTACCCTCTGGCCAAGATTCGTCTAAAGTGTCAGATATGTGATCTACGAACTGAGGTCACTTGATGCGTCATCAATTTAGACATATCCTACAATATCTTGTTGGACGCCTTTGGATACATAAACACATGATTGTACCATTGACTCTTTAATAGTGTATAAAGTACGCCGATAGTGAAGGAGTCATCAGAATCGAATTTGCTAATGTCGACCCTTTCAAAGGTGTTGAAGATTACTACTCCAACTTGGTGTTGTATAAACAAATGCACCAAGAGGACAGGGACATTGACGCCGATGATGAAGCCGAAGCATACTCAACTTATGATGAACCTTCGAGGATTCGGGTGAAAGGATGTGTCACCAACACTCCAGCCCCTTTTGTTGTCATGATTCGCAAGAAAGCTGTACAACCTGTTGTGATTAATCTTCGAAAAATATCCCGCAGAGAAAGGCCGGATCGGCCACTGAAAAGTGATCGGCCTGCTATAAAGATCTCTGAAACTTTGGTGATAAACCTCCGTCGCCCCAATAAGATGGTTCCTGATCCACCTCTTGCATTAACGACAAACACCAAAAATGATGAGGTGGAAGAGAATGTTATCACTCAGACAAATGTTCCTTCTTTTGATGATATAATCACGATGAGAAGATAATATATTTTCTGAATAAAGGGTTATCTTTGAATTACGCTGATAAAGAACACATAAGTACTATATACTTCTTAGAGCATGGCCTAGGTCCACAGTTGCATATGCCAGTGATGGCAACTTACGTAGTTAACAAGATACTCCCATATGGAGATGCTTGCTTCATAATTCCAGCAAGGAAGATGGGAGAAAAGCCTATCAACTTTGGTAGGGTAGAAGGTTGCGGAGACTTCCTCCTCGACAAACCAGAACCTGATAACGGCAAAATAAAACTTTACGTTTATAGCTCGCAAGCCAAGAACATCATCCAGAGGATGTGTTACAACTTGAATTGTGACAAGGGCCTACATTATGGCAAAGGGCGACACATGTAATTAAATTACTTTGCTCCCAAAGGCAAGTTATAGACATATTATCAACGAACTGGTCATAGTTTGGGATATGTTACGCCTCTGACAACTCTCATGTGTTCAGAAGCAGAAGTCGAGATGTACTCTCACTCTTTAGAATCTTTTATTTGGGACTCCGATACAAGTATCAGAGACATATTTAAACAAGTATTATCCATCAACATTGCATCAATAATCCAGGTTAAAGATGATGATCAATCACTCGAGCTCTTCGAAGTCGAACCTTGAGCTCAACGGTTAGGGTCTCAGTAGGAGATGTGTTTCGAGCAACGGAAACCTCCTACCAAAGATGAAGTGGTGCAACTCGACTTGGGTGATGGGTCCTCTCCAAAGTCTATCTTCATTAGCAAAAGTCTTTCTGGAGAAGATGGTGAATCCCTTATCCATCTTATTAGAGAGTACATCAATGCCTTCGCATGGAGATACGAAGATATGTCAGGATGGATCCTCAAATCGTGATGCACAAGCTCAACATCCTACTGAATTCTAAGTCGGTAAAATAACAACAACGACAATTTTGTTTGGACGTCATAGATGCAATTGAATCAGAAGTGAATAAGCTGATAGCAAGTAGCTTTATTCGCAAAGAACAACACCCAGATTGGTTAGCCAATGTTGTGCCTGTTACAAAAAAGAATAGCAAAATTTGAGTCTTCATAGACTATCATAACTTAAATACGACATGTCCAAAGGATGAGTTTTCTCTTTCGATCACAGATGTGATGATCGAAAATACTTGTGGCTTCGAGCAAATTTCCTTCTTGGATGGATTCTCAGGTTACAATCAAATCAAAATATTTCTGGATGATGAGAAGCACACATTGTTTCGAACACCGTTGGGTGTATATTACTACACAGTGATGCCCTTTAGTCAGAAAAATGCAGGGATAATGTACGAACGGGCTATGAGCACAATTTTTTTTGAATATTTGAAAAAAATAGAGTATTACGTGGATAACATCACTATCAAGGGTCGGTTCAAAGAAGATTACCTCCATGACTTGTGAATGATATTCGGACTGATGTGTGTGGATCAACTCAAGATAAATCCGACCAAGTCTTTCCTGAAAGTCTCTAGTGGCAAGTTCCTTGGCTTCGTTATAAATTAAAAGAAGATTCATCTAGAACTTGAGAAGACAAAAGCTATCCTTAACATGCACCCTCCGAAGAATCTCAAACAGCTTCGTGGTCTTCAAGGAAGATTGACATATATTAGGAGATTCATATCTAACATCTCCAGATGGTGCCAACCATTCACCCAACTGATGAATAAAGGAGTCTTTTTCGTCTGGACTGAAGAATGCCAAGGTGCATTCGATGATATCAAGAAGTATCTCATGAAACTCCAGTGTTGGTGGCTTCTATTATGGGAAAATCATTCTTACTCTACATCCGTGCAATGGACCATTCTCTTAGTGAATTATTGGCTTAAAAGAAAGAGGCGGGACATGAGCAGGCTATCTACAATCTCAACGGAATAATAATTGATGCTGAACACATATAAAACCCTATTGAAAAAGAATATCTTGCCTTGATATTCGCTATCCAGAAGATGAGTCATTATGTGATGGGGCAAACGATCCACGTTTTCTCAAGAGTTAACCCTCTTAGAGTTCTCATGACCAAACAAGGAGCACTGAATTCTTGCCTAGCTACATGGCTAATGCTACTTTCCCCATACAACATGATGTTCTTCCCTCAGAAAGCAGTCAAAGGTCAAGCACTGGCCAACTTTTTGGCAGTATATCCCGTACCAAAAATGTCGAAACTCTACGACGATATTCCTAATGAACTGTTAGAGTCTAACACAACAGCAGAGCAATCCATTTGGCGAATGTTCTTTGACGGTATTTCAAGGACATGACCCAAGACAATATCGTCGGAGGAGTAGGGGTGGTGCTTGTCTCCCCCGAGAATTTGGCCATCTATCGTGCATATCCTCTCATGGAACCGTGCTCCAATAATATGGTAGAATATAATGCTCTTATCATCGATCTTCAGTTGGCTAAATAGTTGGGGGTAGACTATTTAGAAGCTTACAGTGATTCTAAGCTAATAGTCAACCAAGTCCGAGGGGAATATGAAGTGTCATACCCAGTCCCAAAATATGTAGGACTTGAAATACGTAAATATGCCA
Organism: Iris macrosiphon; assembly: GCA_036927795.1. NCBI lineage: Eukaryota > Viridiplantae > Streptophyta > Magnoliopsida > Asparagales > Iridaceae > Iris > Iris macrosiphon. The sequence goes on from JAYESA010000009.1 coordinate 134,612,087, forward strand.
ACTACGGATTTAACCAGACTCTTGTCCGTCTCGAATACGTATAAGTTGTACTATTATGGTCACTATCTAATTAATCATAGTAAATATATCTATATCTCAATCTACAATAAAATAAATACAAGAATGGATAATATATATATCATGGTGTGCACCCCATTCAATACTTGTCCGAATAAATTTGAAAGAAATAGCAAGAGTCTACAAAATTAGGCTATATCAGCAGATGAGTAACCAACATGAATAAGTAAACATAACTAAGGTAGAAATTATATAATTACCTGATTCTAATGCCTACATAACCTGACGTTACATAACTGCAGCTCCAGAAAATTCTACGACCGTCAATGCTACAAAACTGGCAATGAACCAAGTCCTCAAAGGGACGTAACAAGGTACAAAAATAGCGTGCTAGAAGTAAACAATATAATAGTAAAAATACTCAAGGGTAAGCTACTGTAACCGTCTAAGTGATATGTATATGAGAGCATAACTCATACTCCAGGCTGAAAATCACGGAAGAACTCAAAAGATAATTCCATAAACTGTGCAACCAATAAATGCTTCGTGTCGTGGAACCTAAAGCAAACTGTGCCAAACACCAAATCTCTACTATAGAGACTAAGACAAACTGTGCAAAATCAACCCATAGCACGGTGTATACTCTCCCCTCCCATGTAACCTCATATATCAAATCATATCAAGCGAGATTCTATCTATCACAACGAGTTGTAGTAAACTAGGTATATCTGTATATAATATCACGAGTCCTATCGCCCTATATAGAATCCAAAATACCAAGAATATGTCAAGATGGATTCTTCCACATGAAGGTCGTTTCAAGTATCCTACTGTCTAACGTGCAAAAAATACAAGCACGTATCATGGGTTCGAGGTATCAACTCTCTAACTAACGATACTTGTCTCTGCTGACGGACATCGACATCCGAATCTTGTTCGGATGCTAAGTATCGTCTAATGGTCCTATGGTAAACATGTACATCAACAATAACATGAAATAATATTCTCTATATATAATAATTAAAATAAATAAGACAGGAAACCGTTATACGATATGGCAAGGTACACTTGCCTGCATCCTGATGCTGCAAAGTCGTCTCCCAATGTCAACATCCAAAGATATTATGGATCCCAAATATCCAAAATAAGAAATTAAATTAAATATTATTTAACAAATATTTACATTATGGCTCTAGTCTATTTGTGTTATAACTACAGCCCTACCTATGTTTTTATGGTTTCTCGTAAAAGCCAATGTCGTATAGTTTATTTTCTAATTGTAATGAATATTTTACTTATTAGACTTATTTAATAAATTCCGGGGTTAAATTATTCGTAGGCCTTTACTTCAGCTTTCTAAAACTTCAAACGAATTATGTTTTCGTGTTCGGAAATTTCTGAAATCGCGAAAATACCAAAACGCGTTCATCTTTCTAACACTTGACACTCAAATAATTCTACAGAAATTTACAAGTTAATTTTGGCTGATTAATTTATATTTTGGGAAAGCTAACTTCGACGCGGTTCTTTTAAAAAAAATAGAGATTAAACGGAGTTCTGAGTTGGGAGTTATGACCTTTCTAAGTTACTAGGACTGTTAAAAATGGGACTGAAACCTATGACGAATTTGGACTATTTTAGATAAAAAGAACACATGTATGCTTCTAGTTTATATAAAACATAATGATTAACCATTACTTATGATCTTATCTAATCTATTTTTATGTCTGTAATGGTAGAATTCCTATTTGTTGGACCTACATATTCCTAGAACTATTTAAAGATCAAGAAGAAGAAGAATGGTTAAAAGTTTACCTTTTGGAGATCAAGAAATAAATAAAGATCCAACATAAGAGGATCAAAATTTATCCACCCACTAACTCTCCTCCTCTAGCACTTCACCAAAGTTTAGAATTGATTTGGAAGAGGAAGGAGTGGAGTAGAAGAAGATTAGGGTTTGGAAGAAAAGATGAAAGGGAAACTAGAATTTTAGTTCTTATAAAATTATATATATATATATATATATATATATATATGTGGGAAGAGGGAGGGTTGTAGTTGGCGACATAAAGAGGGAGAGGGATTGGACTTTTGAGAGGGGAGAGGGGTCCGCCACTCTATGGGAGTTGGTTAGGGTTTGTTAGGTTAGGGTTTAAGGATGTTATATATATATATATATATATATATACAACGAGTCAGGTTAATGAACCAATGGATGTATGGGTTAAGTCAATATATCCTATGGCTAGGATTAAAGAAGCATATTTGGGCTATTATTTAATCATATAAAATCCCTCCAATTATAATTTTAAGATTTAATAGTATAAAGATAGATATTAAAAGGGACTGCATTCTAAATTTGGAAATATGCAATCATTTGGCTTCAAAAGATTTAACCCAAAGATTTTGTAAATAAAATATGGGAGTTTGGTGTTTGGTAATGGTGGGGATGGGTGTTGGGTACAGTGTATGAGTCGTAGGAGTTGGTTTGAATGTTCGAGTTGGGTGGTTAGGCTCGGTTGAGGGCTATTTAATAAAAAGGGTCTCTAAAGGCAATATAAAAAAAATATTAGTGATTAATAATGTGTAAGGAGCATGCGGGGGCTCAAATAAATGGGACACAAATGTCATGTATGTAGTAGGCTTTGTTAGGCCTATGAATATAAAATTGGTCGGAATAATTTAGTTGGTGTTGCGTATTAAAATCGAACGCAACGACAAAAAGGGTAATTAAGTGCCTTTTTTGTAAACTACGTCATGAAAGTCGTGCGACAAAAATGAAGCATGAGAATAAATGTGTGAGTGATAGTCATGGCATGAGCCTAATTTGGCTCGTCTGAACAACTTGCACAATTGCCAAAGCTACGTTGTAGAGACATATATCGACATTAAAGATTGGCGGTTCACCTTCATAAACTATGTTGTCTATGAAATTCTGCCCAATGACCTGAAGGAAGCTATTTATGTCAAAAGATGCTCCCTTAGGTTCTACTATAATACAGCTATAAAAATGTTGTATCGCAGTTTGTATGACGGGCTCCTGCTACAATGCTTATCAGATGTAGAAGCGAAAGAACCACTCCATAAAGCTCACGATACAGGTCATAAGTTACAGGATTGCCTCTGTCGTATGGGTACTATTGGCCCACTATGATATCAGACGCCATAGAATACGCCAGCAAATATAAGATGTATCAAATACATGCTGACTTTATCCATCAGCCTTCAGAGTTCCTGCACCCGATGGCCACATCATGGCCGTTTGAAGTATGGTATGGATGTCATCGGTCTAATCATTCCATCCTCAACCAGGGGACATAGGTTTATTCTTACTATAACCGATTACTTCTCCAAATAGGCGGAAGTTGTACTGCTCATCGAAATCAAAACATTGAATGTGATCAACTTTATTAAGCATCACATCATCTATCACCTCGGGCTTCCCTATATGATCATCCATGACAATGGTCCATAGTTTGTAAGCCACATATTTTATCGCTTTTGCGATAAAAATCGAATCCAGACATAGCTTCGACAGTATATAATCAAGCAGCGAATAGATTAGCCGAAGCATTAAACCAACCAATTATCAATTTACTTTCATCCAACAAATACGATTGGAACGAGAAGCTTGGTTAATATCTTTGGGCCTACCGGACAATGGTCTGGACCCAACCAGCTATACGCCATTCTCTTTGATTTACGGGAGTGAAGCAGTTCTTCCCCTAGAAATCCATGTACCCTCTCTCCGGATAGCCCTCACAACCAGCTAACGACAGAAGATGACTATCATTATCATTTATAAGAGTTGGAAGCACTAGACGAGAAGCGTATTCAAGCTCAATAGTGCATTGAGTTATATCAAGCACGTATTTACAAAGTCTTTAACAAGAGGGTGAAGGAACGAGTATTTCAAGATGGTGACCTCGGCTTAGCAGTGAGAATATCGATGGTCATGACACACAAGATGATTAGGAAATTCCAAGCTAAATAGGAAGGCCCTTTTGTCGTGGAGTTGCTATTTTCCAATGGTGCATATAGACTTTCAAAGCCTAATGGAGATCTACTGATGATGTACATCAATAAAATTTTCTTGAATAAATACTACGCCTGAGTTATTGTCGGACTCCTCTTAAAAATGTACAGCATTTACATTCCTCATTGTAAATCTATTATCCGCATTCTTGAGCCTTGAATACACTATGAATAATAGATCCACTAATCATTATAAATATGAATTCTTTATATTCTCCAGCACTACTAGCCCTAGTAATTTCTACCACGAAAGTCAGTAAAACTCTTATTAATTCGAGCTATTGTCTGTGTCCTGCCATAGTTGCATTACGGACAATAAAGCCTCTAAAATTCTCTAGTTGAACAAATACTCGGATCCTACGAAACGTCCTCGTTGAGATCATTCAAAATAAAATTTATCCAAGCAGATAATCATATTCTTAGAGCCCAGCCGTTTTAAGTATGTCTTATTTTAAAAAGATACTCTAGAATATTCCTTCCCTAGCTGGGATGGAGTATTCCCTAATAGTTGTTCATGTCCATAATATCTATGAACTATTTTTTTCCTTCCTCCCCAATAGAGTAAATCTGTCAGTAGAACCCACTTGCTCTCAAGACTTTTTATCCCAAGGAACGAGTCTGTTCTCAGGCAGAGTTTGCCATGTTCTCCAGAGAACAATCATGTCCATATTACCTCTTAATTATTTTTCCAAAAAAGTTATATTTTTTACGGAAGCTTATTTCTTCCATGTCCATATCATCTATGAGTAGACATATATTGGGATATCCGGATCAGAATTTGCCATGTCCGCATTGCCTCTGAGCAAATATTTGTTCGACTATTTACTATTATGGCCATATTACCTTTAATAGTGATAGTCTTTCTAACTTATTATCCATACTTATTTCTTAGTATGTCCCAGATTATAAGTCCGCATAACCCTAGAGGATGCCTAACTCAATATATTTGCCATGTTCATATTATCTATGAGCAAATATTTTGTTTATCGACTGTTAACTATCACGTCCACATTATCTCTGATAGTGTCAGCTTATTAACCTTGTTATCCGTATCTAACTCTACGTACGCCATGGATAATAAGTCCACTTAACATTCCCTAGTGGAATATTTTCCCCATATAATATAATATTTTACAATCAGTCGTACATTCGCAGAATTAACAAATTTAGCAACAAAAGGTGTTCTTCCTTTCTTCAGTGCATGGAAAAGAAAATACATTATACGCAAAATCAGAAAAGTAAAGAAACATCATGAAGAAAGAAAAAAAGAAAAGGAATAACTATTGCTGCTGAGGATCTTCTATGTTAGCGCAAAGTTCAGCAATTCAGCAGCTCAAGAAGTCTATTTTAGCTTGACGGCTAGAAGTTGCTCGGCGTTCAGCTTCCTGCCTGAGTACCACCTCATCCTTGAAGGGAGCCAGCTTCTCATGCTTTGATTCTAACTCAGCCAGTTCGACATCCAGGCTTGTAGGGTACCTGGCAACATCATCGGCTTGAATGCGGAGGGTTATCTGTTCTTCTGCCACCCTCGTTGCATCGGACTTCAACATGTCCCACTTTTCCTAGAGCAGTTTGATCTGCTCATTAATATCCATCATGTGCTTGGGTAGTGTCTCCTAGATGTAAACACGAGCCTCCTCACCAGAGGCAAGATCTTCATGCTTCCTATTTGATTCAACAATCTCACAACTGAGAATCTCTTTTCGGTGCATGTAAGTAGATCTCTCCTCCGAGACCTCAGCAGCCAACTTAGTTTGCTCTTCAACAACCAGGACAAGTGTATCGCCCGTCTGTAGCCTTTTGAGCTCCATAAGGCGTTGTTCAAAATCACTGACAAATGCTTATAAGGAATCAATAATGGTCTGTAGCCGTGGAAAGACTTGATCACTGTTATTTGAAGCAAGGCTGAAGCTTTAGCTATAGAGAAGGGTATGTTCTTCTCCAAAACATTGGATACCCCTCGCCTCAAGATCGTGTAGAAAGTCTCAACATTAATCTTGGCGTACTCCTCTAGATCAGCTGAAGACGATGGGGCCATTGGAGTTATCATCGACGAAGGCCCTACTCGGAGCGAAGTTGTGGTTGTCACGGGAGCAGCTGACATAAAATAATATAACTAGTTGAGTAAATATATTTGAAAATAAAATAAGTAAAATTTTAGTTTGTCGACTACCTAGGGGAGCAAGCTGGGACGTAAATACCCGTTGTTGTTCTGCAACTACCTTATCTATAGCGGCTGATGCTTCGGTCGACGGTTGCCTAGTTGTCACAATGGGGGATGATACATCATCAGATGACTGCACGTCCGTGACCTTTTCAGCAATCAATGATGGCTCCTCAGTAGAAGGTATGTCAAGACTGGCGTTCAATAGGCCAGGCATTGACTCAAGCTCCTTCGTGAATAGGGACACTCTGTAATGCCCCGTACCTTACGGTGCATTACGATAAGTCAGAATTGGGAACAATTATTGATTAGAGTTTGGTTTTATGTGCAGGCTTTACATAGAATTCTCTAAGGTTAATATTTTCCCCGATGCGAGTAGAATCACGGAGTCAGTAATGTGCATGGATCAGCGGGTTAGTTCAGAGCAGTGCAAAGATAGTGTGATTTGAGCGATGGTGCAGTCTTACTCAATCTGGTCAGGTCGGATGATTGAGAAGCATGGCCTGCTCACATTTTTATACCAATTAAGTAAATCATGCTTCGCATCAGACTATGAAATTTAGGGATAGGCTGTATCGACAAGGCAGAACGACGAGTAGATAAGTATAGGTGGGCGAACTTTGTTCCTTCTTTTTTACTCCTTCAATCCTAATAAAATATACCACTTGTGTGCGAGTAACATCGAAGAATCAATGTGCGTGGTTCGGGTATATAGAAGTCGTAACATATGTTGAACACAAAGATAGAACATTGAAGAAGTATTGTAGCAAGAAGTTATGGGACAACGCCATGGAAATGCCAGTATACAGACGATGGAAACGTTCTTTAGTGCATGAGTATCATATAGAGATTCTTCATCAGCAAAGCGTATAGTTGTGTTTCTAAACCGTACAATTTCATCTGAACGGGACATGGTGCCCAATAAACTATCGAAAGGGGGTATAGTACCCACAGAACACCGTGTCGAGAAGCGACATGGTGCCTTGTTATATCACGAGTACTGTATGGTGGGGAAAGAAGGCACGTACCTCGCCTAACTTACATTTCATGTTGCATGGTCACGGAGTGTCATTCTCCAATCCCAAAATACCAAGGGACTAGCCGCGTGGCATTGGCCAGCAACACAACTTCAATGGTCAATCCCAATTTAATGGACCCGTTAGAGTGCACTTAAGCTATAATATAAATAAATAAAGGTCTACAATACTTGTCATAGTTTATGTATCTAATCTCATCCACAAATAAGAATCATATCACAAAGGGATAGTCCAATCACAATAATAATAAAATAAAACTGTCCATCACAAGGCAGTAAAGTAATGTCGCTGGGAATAACCCATTATCAAAATAATGGAAAAAGAAATACCCAACTACAAATATCCAGTAGTCAGTAAACCATGTCTAAGTCTAAGAATCACTAAGCTTAATGAATAGAGAAAATAGCTACGAGCTTATGAGAAGTCCTCCAGAACAACCTCATCCTTTGATGCAGGTATGACTCCAATATCATCTCCTGACCCAAAAATCTCAGGATAACTCTCCTCGTCTATACCTGGGGACATAATTCAGATCCAAGTCCTCAGGAGATATAACAAAGTACAAAATAACTCAAGCCAATGTAACAATAAATAATAATCAGTGTGCTCAGGGGTATATAACATAACCAACTAAGTGAATGCATCTGAGAACAAAATCGTCCGGTAAACCACCAATGACGATAGGTCTCAATAGCCACAACCGCAACTAAAGAAAGTGGAGGGAGTGTACATGCCCTATTATAGGTACCAGCAGAACTAAGAATGACCGAAGCACATGCAACGGTAGTAAGACATAAGTGGTAGCCCAACGATACTGGTATGTTCTCCCCAATCCCCATGTATCTCACGTCTCATATCCACAACACACAAGATAGTCTTTAACTATGTCTCGAGTCAAGTTATAGATATAAACATGTCCACTATCACATATCTCTGGTCTTGTCCTACACAAAAGCCGAAACCACGAATGTCTCAATTAAGGCTTTTGTACATAAAGTCGTGTATAATGTCAAGTATTTCGTGTAAGAGTGTAAACCTCCTCAATTATTTCTATAGATAGTTTGGTATGGGATGGAAAATTTTGGTTTAGCAGCAGATGATTGAGGTTTAGAGTAGGGTTGCAGATGTCTAATATTTATTTAAAACCTTTGGCGCGCCCTAACGATATTGAAATATTCGGAGCCCAACATTAGCTCATAAATTCTAACAGATTGTTGCACTCTTGACTTGACACGTTAATTTAGGCGCTGGACTTGTCCGTCCCTCAAAATCAGATCCCTTGTGCCCTAAATTAATTGCATAATTTCCCGTATCCAAAATCCCTTATTTAATCCCGTGTCGTGCACCTGTGTCGTTGTCATCTATTTTGAGCCACCATCTCAACCCGTTGAGCCAGACCAATTAAAGGGTCCAAGACTGACACCAAGCCTACACCATTCATGACCTTTGTCTCACTCCCAATTGAAGTCCCATGTGCCCCCATTTAATTTAAGAGCACATGACAATTTATTCTAATTAAATTGGGGATACCAACTTTGACTAATCCCATTTTAATTCCCATTTAATTTCAATGCCCATTTAATTAAGCCCATGCCAAACACACAAAACTCCCTCACCCTACAAAACACCAAACACCAATTCTTCCACAATTTTTCTATCATTTTATGTATTTGTACAAATACCCAAACTTAAGGGACTAATTTGCAAATATTGTAACATGTGTCAAAACCTCATTGGTCTAGGCCAAATGGAGAAGCCCCTCTCTTTTGACCAAGTCAAGCCTCCCTCTCCCTCTCATTTGCATGAAGAAATTAATCTCTTCATGTGAAATCTCCATCACCCATTTGAATTGGGCCAATCCTCACCATCCAATCCTCATACCCCTCCCTATATAATGTCACAATCCCTACACACAACCCCATGCCAGCCCTAATCCCCAAAACCTAGGGAATACAACCCCCTCTCTTTCCTCCCTCTTCTCCATACTAAACCGAGCCTCCTCCCATTTTCTTCTTCTTCTTCTTCTTCTTCTTCTTCTTCCTTTCACCTTCTCCTTCTTCTACTCCACTTCAGTTTCCGGCCGGCCACCCACACTCCGGCCGAGATTCCTGCTTCCCCACCCCAAGAGCTGACGACGCCGGCGTTCCCACGAGCCATCTCCCACGAGCCCGTACTGTTGTCCACGCTCTGGCCCGTACCCCTCCGGCCATATACGGCTTAACCGACCGACTGCTGCCATTAGCTCCGGCCAGCAGTTCCTCCCCAACACCTCCAGTCTTCTCCGGCCACTCAAACCCCTGTTCCACCACCGCCTCCACCTGCTATCTCAGCTCCACCACATTCTTCGGCGAGATCCCTCTCCGGCCGTACCTCTTCACCGCCACCATAGCCACGACCTCCACCTCCACAGCATATCCCCTGCACCTCCAGCTTCACGCCACCAACACAGTCGGCCATTGCCACCACCACCACACACCATTGTACCACCACCTCCACCACCTTACATCACCACAAGCACCACCCCATGACCACCCTCTACCACCAGCACCACCACTTCACTCCGGCCAGCAACCCCCTACGTCGTCGAGGTATACCCCTCCCCCTCTACCTATGTGCTTTTAGTGTTTTAATTGTTATTTAGTTAAATTAGCTTTAGGGGTGTAGTGTGCATGTGAAAATCTTAGGGGTTTTAATATACAAATGGAAGTGAATGATTTTAGATTTAGTTTAGGTTTGAATGCATCGAGATTTAGGGTTTATTACATTATTTTACATGTATGTTAATTATCCTTGATGAGCAGGTAATTTATGGTGAATGGGTGGTAATATCATTAAGATGTTCATTATTTTGAGGATTTGATTACTAGTGATAAAATCGATTGAGGAATACAAATATGTAATTGTGAACCATACATAAGATAAAGAGTTAATTGAAGAGTAGTTTATAAGGTGAAATGGTAATGACGGTTATAAAGGAAGGCCTAATAATTAATGAGTAATTATTTTGAAGAAGCCATAATTAAACGTAATGCTAATGTCTATAAAGACCAGAGGAGACTGAGGATTGGATCTGGGTTTTATTAACTAAATATCGTGATTGAGGTTGGGTTTGATGATATTGTACAGGGGATTAGTTGAGTAGATGTAACGTACTCCGAGTCAACCTTAGTCAACCCTCTAGCGTCGTGTCCCTGTGAGTTGTAGCTGAATCTGAGCATATGTTTAGACGTGTGTCACATCCCTGTTTGCCACATGATAGTTTATTGATTGAGTTTGTATCTCGTCTCTAGGTACTACGGGACCTGCGGACTTGGACGTGGTACCGGATCCCCATCTTCAGCAGCCGGACGCAGGCAAGTGTACCTTGCCACCCTGTATTTCAGTTACAGATATTTATTGTTTCATTATGTACATTGTGCGCGTGATTGATTACGATCGATACTTTACGTCCGGATCATAACCGGGTGCAGACGTTCGTCGTAACGTCTTGTAGTGAATGCTAGATATTTGTAACACCTTGATGTACGTACCTGAGTATATCGTTACCCCAGGACACATTCATACACTGTTATCGTGCCAGATTTCCTGTATCCTAATACTGACATCATGATCGGAGACTGGGACGACCTTAGGGTCGTGTCTGTTGAGTTATTTCTGTGTGACGAGACTGTTAGATAGAGGTTCAGGTTCAACGCACAATCGTTGACCGCTTGGGATGGGAAAGACAGTTACTAGACGTTTGGGCTCCTCTGCACACGCTTTATATATGTATATCCTGTTGATGTAGTGTTCCTGTATCCGAAGTAGTAGTATCACCGGTGTGACTCTGCGCTCGGAGCTACGGTATGCCCCGTGTGTCTCTGTGTTCGGAGCTATAGTTTTATTTTGGACAGCCCACCCGTCGAACGTTGTCTTCAAACTGCGTCTCACTTAGTTGGTTATGCTAGACTACACCGTCGTTGCACTTTTACTTTTTGTTGTACTTTGGCATGCTGTATTTTTGTACCTTGTTACGTCCCTCTGAGGACCTGGTCCCCTGCCAGTTTTGCAGCGTATACGATTACGGAGCATTTGGAGTTGCTGATGGAGTTGCATGTCTTGCGGGCATTGTACCAGGTACTCATATCATTTCTATCGGCATTATGGTTACTTTATTCATATTGATTATTCATCTGCTATTGTAGCCTAGTTTTTGTAGACTCATCTCTTCTCGAGTCTATTCGAGTTTGTGTGTTATTGGGCGGTCAACTTTAGCACATGTAGCTCTTTCTTGTATATTGTTGTACATTATGGATTGAGACATATATGTTTACATTTATGAGATTTTTAGATAATGCCCTTTATTATACAACTTATACGTATTCGAGTCAGACCAGAGTCTGGTCGAATGTGTAGCTGGCGTGTCACGTATTCCTGGTCCTACATATTTTGGGACTGGGGCGTGACAAAGAGTCAGCACAAACAAGGTAATACGATGATAATACAATCTAACGATATCGATTCGGCGTACGAAAGTCGGCACCCGAATACAACTCAGACGCTAAGTATCGTAACGGTACTAGGGTCTCAACAAAGTATATGCAAAGAACTAGAATATATAATAAAAATCTTGTAAAGCATAAAGCACATAATACTGGAACAAAGGCAAGGTACACTTGCCTGCTGTCTGTTGCTGCGATGCTATATGACTGGTGTCCTCAACCGGCGGTGCAATGGATCCAAGTTGTCCTATATAAAATATTATAATCAATACTAACATACACTAATCTACTTCATATAAAAGGGTAAGATTGTCGCACCAAATGACTAGTATTGTGACGTTCGTGCCAACAATCAAGCAGTTGCATGGCATAGGATAATGTGCCGATAACACATACCATGCTACTATCTATTAATTCGTGAGGGTCTCGTACATCATTTTATTATATGTATGTTTAGACAATTATATGTGTTTCGATAAGTGTATTCCTACATGTACGTAGATATGATACGATATCCCGAGACTAGAAATAACATTAAACTATACTTCGAACATGCTTGTAAAAAATCAAACACACATGTTGAACTCAAATAATATTGAATTAAGGATGAATTAAATTCTAGAATTATTATTTATTTAGTAAAAATACTAAAGCAGTCGCCATTGTATGCACAAAGTTTCATTGCGCGTCGACTATATGTTCTTGCAACTTGACAACTAGTTTGTGCATGCAAGGTTGCTAACTTGCATAGAAAATTATTTAATATTAATTAATATTCTAGAAATTATTATTTAATTTATGGAAAATTATATTTTAATAATAAAATAGCAACATCTATCAAAACTAGGTTATTATGATTACCACATTGCCATGTATTGGTTTCATGCCATAAAGGAGTAGTTTTGCATATAAAATTAAGGTTTCTCATGCATGGGGGTTTCATCATTTTTCATATAACATATTTATGGGTTCATACAATGGTTCACACATGGAAAATATAAATATAAAATAAAAGTTACGAAACTTATGTGATCGTGCTTACGGTAGAGGGTTTTCTTGCGACACAGACCTTTTGGAGCACCAAACAGACTCCAAATTCCACGAAACTTGAGGGGGCTCTTGAGAATTCACTTAAGATGTAAATATAGGATTTTGAGGGGTTTTTGAGACTACTTTGGTGCCTAAATTTTTGCTTCAACCAGCAGCTAATATTCGACCCTAGAGGGGTGGCCGGATACTTCTAAGGTGTTGGTCGGCCCTTGGGGTTTTTGTGGCAGCTTGGAAATGATGGAGAAATAAAGTAGAGAGGGAAATGAAGGTTTTTGGGGGTAGTGAGTAAGGTGGGGGAGTCGGCTAGGCGTTCGACCAAGAAGGAAGGAAGTTAGGATTATGGTTTGTGAAGGGGAGTTGCTATATATATAGTTATTGGTTGTTGGGCCCTCTTTGGTTGAGTTTGTAATAGGATTTGACCTTTCTTTCAGACCTAAGAGGTTTGGTTTAGTATTTATTAAGCTTTGGGTGTACTTTAGTCTAGTTATTTGGGTCTTGGATGAGTTTGAGTGCAAGTACGCAAGAAGGATCTCTAACGGTACTTCAAATAGGTTGTTTGTTGTGTTAATGGTTTGTTGTGCATTTATAAGGGTTTCACTGTAAAAAATATATATATTTGAATAGTGATGAGTGTTCGGTAGTGTACATATCTAATAGAAATTGGTTTGAGAGCTCGAGTAGGGTGTTTGGGCTCGGTTGGGTTCAACTAGCCAAATGAAGGTAGTTTTACAATATCAATGGTTTAAGATGTTTATCATTATTTCTGGAGCATGGGGGAGATAAAACTAATGCAACACTCGTGTCCCAAGTGTACTAGGTACAGTCAAGGTCCATAATGTGAATTTGGTTGGAAGAGAAAATGTCGTACATTGCTCAAAATATCCAAGCCATGGAAAAGTGTCATATATTTTGTCACGACCTGCACCTGGATATTTGGGCACGAGTACGTGGGTACGCCCAGCCTACGCCGCAGCATCGGTGGTAGAACGCTGTCTGGGTCAATTCTACTATCTAAATATCTTACACAATATATATATATATATATATATATATATATATATATATATATATATATATATATATATATATATATATATATATATATATATATATATATATATATATGGTACCTGTCAATCATCTCAACTCCAAACGTAGGAATAATATGGTATCTCACAAATGTAACTATACTCAATCACAATACAAACTAAGAAACATAAGCACGAATGGAATAACGAAGAAAAGAATCAAGATAAAATACACAAGTCTGAAATAATATACATGTCATAAATCTCAATAAAAGTCTAATACAAGTCTACCAAATAAACTAAACCTCCTCAGGCTCTAGAACTAAGTCCTCCTGGTCTATAGTAGTATCCTCTAATGGTAAGCCCTCCTACGACTCGTAGAATGTAGGACACTGATCTATGAGCCAATCATCTGGAAAAATATATCCAGTCAGGATTGGAGCAAAGTACATACAAATAAAAGCAGTTTCAAATACATAATGAGCATATAAAACAGATAATAGAAAAGAATACAAGATAACTAAACAACAGAATAAAATGAACTAGAGTGAACATGCAATGTACTGGAATAAAGAACAAGCAATATGGATATCTGCAATAATGGAAATAACTAAAATCTAACTAATGTGCCTTGGAATACAAGTTTATTATGTGATCGATTTAGGTTGAATATGAATACAATATGGTAACTCAATTACAAGTGTGGTATATAATCGACATGTACACGAATATATTGGGGTTTGATCACATAATCAACTCTTACTCCTCCATCCCCAACTAATACCAATGGATCCAATCATGACATGTTACGAACACGAATATGGGCATACTGAACACGAGTAGTGTGTGTACACGAATATAAACACAATAAACACGAGCAATATATGAACATAAAATACAATAAATCAATATCCGATACACACGATAAAATATATGTGAAGGAGTACCCGCTGAACATGGCAGGAGATAACATCTCCTGACAGGATCCATGTAGTACCAGTCCATGAAACCACTATCTTGGAATCAAGTATACAGTTCTAGAACATGAGTTATATATACTAGTATGAAATAAAAACTAACAGAGAAATGTACTCACCTGAGGTCCCGAGCAATGTATGTCTTTTATTGCCCAAGCTGCTGTCACACAGACCTATATATGGTATATGCATCAATACAAGGTTTTGGAATTAAAATAAGTTAGACTAGTTCAATTCTAGGTCATAAAGCCATTTCTAAGTCAAAACAGTCAAACTAGGTCAACTCTAGGTCAAACTAGTCAAACATAGTCAAACTAGCTATTCAAGGTTGTATGAATCATAACTAGGCTAGACTAGCTATGCTAAGATACTAGGATAGCAACAAAGTACCGTATCATAAGATACACAAGTTATTAGATAGGAAAATACTAATATATATATATACAAGATAATATATATAGTACTCTTAGCTAACTAATGCTAAGTGGATACCTTGGCTTTGAACCAATGCGGTATCACACCACCTACACACCCATCTTGATACTCAAATCCAATACCTTGGGTATCAACCAATACCTTGACATCACCTTAGTATCACAAGGTAATTCAAATTCTAATATGCAATTAACTACCTATAAACCTAACTACATACTAACATGCATAAACTTATATAATACTTTACTAACTACCTACTAACATACCAATATATATATATATATATATATAGTTAACAATAGCTATATATATATATAACTAACTAGTTAACAATATGTATACATAACTAACTAGATAATCAATATGACTAACTAACTAAAGCTACAACTCAAGGCTAACCCCCTTACCTTGCTGCTGCCCTTATTCTTGCTGTTGCCTAGTTGCTAATAATGCTGCTGCTCTTGCTGCAGTTGCTATTGCTGCCTTTGCTGCTGCTCTTGCTGTAGTTGCTGGTGCCCATGCTGCAGTTGGTACTGCAGTTGCTGTTCTTGCTGCTGCTTTTGCTGTAGTTGCTGTTGCAGGAGGATGCAGTTGCTCTCTTGCTGCTAATACTGTTGGATGCTGCTGCTCTTGCTGCAGTTGCTCTCTTGTTGCTGCTCATGCTGCAGTTGCTGTTTGCTATGGTTGCATAAGCTGCTGTGTACACTGCTACCCGATCCCCTCTCACTGCACATACTACATAACACCCACTCACACACATAACCAATGTGCACTCCACTAAGACACACACACATACAAGTATATATATATATATATATATATATATATATATCACTATACATACATATATGTAACTCTCTCTCTCTCTCTCTCTCTCTCTCTCTCTCTCTATATATATATATATATATATATATATATATATATATATATATATATATATATATATATATATATATATATATATATATATATATATACCTCCAGTTGTTGGACCCAGGACCCGGCCCGGATATTTCATAACATATGTATCATTCGAAAGGCCAGGAGGATGAACTAGGCTTCCGCATATATATATATATATATATATATATATATATATATATATATATATATATATATATATATATATATATATAACTAACTATACTAGTAATGCATATGAACCCCTATCTCTTAAGATCACCAACACCTCAAAATAAAACACATAGACATATACATATATATCATACAACCATTATTAATATAACATTCCAATAGATATTACCAAGTTATATTAAATCTAAATGCAATAAAACAAACACGTGGAGTGCACCACACCCGTATCACACTCATTCTATGATATACTTGTGATACGGCTCCACCACACAACCAAATATATTCCGAAGGATACGAGCAAGTCTAAAATCATAATTATGAATAATACGAAGAACTAACTACTCAACTACGTGCCCGTGTCAAATATGACATGCTCAACCCCCCCCCCCCCGTGTCGGAAGAAAACCCCAAAATCAGTCTGTATCGCCAAATTATCGGGATATGGCCTACACGTATCCAATTATGGACATGATACTTGTTACACACAGTCAAACACATGTTAATTTGGTCTAATTGACCTATTGACAAACACAAGATGTGCCAATCTCAAAATTTTCCCAAAATTGACATAAAATACCACATAACTTTCTTCATAGGACATCTATGAACCTAATTCCAATTTCTATGGGTAGCCTTAGCATATGTGATGGTTCTTAATGATTAAATTACAGATTTAGAGTCTAATTAGAGAAAAAACTGAATTGTACCTATTGGGAGATGGATTTCCAATAAAATTTCCAAATTGGGTGAAAAGAGTCTCCAACTTGTAAATCCTTGCTCCTCCTTATAGATCCTTGCTTTCTTCTTGTAGATCCTTGTTCTAATAGCCTCCAATGAAGAATAAAACATAGACATAAATATAGCGGTAGAATATTGTGTGGGTCAATTCTACTATCTAAATATCTCACACAATATATATATGGTACCTGTCAATCATCTCAAGTCCAAACGGAGAAACAATATGGTATCTCACAAATGTAACTATACTTAATCATAATGCAAACTAAGAAAGATAAGCACGAATGGAATAACGAAGAAAAGAATCAAGATACAATCCACAAGTCTGAAATAATATACATGCTATGAATCTCAATAAAAGTCTAATACAAGTCCACCAAATAAACTAAACCTCCTAAAGCTCTGGAACTAAGTCCTCCTGGTCTATAGGAGTATCCTCTAATGGTAAGCCCTCCTGCAGCTCGTAGAATATATGATACTGATCTATGAGCCAATCATCTGGAAAAATATATCCAGTCATGATTGGAGCAAAATACATACCTCTGAAAGCAGTTTTAAATACATAATCAAGTATATAAAACAGATAATAAAAAATAATATAAGATACTAAACAACAAATAAAATGCACTAGAGTGAACATACAATGTACTGTAATGAAGAACAAGCAATATGAATATCTGCAATAATGGAAATAACTAAAATTTTATTTGGAAATTTTATTGGAAATCCTCTACTGCAGTTGCTGTTCTTGCTGCTAATGCTACTGGATGCTGCTGCTCTTGCTGCAGTTGCTGCTGCAGGCTACTACAGTTGCTCTCTCGCTGCTAATGCTGCTGCTCTTGCTGCAGTTGCTGCTGCAGGCTACTACAGTTGCTCTCTCGCTGCTAATGCTGCTGCTCTTGCTGCAGTTGCTGCTGCAGGCTACTATAGTTGCTCTCTTGCTGCTAATGCTGCTGCTCTTGCTGTAGTTGCTGCTGCAGGCTGCTGTAGTTGCTCTCTTGCTGTTGCCTATGCTGCACTTGCTGTTTGCTGTGGTTGCATAAGCTGCTGTGCACACTGCTACCCAACCCACCTGTCACTGCACATACTACACAACACTCACTCACATACATAACCAATGTGCACTCCACTAAGACACACACACATACAAGTATATATATATATATATATATATATATATATATATATATATATATATACACACACACACACACACACACACACACACACACACACACATATGAATATATATATCACTAACCAACACACATATATAAATATACACTCATATATGGATATATATCAATATACATACATATATACATAATATAACTCTCTCTCTCTCTCTCTCTCTATATATATATATATATATATATATATATATATATATATATATATATATATATATATAATCACACACACACACACATACACACACACACATACACACATATATATATATATATATATATATATATATATATATATATATATATATATATATTACTATGTATATACATTTAACTAACTATACTAGTAATTCATATGAACCCCCTATATCTCAAGACCACCAACACCTCAAAATGAAACATAGATATATACATAAATATATATACACATATATCATAAAACCATTATAAATATAATATTCCAATAGCTATTACCAAGTTATATTAAATCTAAATGCAATAAAATAAACACGTGGAGTGCACCGCACCCGTATCACACTCATTCTATGATACGCTTGCGATACGGCTCTACCACACAACCAAACGTATCCCGAAAGACACGAGCAAGTCTAAAATCATAAACAATACGAAGAACTAACTACTCAACTACGTGTCCGTGTCAAAATATGACATGCTCAAACCTCCCGTGTCGGAAGAAAACCCCCAAATGAACATATATCGCCAAATTGTCCGGATACGGCCTACACGTATCTAATTATGGACACAATACTATTCACACACAATCAAACACATGTCAATTTGGTCTAATTGACCTATTGACAAACACAAGATGTGCCAATCTCAGAATTCTCCCAAAATTGACATAAAATACCATATAACTTTCTCCATAGGTCTCTTATGAACCTAATTCCAATTCCTATGGGTAGCCTTAACATATGGGATGGTTCATAATGATTAAATTACATATTTAGAGTCTAATTAGAGAGAGAAAACTAAATTATACCTATTGGGAGATGGATTTCTAATAAAATTTCCAAATTGGATGAAAATAGCCTCCAACTTGTAGGTCATTGCTCCTACTTGTAGATCCTTGCTTCCTCCTTATAGATCCTTATTTTAATAACCTCCAATAAAGAATAGGAAAGGAATTGGAAAGAAATTTGAGTAAAAATTGGTGTGAAAATAAAGAATTTGGAAGAGAAAAAATTCTAGATCTAGATTTGGAATGACAAATGAGAGAGGAGAGAGTCTCTATCCACCCCTATGGTGGCCGGCCCCTTGCCCCTCCTCCAAGCTACTATAGAAAGTCCAAAATATCCCTTGGGGATTGTCATAAAGAAATAATTAAGGAGGAATGGTTCTTGTCTAATTGATTTCACTAATTAATTCATCCTCCTAATGAATGAGCTTACTATTGGGCTTAATTCTAACTAGAATTAAATGTTGGTCCATGGATCTAATCTAAACTAGTTATGTCCACTTATACAAGTCCAAAATAAAATCTAACATCTACAATAAATAAATAATATAATAATTAATATTTACAATATTTAATATTATATTCCTAAAATACAAATACCCATGCCAAATTACCAAACTACCCTTAGTTGGAAAAGTGAGGGTGACATATTTATAAATTTTTTTAGAAATTAATTCCTTAAATCTATCTAATTAAATAAAATATTAAAATAATTATAAATTATCAAATTATTCCTATTGCATAATGAGGGGGCTTACAATCTACACCCACCTTAAAAAAATTTTGTCCTAAAAATTTAAGATCTTCAATAATATTTTTTTTCTCAAAATTCAAGCAATATAATCATGAAGTAAAATCACTTTTATTATTTAACAAAGTCTTTAAAATTTACTTCATCCTCATAACTTAAAATTTTAAAGTAAATCTTTGAAATTCGAATTTATCTTCAAAATTTAAAATTTAATAATTTTTTTTCTGTAAACCAGATTCTCTAGTCATAACTCTTAAATACAATCTAACATTATTTTCTTAAAATTTAAATCTCATTTATAACAGTCTTCAAAATTTAATAATTCAATCCTTCAAATTTAATTCCATATCCAAACTTAAAAATTAAACCCAATCTTGAAGTTTAAATTTTTTTAAATTCCATCCTTGAAAATTTGCATCTCATTTTGTAGCCATTTCTCACAATCTTCTAATAATTCGGTTTGTCCTTATAGCCATAATTTGTCTTGTCCTCACTGCCATTACGTATATAAGAATTTTCGGTATTTGAAATAATGGTCATCCTCAAACAATCAATTAATGAGTCAATCAAAAAAATTTAAAAGTTAAATATAATCCTTAATTAAAATCCTACTAATGCATATATCATGAATAAATTAAAAATTTAAAGTCTCATCATTAAAATTTGAATTCGAAATCTATTCCATTAATCGTATCTCTCAATTTTTTTTTCCAAATTTTGAATTCAAATTAAGTCCTTAAAACTCAAATTCAATAAGTGATAAAGTCAATATTTATATTATTATTCTTTTGATATAACTCAATCCATAAATTAAATCTCAATATTATATTGAACTCCTAACACTCCAAATTCTCAATATTATCTTTGAATTTCATGAATTATATCTCAAACTTCTTAATTAATTTTAAAATTAAATCTTTAAAATTTAAACACTTAAAGATTTAACTCCACAAATTTAAATTAAACTCAATTCTCACCTTTAAAAATTATCATTATTCTACTCGTTCAAATTATTTTAAAATCTTCAAAATTAAATCCATAAGATCCCAAGTCCTCAAATTCTCAAACTTGAATTTAATTCCAACCTTCAAAATATAATTGAATCCATATCTTTTAGTCCAATATCTATAATGTTAATATTCTTAATTTTCTTAAAATTTAAATTTAATAACCCAATACTAAAAAATTTCAATCCAATCCTCAAAATTCTATTATCTAAATTTAAATTTCAAAATTTATACTCCGCTAGATTTAAGCCCTTTAAAATCAATCCAGTATATCATGGCCTTCCCAAAATTTAAAATTCAATCTTACCATATAATACCTTTAATTTTCATCCTCAAAGTTGTCTAATTTCAAAATTTTAAATTTAATTCCAAAGATAGTCTTTTCCTCAAATTCCTAAAAAAGGAAAAATTCTGAATCCATAATACTCATCACTTACGCATTTTTTCTTTATGACAATATTAAACCTAGCAATCATAAAACTACCCAACAAAATAATTCTAGGCCATCTTCTAAGATCAAATCAAATCCCCAAAATTTATAATCTTTAATACAATATATCATTATCTACTCAAAATTATAAAATTTAATTTAATTCTATCTATTCTTAAAATTTGAATTCAATCACAGAATTTAAAATAATCTCATCTAAAATTTAAATTCCAAAAATTGTTTCCCATTTTTTTCAAATACTAAAACGATAATAATTAACTTTACAAATTATCAAATTTGAGTTCATCAACTATCGTATCCCAAATCCTTCAATTTAAAGTCCAAGTTTAGTCATATCATGATCTCCTCATTCTCCTTCAAAATTTTAATTTTTATTTAACTCAATAACCAATTCCCTTTATTTGTGACTAACAATAGTCTTTCGAGGGCTACTAGCCATCTTCAATCTAATCAATCTATCTTCCATTTATCCTCAAAATTTAAAACTTGAATTCAACCTTCCAAAATAAATTTTTTTAAAATTCATATCTAGTTAAATTTCTCCAACAATGATAAATTGATTATCCTCAAAAAATTCAACATTATCATAGACCGATATTCCATATTTTTTTCTTCTTCATATATAATCAACCATAAATTATGTACCCTAATTTCTACCTACCTTTAATTCAACAACTTATTACAAAACTTTCTCTAGTTCACCAAATATTATTTAATCCTCAAAAATTTCTTCAAGAAAATATAAATCTAATTTATCAAACTCTTCTCAAAGTTTTAAAAGTTTAAATTCTATCTTTAAATTTTTTAATTTAAATCCAATTTCACAAAACTTTATTTAATGAATCAATCTCAATAATTGATGTTTAAATCCAATCCTCTTTTTTAAATCCAACCATTGCATATTCTATTGAATAGATTTTAATTAAAATTCTCTCGTTCTTTTTTCTTTATAGTTTTATTTTTTACACAATACTCAAACAATAAAATAATTATAAAATCTTCAAATTGAGATTCACCAATGCTCCGCCTCATCATATCCTTAGATTCTCAAATTTAGATTCTAAGTCAAATCTTATCAAAATCTTCAAATTTAAACCCTAAAAAATTTAAATGTTTCAAGATACTTCAAATCTAAATTTAAATTTGTTATCATAAACTCCTTGTAATTTAAACATAAATTCAATCATATCATAATTTGAAAAAAAATATGATTTCACAAAATTGTCAATGTTGTCATATCAAATTCTCAACTCTTTATTTAAATTAATATTTATCCTCAAAATCTAAACTCCACAAAATTTAAATTTATTAAAATATTTCAAATTTAAATTAAAATTCATTACATCAAATCGCCTTAAAATTTTAAATTTAATAAATCTCTAGCCTATTATCTCAATCTTGTTTATCATCAATTCAAGTCGAAAACACACCTCTTTTTTTTCAAATCACATAGAAGTTTAAGGCTCAAAGCACCAAAATTTAACAATTCTCATCTTATCAATTGTTTAACCTCCAAACCAATTTGCTAATTGAGAAGCCTGCCCACCTTAGATTAAACTATCTTATCAAAATACAATATTATATTCTCACATAAAATTACTCACATTCATCTAAAATGTTTATCTACTAGTAATCCATCATTTCTAATCTAGGCAATTGAGAGAGTCCAATCTTATTTTAGGTTCTTATGGCTAATGCCCTTAATCTATTATGTCCCTAATATCTAAAAATTATCTACCATAATTTTTTTACTTACAAATATTCTATCAAACATGTCTTCTTCGTCTTGACGAGAATCTTCTCTTGGGGAGATTATCATTGTAGAAGCATAAAAAAATCTCAAAGGCCCCTATCTGCTACAGTCCTCATCCACCAAGGATCAAGTGACGCATAAAGTCTTGGACATATAAAGTCATCTCAATCAAGTCAGAGCATTTATGACTCTGACAACAATAATGGCTCTGAACGTCTTGATTCTGACGCTGACAGTTGGCGTCACTACTCATGTCATCGTCATGATTACTTTTGTCCTTATACAGCTGAACAGTCCACATATACATAAGACAAAGTCAGTATGCATTCCAGACTCTATGCGTTCCATGCGTCTCTGGCCATATGCGTTCCAGACTCCATGTGTCTCTAGCCCCATGCGTTCTAGGTCCTATCCGTTCTAGGCCCTATGCATTCCAAATTCTATGAGTTTTATGCATCTCTGGCCCTATGCATTCTAGACTCCATGCGTTCTATGCGGTCCTGGTCCTATGCATTCCAGACTCCATACGTTCCAAGCATCTTTGGCCCCATGTATTCTATGCGTCTCTGGCCCCATGCATTCCAGACCTCATGCGTTCAACATGGCAGTACCTTCTCAAGCCAAGATCTTTCTGTTATAACTGATGAGATTCTCCACGACTAAGTGTATGCCACATGTCGAGTTGACCAAGTCGTACACACCAAGGATGGGAATCGATCTGATTTTAGCAACAACGGTTCCTAACAAAGATTCCACGTGGCAACTCAATTATGACCTGCGTCCACGGTGGCAGTTACAGATGAAGAAGTGGCAGCCTCAGCATCCATGCGCGCATAACCTATGAGCGCATATAGCCCATCAGTGTGATGTCTATGAATAGCCGGGTAGCATACCCAACACGGAGGTGGAGAGACATACACACAGAGAGACATACACAAAGAGAGAGGGGCCGAGCTATGTACGTGCACACAAGCTTAAGATAGATTCCTCATTCCCTCATCGGACCAACAACGGAGTAAAGAAGTCGCTATAGTACTCAATCGGACCGACAATGGAGTAAAGGAGTCTCTCTCCCTGTCACAGAAGATGCGCCTCATGCGTTCACGCATGTTATCCCCACTCATATGGCAGTCACTTCTGACAAGGAAAGTGCTCGACACTTGAGCTCTAGCAAAGGAAAATATTATGATTCTAAAAGCTTGAGTGTTAACACACATTCCATGCAGCTACAGTGAAGGTCGCAGAAGAAGGCCCATGCATCATCAGACCCCAACCGCAGGCAGAGGGCTATATGTGCCCCTATCGGCAACAGACGCTCGATCTTTAATCGAATCTCATGCGGCACTGACTCCATGAGCCATACTGAAAAAGAAAAGATTCAATCTTGGACTCTTCATGCTATGCATTGGTGAGTGCTGGGACGAGGATGTATAGGGCAGTGCGAGATCGTCAAGCTTAAGCAACTGCTCATTCGGCCAACCATTAGCAGGCACCGCTAACTGTTATGTGTGCCACTGACGGGAAGTTGTACAAGAATCACCTATGCGTCCAACCCATAACAAAAAATAGATAGGGTCAGTATCGAAAGTCTTTCACTAATGACCCAAAGAAAGTTATTGTAAGAACCCCAGGTCAAAGAGCAAACACATCACCTACACACCGGTGTGCTCGGTCTACCCGGTCTCACAAGGAGGGTGTAAAGGTGAGTCATCCCTTGCCAGACTTGTGTGACGTGATCAATCCCAAGCGTAAGGAAAGAGAGGCAACCACGATATATGAGATGTCCCCTTCCGGGCATTGATGTGCCCACATCATCATTAACTCTGCTGTGCTAGAGCAGCATTAGCTGCAAACAGGCAGTCAACATTCCATCGACTGCAACCAAAAGCACCCGTCTGGAAACATCCTGAAGAGTAGGTGCAAACACCAGAGGAGGAAGAGCTTCCCATCGCCTCATGTTACTCTGCTCAAAAATCCCCTTTCACAAGGGGAGGACTGAAGTCTAGCACCTCCGATCCTTCACTCTCAGCCAATGCATCATGGAATCAGAGACAAGCCGCGGTGCCCATTGAAGGAGTATTTTTGGGTACATGCTCAAAAAAAAATTATCAGCTGCTAGGAGTAACCCTTCCTTGAGACCCCAAATAACTCTCTGAGCTGGGGGTGGTGATCCCTCAGAACTCTACAACAACCCAATGTTCCGAAAAGACAAAAATTTCCAAGGAACCGACACTGAGATTCCAGAGGGCAACCACCCTTGTCAAAAAGATGGATCTTCCTACGCTGGGGGTAGTATTCCCTCCGAATCTGAAGAGGATGCCACACTTTAAACTTTTCCAGAGGATTATTCACTACAAGAGTTCGAGACGGAGAGTGCGACATCCACTGTCCCATCTATCTCTCCTCGTGTAAGAACAATATACATGGCAGGGGTCAAGCACGAGGGATCTAGCGATCGATAGTGCCTCGGCCATGATGCAAACCATGAGCGTATCAATGCAAACCTTGACTCAGATGATACTACAGATTATAGCAAGCATGGCATCACAACCACCAAGGGCCTCAGGTAAGGCAAGTCTGGATCTTGGGACCAATGTAGAGTCAAATACAATCGCTCCACCCGTTGGCAGTAATCACGTCTTGCCTGGATTATCTTCTCTGTCAGCAGTAGATGAAGCCCGAGAAGCAATCAGGGAGGTAAGAGAACTTTAAGCCTGCTTGGACTCACTAGATAATCGGGATAACCTGCGCAAGATTGGAATACAATAACCATATCCCCTTGAATTGAGAGATGTGATGTACCTTCCCAAATACAAGCCCTTTAAACTGACTCTGTTTGATGGCAAACCTCTCATCGTCAGTATATGATTTACTACGAGACGACAACGGGGCATCTGCCTCGCAATGATGCTCTTCTCACCAAACTCTTTGATGGGATATTATCTGGAGTGGCATTTGATTAGTTTTCCAGTTTCCAAGATAATTGTATCTCGTCGTTTGAAGACCTCAGAAGCCTTTTTCTTACCTGGTTCTACGACGGAGGAAATGACATGACGATGTCCTCTCTAATGGACATTATGCAAAAAGAGAAAGAGCCTGTACGAGAATACATCGAACTATACAGGCAAGCCACCTTGAAGTTTCCCCCCGATAATATCGAGTCTACACTAGTGGACACATGCCAGAGGAATCTACTGCCAGCAATCAGTCTTTGGATGGGCGACACTTAGTGCAAAGACTAGACGACATTCATCATAAATATTGTCGGCGTTGAGAGGAATATAAATGATGCCCGACTTCTAGGCATACAAATTCTCACCGCTGATGATAGGGGAAGACGTCCTTACAACAACAACAACAACAACAACATCGATAATAGTAGCCATGCCGGCAAAGGGAAGCAGGCCCTTGTTGCCAATTTAACCAAGAAGCCTGAGCCGAAGCCTACAGAGGCTCCGTAACCAAAGGAAACTTAATCCTTCAAAGAAGATGATGTCATGGCAATCTTTGACATATTGATGAAGGGCAACATGTTTCGACTTCCTGACATCAAACGTCCTAAGGAGACAGACCAGGAGTATAACTCCATGTACTTCCACTACAATCAGTATGTCCACCACTCAACGAAGGACTACTATACACTGAAGCGGTATATCCAACGCTTTCTTGATACCGAGGCTCTTACCTTGGACTTCGATGACAAGACAATCACCGCCAACATGATATCTCTCCAGTTTGCTGACTTCTCGACAATGGAGGCCCAGTTTGGTGTTGTCCCAATTTTGAGGGCAATAATGGAGGTTGTCAACCTTCCTCTAGCTCACAATCAAGTAGATGGACTGGTGCCACTTAGCATACCCTGAGGAGAGGTTATGTAGGTTCACCCAGATCTCGTTCAAGATATGACATAGCAAGCACCGCCTTCTGCCCCCAAGTCTAAGGAAAAGAAGTCCAAGGCCTGCCACAAGGTTTCTTCCTCTGCCGAGGAAGCAGTAGCAGGAGCTACAAGGTCCGGTCTCGCCTACCAATACGATTATGATACCCCTTAGAATGTGCTTCCTCCACCATCTATATCTGATTCGAGTCCGTCTTAACCCCCTACAGCAGACAAACTGAAGCAGAAAGAGACTCGCTTTGATAAACTATTGCGTAAAAAATGTCTCAAGGGCTCGAGAAGCCCTATAACTTCGATATCTTGGCACGAGTGGCCAGTACCCCAACAAATTTATCATAGTTTGGGCTTCTCCAACTCTCCAAAGATACTCAAAACGCCCTCAATGAGGCATTAAAGACTACCGATACCTATCTGGCGCCTGTCAAGCTGCCAGCTGAGAACCCTACGACATGTCCTCATTGTAATAATGTGACATAGGTGATACCCAACATCATGTTCTCGCAGCATGACATGTTACTAAAGAACAATAGGCACGATCACCCTCTGTATTACACTGGGTACATTAGCGCCATCAAGGGGGACTGGATGTATATCGGCCCTGGTTCATCAATTAGCATCATCCCGTGGAGTCTGTTTCAGACCTTGGAAACCTGATGCATCGCCTGACAACAACCAATACTTCCATAAGTGGCTTCAACGTAGGAAAGAGTTACCCTCTGGGCAAGATTAGCCTGAAATACCAGATCGACGACTTAAAAACAGAGGTCACTTACTACGTCATAGACGTAGATGTATCCTACAATATCTTGTTGGGACGTCCATGGATACGTGAGTACATGATCGTGTTGTCGACTCTATACCAATGCCTACAGTACGTTGACTAATATGACATTATCAAAATGGAGTTTGCTAATGTCTATTCTTTCAAATGGGTCAAGGCCTATTACTCTGACTCGATCCTCTACAAGCAAGTCTACCAAGATGAAGGTGGCAATGATGTCGACGATGAGACAGAGACTGGGAGAACATCAGATGAGCCCTTGAGGGTCCGTCTTAAAGCATGCGCTTCCGACACTGCCCCTGCCCTCGTGGTGAAACTTTACAATAAGGCACCTGAACCTCTGGTCCTTCTTCTTCGTAGACCAAGTCGATCGCCGAAGAAAGATCCGGCACCTACTACAGCTGTGCAGGAGACCTCCGAAGTTGTCTCTCGCACTAGTGCATATCTCGAGAAGGATGAACTGGAGGAGTATGTAGCCGCTCATGATTATGTCTCTTCTATTGACGATGTAATTTTGGAGCATAAGATACTTTATTTTATGAATAAAGAGTTATCTTTGAACTACTCTGATGTTGCACATCTAAGCACATTGTATTCCATTGAGCACGGTCTAGGCCTGCACCTGCATACACATGTGACTACTACCTATGCAGTAAACTGAATTATCCCTAGTCAAAACTCCTACTTCATAGTTCCAGAAAAGGAAGATGGAAGACAAAGAGACATACTGATCATCTTCGACAGAGTAGAAAGTCCCCAATCATTCGTCCCAGAGGAACTGGAGCTAGAACCCGATACTGATAAAATACTACTTCACTGATACAACTCTCAAACTAAGCACCTTATCTAGAAGATGGGGTAGGATCTGAATGCCGCTAGAGGCTTAACCTACGGTAAAGGCCGACGACTGCCTCTGTGTCTGCACGTTTCTGCAGGCAAGTATGAGGATTTCTACCATAAGATCAAGCATGGCTTAGGGTACGTCATGTCTCCCATAACCGCCGAAGGCTCGAATGAAGAAGATGACTTACACTATCACTCTTTTCAGGATCTTCTTCTTGGGACTACGACATTAGTATCGGATAGATGTTGAGATAAACATTGTCTACCAACATGGTGTCAGCTGACCCTGAGAAAGACGACGAGGATCTAACTAAATTTTTTGAAGTAAAACCGTGGGCCCAACGCCTAGACTCACAATGGGAGATGCGGTTTGAACAACGAGAACCTTCCATTGAAGATAAAGTCGTACAAGTCAACTTGGCGATGAATCTACGTCTAAACCTATCTTCATCAATAAAAGCCTGTCCAGTGAAGATCGTTAATCCTTGCTTCAACTTATAAGGGAGTATATCGATATCTTTTCCTGGACCTATGAAGACATGCTAGGACTGGACCCACAGATCG
Organism: Iris macrosiphon; assembly: GCA_036927795.1. Classification (NCBI taxonomy): domain Eukaryota; kingdom Viridiplantae; phylum Streptophyta; class Magnoliopsida; order Asparagales; family Iridaceae; genus Iris; species Iris macrosiphon. The sequence goes on from JAYESA010000009.1 coordinate 134,641,359, forward strand.
CGGTCCACAGACTCAACATCCTGTCATGATCCGTACCCAAAAATTGGGTATGAGTCGTGTGTACGTCTAGCCTACGCTGCAGCATCGACGGTAAAACGCTCTCTAGGTCACAATATTTACTAACAAATCTCGCAACAATATATAACCGTTCAATCATCTTAACTCCATAAGGAAGATAAGATGAATATAAATATAATATCACAATCAATACTCAATCACAACAATATCTATAGGAAGATGAATGGCACGATAAAGATATAAAAATAATATAAAGGAGTTCCAACACATAGGTCTAGAAATAAGCATCTCACACAATAACAATAAGTCAAAAATTCTAGATAACTAAATCCCAAAAATAAAACTCAAAACAATAACAACTCAATATACCTAAGCTGTAGACATATCCAGTACAATGTAATCTAACTAGCTAAATCACTACTAGTGTCTCCTCTATAGGAAGTGGCTTCTCCCGAGTCTCTAGAATATATCCATCATCTACTCTCGGTCCATAATAAGCGGGACAAAAGTCTTCAAAATTCTCTAAAAATGTTATACAGTCAGGATTGTAGCAAAGCACATAAACTAATAACAATTCTAATTATATTAATAAAAACTATAAAGCAGTGAGTGAGAAATATACATGATAGAATAAAATACTAGAATATAAGGAAAACTAGAGAGACAATCATCATATCATAAAAAAATAACTAGCAATGAGTATACTGGTAATAGTAAGCAGTGAAAGCAGATAAATATAAATACTAGCAGGTACAATTGGAAATAAAGAAATAGAAATACTAGCCAAGTGCCTTAAAAAATTAGTTTGCTATATGATCGACTTGGGACTAGATCAGGCTTGTTATATATGATTAGATATGATACATATGGGGTCAGGCTAACCATCTAGTTAGCTATGATACGAGCAAGAGTCAGGCTAATCATATATAACAGGCTATGAGGCATATAATATGGTCATGCTACATCCTACGTGAGATGTAGGGTGAGCTATGATGCATGTAAGGTGGGATATGGTCACATAACTTGCTAAAATTTCTCCATCCTCGACTAGTACGATGGATCCAATCACGACTCCTCATGACAGGTATCTATGATACTAGTCTGTGTATCCACTGTGTCAAAAATCAAGTATAACGCTACAAACTAGAATCATAGTAATCATAAAAAATAATAAAAATTGCCAGAGAATGTACTCGCCTGTGGTCCTAAGCAAGGTGGAAGAATCGATGTACAAAATGGAGTCACTCTGACTATGGAATAATAATGTCAAATGGTGATTTGGATTGACAAGTATCATTAACTATGTTGAAATATAATTTTTAGGCCAAAACTAGGTCTTGGAAGTCAAACCAGGTCAATGTCTTGTTATAATAGATGTTCTAGGTCTTAACAAGGTTAAATAGTCAATATTAGACTCTACTAATTATTACCTAGTTTATACTAGTTAGTACGAAGGTATTCTAGCTATATGAGTATTACACTAGCTACTATTTACTATACTAGATACTATTAATTTCATATACTATGGTATCAATGTAAACTTACCTTAGCTTGATATTAGAAATACTTGACTGAAGCTAAACCAAATCACCATCAATACCCTCACTTAACTTTAGATACCAACTCAAATACCTATACTCATAACCCAAAATCTTATCCTTAACTCTTAACATAACCAATACCTTACCCTACACACATATCCCTTTGCACTGATACTGAGATGTACTCTGAACACTTGGTTCAGATACTACCTCTAGTTTCCCACTCCTGCACTACACTTTTGCACTAACACCTAACCTTTACTACAACACACTCACACTACACTACCTGGTATCAGTAGGTTGTGCAACTAATGAGCACTCTACTGATACACAACTGACAACTTAAACCCCCTCCACTGATCACAGGGTTCACCTGATCACAGTGGCCTGCACCAGTTCCTGAACATATGTGCAATGCACTGTTCCACACCAACCTGGACACTCCTTTACTAAACTTGGAAACTTACCCCCACACAACAAATCTTTACTCCATGGTCTGCACTAGTTGTGCAAAGGCCAATACCAACTCAGTCAATACCAATTATGCACTGGTACAATGCAGTATTCATACCTCCCATACGTAGGTCTGAACATATATCTCTTGAAGCAGTCCTACTGTATTGTGGCCCTCACTCCCCCACCTTACTAACACAACAACATCACTAAAATACTAACAGCAACATCAACCAAACAACAACTAAAATAAATTTTATGCACTACCTACGCCAACAACAGTTACAACTTAAACCGACACCAACATTGCTAACACATTAGCATGTGCACCTACAGGCCTGTGCACCACCACAACACACACTCGAACACCCATATACTGCAAACATCTAAATACACTCCATGTGGTTTCTACCACAGTATACACACAGTGCACCCAGTGTACACCATATTCACTGATATGCTACCCGATCCTCTTCATACACATGATCATCAACACACACACCACAGTGCACTCTAATGCACAGTGAACATAGTTCACTCACTGCCCATACTAACATTCATATATAATTATATTTATAACTATATTATGATACCCACACTTTATCATATATAACCAATTATCAAACACATTGTGTGTACACCAAAATACTCACCATAATGTCATGATATACTACCAACCTACATGCCAAATCCCCAAATATTCAACCAATAATAAATATACATATCAAATATAACTATATACATCTAATATGATTAGTTATAATTAAGAATAGAGGGAAACTACACCAATAATCACAAAACCCCCAATTTACCAACCCGTATCCTGACATATCACAACGTATCCCGATACGCCCTACTTGTATCCACTTATGGACACGTAGCTACCTCCACTATATCAATTTAGGTCTAATTAAACCTATTTCACTCAATGATACACACTTGGTGTATCATCTTAAATTTTCTCTAATTTGGACAAAAAACTCAATGTAGAAGTCACAATAGGGGTCATAAGAACCTAGTTCTTCTTTTTATAGGTAGTCCTAATCCATATGTGGGTTCGTAATAATCAAATACAATAATTATAACCTAATTAAAGAAATATTTTAGAATTTTACCTAGTGGGAGATGCATTCCAAATAAAAACTCAATAGGACATGATTTGGACACAAGCTCCTAGCCAAACTCCTTCTTCTCCAATGCTCCTAGCAATCCAAGATCCTAGTGCTCCTTGATGATGATTAGGAAAGAGATTAAAAGTAGTTTGGTGGGATTTGGTGGAGAAATTGATCAATTTGGGAAAGAATACCAATATGAAATAATTTGGATAAAGAATGAGAGGAGAGAGAATCTCTTTCCTCCTATATTAGGGCCAGCCATATAATCCTAGGATTGGGTTAATGCAAAAAGTCCATAATATCCCTATTGGGTTGTCATGATGAAATAAATTAGTGGGAGTAGCTTCTCTTCCTAAAGAAGGTTAAATAAAAACCTTAATTAACGAGAATGGTTAGCTAATTTTGGTCCAATGCGACTAGTCTAATAAGTTGGTCCAAGTTGTCATATCAAGTCTAGTTAGGTTCACTAGTGTAATATCCATTAGGTAGTCTAATCTACTGACTAATAATGATATTAGGCACAATATACCACATACATATTTATATAAATAAAATATAAATACATTATTTATAATAATACAAAATGATAAAAATACTCCTATTTTAGAAATATGGTAGTGACAAGTCTACCATACTTAAAATAATTTGTCCTCGAAATTAAAGGACGAACTAGAACAAGAACAAGAACACAACAAAACAAGGAGAACAATACCTCAAGGCTCGAAGAGATAAGGGTACTGCTTGCACATTTCATCCTTCCTCTCCCTGGTTGACTCACCTGGGGAGTGATGCCTCCACGCGATATGAACCAAGAAAATGGTCTGGTTTTACAGTACCTTCTCCCTGTGATCCAGAATCTCCACTGGCCTCTCTGGACGAACTAGAACAAGAACACAACAAAACAAGGATAACAATACCTCAAGGCTCGAAGAGATAAGGGTACTGCTTGCACATTTCATCCTCCCTCTCCCTGGTTGATATATCAATGCTGGCATGGTAATTGTTGTTGTAAGCAAACTCTACCAGGTAAAGATGATCCTTCCAAGAACCTCATTGATCCAAAATACAAGTACGGAGCATATCTTCGAGAGTCTGAATAGTCCTTTCCGGTTGTCCGTCTGTCTGGGGGTGATATGCGATACTAAATTTGAGCTGAGTGTCCAAGCTAGCATACAAACTCGTCCAAAAGTGGGAAGTAAAATGACTTTTCTGATCTGAGATGATGCTCATAGGAACTCCATACAATCTAATAATCTATCGCACATATATCTCCGCTAGTTTCTCCGTAGAAGTACCCACTTTAAATTGTAAGAAGTGGGCTAATTTGGTCAACCTATCTACAATGACCTAAATTACGTCTTTTCCTCCTGGAGAACGCTAAATTCCCAAAACAAAATCTATAGTCACATGCTCCCACTTCCACTGTGAGATGGGTAAAAGATGAAGAAATCCCCCTGGCATCTGGCTATCCGCCTTTACCTGCTGGCACACTAAATACTTGGATATGAAGCGTGCCACCTCCCACTTTATACCATACTACCATACGTGCTCCCTTAGGTCTCGATATATCTTGTTGGCACCTGGATGCATCGAGTACTGAGAGCAATGCACCTCCTGCAGAATCTTCTCTCGCAACTCCCTACTCGGCACACATAACCTAGTACTATGCCACAATGATCCATCATCAGCAATATTGAAGTCCTCTGATAATCCCATCCGAACCTTTTTCCTGATACTACTCAGAGCCTCATCATCATACTGTGTAGCCCTGATTCTGTCTATCATCTCAGATTGTATCTGTAATCCCCATATCTGTATATCGATACCAGGAACAAGCTCTTCAATTTCTAAGCTCTCAAGATTGGCCAACAAGTGTCTATCCGTCGTCAAGTACATAGCCATCAGATACCTGCTCAAGGCTTTAGCGACTACGTTGGCCTTTCCTGGGTGATACTACAATAAAATATTGAATTACTTCATCAGCTCCAACCACCGCCTCTACCTCATGCTCAACTCTTTCTATGTAAACACGTACTTCAAGATCTTGTAGTCTGTAATAATCTCCATATGCTCTTACAGATAGTGTTTTCATAATTTTAGAGCAAAGATGACCGCTGCCAACTCCAAATCGTGGGTGGGGTAGTTCTTCACATGAGGACATAATTGCTTGGAAGCATAGGCAATCACCTTACCGTGCTGCTAAAGGATGCAACCCAAAACCTTCCCTGAAGCATTACTATAGATAGTGAATCCATATATCCCCGATGGCAACATCAATACTGGAGCTGTAGTCAATCTCTTCTTCTTCATCAAAGGCGGCCTGACAATCCTCTGTTCAAAAAAAATCCACATCCTTCCTAGTCATCCTAGTCATCAGCTCCGTTTTAAAACCCCTAATTTTATAAACCATATTAATTATTTAATTGAATTATAGTAAGTAGTAGCTAATTAGGAGAAATAGAATTTATTTAATTTTTATTTTAGGTGTTTGTACATTTAGAGGATTTATGGAGCCACCATAATTTTTTCCTAAATTATTTACATGTAGGAGACCCTATGGACAGTTGATAGATTAATGGTATGCACTAACAAAATTTCTAGAGTTTTTATATATATATTATATATATATATATATATATATATATATATATATATATATATATATGTAATGTTATTAAAGAAATAGAAAAGAAAAGAATTAGAAAAAAATAAAAAAGGAATAAGAAAAAGAGAAAGAAAAAGAAAAGAATTCTTAATGGGCTTTAAACCCAAACCTATATCCTAACCTACCCGTTACCAACCCAACCCCACAACCATTAGAGCAAGTAAACAGCAGCTGCGGCAGAACCCAAAACCCGTGTAGCATTCGACCCCCCCCCCCCGCGCTCTACCTATATATATGAACATCTCCCATTGAAACCCTAACCCTAAAACCATCTTCAATCCATCTCGACCTGAGGAGAGCCGCCGCCGATACCAGCCCAGAGCCGCCGTAGAGCTACCGCCACCCGCGACCGCACGACCGCCATTCGAGCCGCACCGCGACTGAAATACATAGCGAGTACTAAACAGCGAAGCTCTGTTCATGCCTCGTTTCCTGTGCCATCGCTCTACCAAATTCGACCCCGTCTTCACCGGTACATTTATGACCTATCTCCATTCCAATACTGTATGTTATTTTATCTCGAACAACGCGTAATCCTAAGCAAAATCAGCTACCAAGTTGGCAAAAAATGATAATTTTTAGAACGCAGAAAACTGCGGTAACTACCCATGTTCACGGACTCGTATCTCCCACCACAGAGATCCGAATCAAGTTTTTCTTTTTGGTATGCGAAGACCACCTGACCTAGATTAATTTTTGTCAATTACAATATTTTATTTGATGCTGTATGTAAAATTAAACTAAGTTAAAAATTATGAAAACCTACTTTTTCCAACTTCCAGAAATTGTGATACGTAGCACGCCCCACCAAACGGGACCGCCCTATTGTGTATCAAGTGCACCAAAAGGTGCGCACCGTATACCCAAACATGTGGGATTTTGCAGAAACTGATTCGGATGCGTGTGCGCGTCGAAATCAGCCCGTATCCGCAGAAATCTCCCATATCGTAACTTTTCTAAAATCTCATGCCATTTCGTATACGCTCGTCAGAATACGACAAAACTTATGCCACTGGACTCGTGGTATCGCGCTGGTCCTGTGACCCAATTTTCACACAATTCTGAGATAGTTGACCAAGCCGCCTATTGGCGGGCTCCACGGTTGACTTTTGGGGCAAAATTGTGTTTGGCTCACCGGAATCTATATTTGGACATACCGTTGAGTTCGTACTGACATTTAGAGTTTGTTTGACCTATAATTTATCCCATTTAGAGACCTTTACCCTTGGCACGCTTTTCGATGCAAAGTGGGCCACACGTAGACCCCACTTTGATCCAAATTTACCGTTTTGCCCCTGTGTCCAAATTGGTTGAAAGGGTAGTGATTTCTAGCTATCTCGCTGATTTCGAAAACATTGGTGATGTTTAGCCACCGAGCACCAGAGTACCAGAGGACACTCCTTATCTTCCGCTTGATAGTGACCACTCGGAGCACTAAGCGACTTGAGTAAGTTTCTTCTTGATCATCCAGTAGATCTTGTACTATATTCTTTTGAGGTGTTTAGCCACCGAGCACCTATTTAGCTCGTGTTTTGGACTTAACTTCTAGCCTACGGACCAGGCATGGTTAGCTTATTCTAGACTATGAGTTTATCATGTATTACTTATACTCTGCTAGTTCTTTATTTTGTATTTCTAGCTTCATGATTATCTATATATATTTGGTTTGGGATTCTTTATTATCTTCCTCCAGATAATCATATTCATTGTATGTTGTAGCTTGCTTATGATTGAGACACCTATGACTGCTTGACCTAGGATTGACTGTTGGATTGTAGCATTAACCCCCATGATCTACAGCTTCATCGTATATGCGGAGTACTGGCGTGCTCTTAGTATATGTATCTGGCTGTTGTCCGTCCCTGTTCTCCAGTATTCTTGTTTTGAGATGTGACATAATTTTAGTGGTGGCTGATCCAGGTCTATTTTTCAGACTTGTGGGAGATTATTGTGATTATAAGTCTCTATCATGATTATTTCTTCTTGATATCTATCATCTTATTCTATACCTCTGATCTGGACCTGTTATTTGGTTTGATCATTGATCTATCATGCCCCTTCGATTTATTCATTGTATCCTCTAACTTTTAGGGGCACTATTCCTGATCCTTCAGATCAGATCATTCAAGTTCCAGCGATGGCAGAGCAGCGACTAGTAGGTCAACAGATTCCTGGGGATCAGCCCCAGCCTTCAGGAGCAGTGTCTAGGATGGATCCAGGAGCTGAGCAATATGTTCAGCACGACCAGCCGGTAGCACCAGTTCAGCCATAACATCCTGATGTGTCACGATCTGCATCCGATGTAGGAATGCAAGTCGGGAACAACGCCCAGCCTACGCCACAGAATCGGCGATAGAATATTGTATGGATAATCTATCTAGCAATATAATAAATTACCAACAATAATAATATACTCAATCACAGATCTAAGATAGAACAAGCATGAATATGATAAAGAATAGAATAGTCACAAACAACTCATGAGTCTAGAATAATACATCAATGAGTATGAAAGAAATACTAACAAATAAGCTGGAGACAAATCCAGTACAAGAATACTAAGAAGCTACTAAACTTGGGTCATCTGTCTCAGTTGGATAAGTCCCTCCTGAACTAGGGTCTCTGACTCTAAATTCAAAACATCCTGAGGTCCATAATGTGTAGGGTACCGATCCTCATTGTTATATGAGAAAAATATATCCAGTCAGGAAAGGAGCAGAGTATATCTCTAACAGCAGTTCTAATCAATGATAAAAATTATGTAACAGTAAATAAATATGAATATACAAGATGCACAATAGATACAAGAGATACACAATAAGAAAATACTAGAATAAATACAAGAATGAACAATATGTCAATGAACAAGAATACTAATGTCTAAGTGAGTGAGTACTAGCTTTAACATGTGATCGGCTTGGGAACTTGCACAAGAGTATAATGGCCTGGCTGATCATACGTGCGGTGTATGATCAACACTCACAAGGAAAAAGACATGCACAAGGAGGGTATGATCACATATCTACACTAAAATACTCTCCACCCCCGACTGGTATAATAGATTCAACCATGGTATGCTATGGCACATGATTCTCTAGAAAGGTAGCAAATCTCTTCGAGAATCAGTGTCTGTACATGCACAAGATAATCAATAAAATAAGACTTGCAAAAGATACACCATATATAAGGAATAACATCTCATGACGAGATCCGAATATACCAATCCGTGTAACCATCGTGTCAAAAAATATGATATCTATACTAGATACAATGAACATAGAGGATATCATAAACGAGAAACTATCAGAGAATGTACTCGCCTGAAGTCCAATGAATAGTCTCACAGATTCTGATACAATGCCTCGAAGACCTAGATATGGAATACAACATCAATATCAGGTTCTGGAAAGCAAATAAGTTAAACTAGTTAATTTCTAGGTCAACAAGTCAACTCTAAGTCACAAGTCAAACTATGGTCAACTATAAGGTCAACTATGGTCAACTATGGTCAAACTATGGTCAAATGTGGTCCACTACCTAATTCTAGGTTGCAAAAGTCTAACACAAGGATATTGGGTTTAAATACTAAAGTCTAGGTCGTAGAACCCATATCTTAAAATACTAGAATACCGTATCTCCGGATACGTAAATAAATAGGTAAAATATCACATACAAATGCCAAAACAATATTATTAAATAAAATCTAAAAAAATATTAATTAAGTACCTTGGATTTGAACCAACTTGGTATCACAACATAAATCTATAATCTTGATACCCCAAATCCAATACCTTGGGTATCCCCAATATCTTGGTACTTACCTTGGTATCTTAAGGTAATACCCAAATACTTGTTATACTAACTACCATTAAGAATTTATATATGCTATACTAATTACTATACATATATTATAATGCAATTATCAAATAGGAATATATTTACTTATATATTAAATACCAAATATATATATATATATCTAATAATAGGAAATCTGCCAAACTGTCACTAAAGATCGATGTTGACTGTCGATGAAATCTCGATACTCAGATACGTTATCGATTTAGCGATGGTTCTGCTGCTGTCGCTAAACTGCTGTCGCTGCTGCTGCTGTAGGTTCTCGCTGCTGCTGCTTTTGCGACGGTTCTGCTGTCGCTAAACTGCCGTCGCTGCTGCTGTTGAATGCTACTGCTGCTGTTTTATTCTGTTGCGACGTTGCTGCTGCTTGCTACTGTTTGTGGTATTAAACGAAAGAATAAAAGTGTATTTCAATGATGGGGTTATAAGAGACCCGCATCCTTTGGTTTACAAACAAACTTGTACAATGTAATCCTATACGAGGATGTGGGAGTACAATTTATTTAATCTGGGTATAAATTGCTATAGGTGTCTGATCTGCGGTCGATCACTTTAGCTCTTGGACTACACGATGTTGAAGAAGTGCCGTGGAAGACAGGATGCAGCTTCGGAGGTTACAAAGGAGGGTGTATGCGCGATGCTGAAGGTCGTCGCTCCCTGTTCCTTGCCCGAGCTCTGGGTTCTCCTCTCTCTCTATCTCTCCTCCTTGATCTCTGGTTCGATGACCTTGTCCGATCTTCGATTTTCTAATTTTTTGACCTTTGATCTTATACTGGTTTTCTTGACCAATTTTTTGACCATTTTCCCCATTGATAAGGGTCTCTATTTATAGAGTTTTGGTGACAGTGACCACTCCGTCGGTGTAACAACCGAGGAGTGGACAGTACAGCACCCTTTTACACAACGGTTTAAAATAATCAATGCCTGCGTGTAAATGACCTTTTGAGTGAGCATGTGATGCGTGTCCAACTAAGGGGACAAAACGCGTATATCTGCTACGAAGATCACGGCGTAGAAGCCACGTAGGTAGGTATCCCTTGTGTAGCAGAGGTTGGTGTAAAAGCCAAGCGACTGTCACCTTGGCGTAGAAGCCAAAATAGGCATAGAAGCCGAGCAGGCATAGAAGCCGAATGGGCATAGAAGCCGAACAGGCATAGAAGCCGAATGGGCATAGAAGCCGAGCATGCATAGAAGCCGAATGGGCATAGAAGCCGAATGGTCGTAGAGACCGAGAGGGCGTTGGAAGCCGAGGGAGCACTGATCCTGAGCGGGCGTAGAAGCCACTGCGTACCGAGTCAAAGTGCTGATGCGGACGTCTTAGCCGGAATTACGGCTTTCGAAGATATAATCAAATCTTCTATATAGATTTGTTATCATCTTGTGCATTAAATACGGAGACGTATTTTTGGAGGTCTGCAGCCCTTCTGTGCATCCGTTGCGGAGACGTGCCTTGAGGGAAACTGTCACTGCTCTGTGCAATTAGACGTAGAGACGTGCCTCGAGCCCCGTACGAAGTGCAGCTTTTGACGTGGCAGCGGTTTGCCTTACTGCGGAGCGTGAAACAGCTCATGTTTGCCTATGTAAACAAGGCAGCATATTTCCTTGTACGCGAAAGAGCGGTTTATGCTGGGGGAATTTTGGTAGGCGACAGTTTGGTGATATTTAACCAAATCCTCTGCATTAAATGCAGAGATCCGCCATCATACTGCGGGGTGCGTCCCGAGGGGTCTGCCATCATTTTCAGCCATCGTCTGGGTAGCCGTGCAGTACTTTTTGTCAGGAGTCAGAGGCCAGGTTCATCGCATGATTTGACAGGTTCATTTCGGGGAAGACGAAGCGTTCCTCGTACGCTTTAACGCTGCTTTGAGAGCGGCTGGGTTTTACGCCATGGAGGCGATGCAGAACCCTATTTTACGTTGGATGGCTTCGAAGGCCTCTGTTTACGCTGCTTTGTATCAAGATGCTGCGCAGATTTTTCCAGCATATTTTTTATGCTTCTACAAGACCCCCTTCAAAGCTTTTAAATTCCTCAGAATTTGAAACGCTTTGAAAGAAGCATGAACGGCCCCTCGTAACTCGAAACGTTTCTGAATGGAGCGTTGAAACGGTCGGTACTGACTTTATGGCGGATTTATTGGGGACCGCTGTGATCTCTTGTGCCTATAAAAGGCTGGGGGGGTGAACCTGTTTCACCACATTCCCATTGCCATGCAGAGATGATCGCCGGAGCTCGTCGGGTCGATCTGAGGAAGAAGGAGATCATGTTCTTTCAGCATGTAAGGAGCCAAAAAAGACGGCATCTTCGAGCAAGTGTCCATTGCAACGATGGATCATGGAAGGATATCTTAGCCTCCCTTGCTCGGGATAATCAGCAACTTTGTATGGCGTTGCACCGGGAGAGAGGAAGGGTCGTATTAGACCATACTGCTTGCTAGCAGCGCCTTCTCTCGTTGCCTCTGGTGACGAGAGGCAGACAGACTAGCTCTGTCCCGGTTTGAGCGATGCACAGAGCTTGGGACCTGCAAAATCTATGCAAGCCCCAACTCTGTCGTATCCCGCCGGTGATCATTGCCATGTCAGCCAGTTTGCAGGAACTTGACTGGCTGCTAGAGAAGACGGATGAAGAATTGACGCCCCGGCGAGAACCTGTCAGAACAGCTTCTGGGCGATCTTCAGACGACGATGAGAAAATCTTTTGTAGAAGGAATTTCCCTCATATGTAATCACGAAAAATGAAGAAAACCCCTGTAGACAGGGTTTCCCTCATATGTAATTATGATTTTTCAAATAAAGTCGTCTTTCTTCTCTGCATATGATCGTCTTTGCCACACGTTGCTTATGAAGTCTGGATATGTGCAGCTTCGACACGTCTGAATCTTTACACCGACTCTGATAGGAAGAGTATTAGGCCCTGTCCTTTACGCGTAGCGAATAGTCCATAGAACCCCGCTGAGCGTCCTTGAACATTTAGAACTGTCCTGTTGCTAGGACTGAGGGACGACGTAGAATTCTGAACTGTTGCTTCTCTAATGAGCAGGATCTTGTTCGGACTTCGTCTTCAAGAATGATCTCTCGAAACTCCCTTGGAATAGGGTCGAGGTTTTTGACTGTCGAATTGAGTTGCCACCTTGATAGACGGAATGTTTAGACTGGAGTCTGGATGAACCTCCAATTTTGGACCCGAGAAGAGTAATTTCTCAATGTTTGAACTCTGTATGCTTGGGTATTTGGGATGCTCTGGGTCAAGAACGAGTATCTTCTGTGAGAACTCTTTGCAATTGACCGCCTTGGGGACTGTTCGGATATGCGAAAAGTCTTGGAGCGCGAAATCATCAGTCTGTAGCCTCTGAGCGTAAAAACACCACCGAGCGCAAAATCGTAGACTTGTGGTTCCTGAGCGTGAAGTCATAGGTTTGTTGCCTCTCGAGCATAAAAGCTACTGAGCACAAAGGCATCCGGGCATAAATCGTAGACTTGTGGCTGTCGAACATGAAGCCGTAGATCTGTTGCTGTCGAGCGTAGAAAAGCTCCTTTAGCGCAGAACTGTAGATCTGTAGCCTGTGAGCGTAAGAACACCATCGAGCGTGAAATCGTAGACTTGTGGTTCCTGAGCGTGAAGTCATAGGTTTGCTGCCTCTCGAGCATAAAAGCTACCGAGCACAAAGACATCCGGGCATAAACCGTAGACTTGTAGTTGTCGAACATGAAGCAGTAGATCTGTTGCTGTCGAGCGTAGAAAAGCTTCTTTTAGCGCATAACTGTAGATCTGTAGCCTGTGAGCGTAAGAACACCATCGAGCGTGAAATTATGGACTTGTGGTTCCTGAGCGTGAAGTCGTAGGTTTGCTGCCTCTCGAGCATAAAAGCTACTGAGCACAAAGGCATCCGGGCATAAATCGTAGACTTGTAGCTGTCGAACATGAAGCCGTAGATCTGTTGCTGTCGAGCGTAGAAAAGCTCCTTTAGCGCAGAACTGTAGATCTGTACTCCTGAAAAGAAAATTTCTTCGAGCGTGAGGTTTTGCGGATCTATTGCTTCAGAGCGTAAACTGAGCACCACCGAGCGTGAGATCGTCGATTTGGTATCTGTTGAGCATAAAGTCGTAGGTTTGTGGCCTCTCGAGCATAAAAGCTACCGAGCACAAAGGCATCCGGGCGTAAAACCATAGACTTGCCGCTTGCGAGCGTAAAACCGTAGATCTGTTGCTGTCGAGCGTAGAAAAAGCTCCTTTAGCGTAGAACCCGCTGAACCGTCTTGCACGAAAAAACCTTTCGAATTCGCTGACTGTCCGTTTTTCGAGGGTAGTGGGCTGACGTAGCATCCAATCATAATCAACTCTTAATTGCGAGATTCGGTTGGGGTCTCGAGGGGTCCGTCCGAGGATTCGAGGAGTCGACTCGGACCGTATATATACCCCAAGCTTTTGATAGAAAAAGTTTTTTATCTGTCTTCTGCGAGTCGACTGTTCGAGTTTTCCTTCGTTCCTTCTCCGAGCACTTCGAGTCCTCAGAAATGGCGTCGAAACAAACTTCCTCCGCTAAGGGAAAGAGCGTAGGTTCTTCTTCTCGTTCTTCGGTACCGGAGAGAGAATCTTCGGTCGGGCAAGGTGAACCTCCTTCCGAGAGGAGCATCCCGCCGATGAGCAGCGCACCCGGCTTTAGAGGTAGAGCCTTTTGGGATGACACAAACGACAAAAAATCCTTCGCACACGTTGAACGTGACCGCGCTAGGTCGTCTTCTGTGCTGATAGCCTCTTTTGAGGAAGATGATGCACGGAGACGTTTTTATCTTTTATGCCCACATTTCTAATGTGCCAGCTTAAGAACTCCATATTTTCGTAGTTTCGAGCGTAAAAGCTCTGGCTAACGAAAATCGGGGTATATCGTAAATTTTGAATTTTACGCTTGCGGAGGAGACTTCCGGCGTATAGAGACCAAATTTGCGCAATCTTGGCGTAAAGCACAGACTGTCATTTTCTTTTGGTCCGCACTTATGCAGGATTTGTAATGACCTATTTTCCTTGCACTTTTGCAGTTGATTTGGGTGAGTCACCGCTGGCTGAGGTGATGGGCTCCGCTGCCGGGATGCTGCACTCGAACTACCTGGAGGATCTGTCCCATGTGGCCTTTCCCATCTCTGGACCCCAGTACCCTGAGGGCAGTGAGTTTCTGATATTGGCCCAGGGTGAGCGAATGTTGTTGAGCATGATCCATGGCGAACCCTTGACACATGTAGACGGGGAGCAGTACATAAAGCCGGCTTTCCTCTTTGGGGACATGATCGATAAACAGTCCCAGACGAAGCCTAAGAGGGAGCCTTGGGTCTTCCCTGCCGGGAATTTGGTCTTGTATCTGCCGACGATGCCGAGGGATTATCCTATCTCGGCTTTGTCCCATGCGACGCATCCTAGGAAGATATCGTGGAAGCTGACTCCTGATCTTCACGGGAAGCCTGGAAAGATCTTTCATCTGAAAGGAGCCGACCAGGGGTCGTTTGTCAGCTGCCCCTCCGGCGTTGTGACGCTGTTCCGGGGGCTGTGCCCGGGTAATGTCCTGAGTGAAGTTAGCTCGGTGATCCAGCCTATTCAGTTGCCGACCTTCTGCAACGACTTCATGAGTCGAGGTGGGATATACCCCAAGGAGAATCCTCGGTGCAACGGGTGGATCGCCCCAACGAACTCCCGATGGAGATGCCTAATTGATTGGGCCTTGTCGCACTTCCGAAGAGAGCTGGAGGACATCGGACTATACGCCGCTGTGAGCGCGACGGGTGTTGGGTTGCCTCCCAATGCTAATTTGTTCTTGGCACTGATGGAGCGGTATATTCCGCTCACCGGGACCTTCGCCACTCCACTGGGGGAGTTAGGATTGGCCCTCCATGAGATGGCAGTTGTCTCGAGACTGCCGATGGGGGATACCCCATATGAAGAGTATGTCCCCACCAACCGGGAGTTGGGGGATTTGGACCCTCGGGTGGCGGAAGTATATCAGGAGCTGATGTGTCAGTACTTCGTGTGCACCGCTTTTTATGACGAGCCCTCGGATTTGGCCCATACCACTAAGTGGATGTCTTACCTCTTCTTCCATCGGGCTTGGGCCGCCAAGTCGGAGAAAGCTTCGGGGGGTAAGAATAAGCCCGTAAACTGCTTGAGCGTCCTTAGTGCCCAGGTGGTCGAGGCTCTTATGGAGGACGCCAAGGCTCCCGATCAGATTCTCGTTAAGGGGGTAGAAAAATACCCCGAAGGCACCAAGGCCCACAGTTACTTGAGGCGCTGTCACAGGCCTCTATCTAAGGAAGCCCAGCTGGCTGGTTTCCTCTCCATATGGCTGCGTCAAGTGGTAGTGCCCGGTATTGCGTCTGTAGATCAAATTCATCGGAATATCCTATGGCCCGCAGTGCGTCTGGTGTTTGGGGCAAGACTGGGCCTGCTTCCTGCCATGGTGTGCCGTATTCAGGCTGGCCTGAGGGCCATGACCGATGGGTTGCTCGTCGATGAAGCTCGGCGTGAGAGTTTTCCCAGGGTGGAATTGCCATACCTGTATCTGATGGGTTGGTTAATTCTCCACAACCCCCGGGTGATGTCTTCCGGTTTTGGCAGCAGCTCAGAGGGCATATTCCTGTTGAATTACAGGGATTCTACCTGGAATGTGAACACAGTTTTAGACTGTCGGTTAGTGTTGAACCTCAGCCACGGCTAGAAGATCCTCTGTACTCCCCCTCCGGTACATCGCAACCAATCTGGGGTGTGGCTTGAGGATTCAGGTGGAGAGAAGACCGTTCTTTCTCCGGAGGCTTTTAATTGGTTGGTCTGTATCAGACCATCCCATCTGCTGTATAGGAGCGAAGACTATTGCATCTTCGAGCCCTACTTGCCTAGTCGATTTGCCAGGCAGTTCGGGTACGATCAATTGCACGTGGGTAATGCCGTCACCAGCTTCAGGCCCAGGGACAGACTCATTGATGGAGCTAGAGGGTGGCGATATTTCATCATGGGTTGTACGGGGGCAATTTTTATCGTGCCGGTCGTTACAACCTCCACGGAGCTGCGCATCCTTCACACTTACGTCCAGTTTTATGTGGCGATTAACACCTTCCATCACGATTTTGACATGCGGGGAAGCTTTAGAGTGCCTTCTGCCAAGCCTGGGGGAAGAATCGAAGTCCCCTCGGTTTCTTCTGACGAGGGCGAGGAGTCTGGTACTCCGGATGAGCTCCTGGTGTCGTTGCCGAGGTGTGTAGTGCCTGCGCCGGCGGGGGCTTTGATAGTCTCCTCTGGGAAGCGACGGGCTTCTGCTCCGAAGGAAGCTTCCCTTCGTAAGAGGAGGAAGGAGACGGTGGCTCGTCCTCTCCGCATTCCTGGTATTGAGGCTCCCGTGAGTGAGTCGGCACCTCCCTATATCAGGGATGAATCTTTGGCTGGAGGTTCCTCGCCTTTTAGAGAGGGACCTTCTACAGCTCCGGCTGGTGGCGCCGGGGAGTTCTCGCTAGAGGTTGCCGTCGCTGTGGCTGCTTTAAGCAGCGGAGCGGGATTGCCCACGTGGCCGCTGCAGATGGGAGAATCTTTCCCGAGGTCAGCAGTAGGGGAAGTTGCTTCTGTGTCAGCGAGCGTGCTTGGCGAGACTCCGGCTGACGAACCTCGACCGCGTCTTGGGGAAGGCTTGACCGAACTTTTGGCGATGTCGGTCGGCCCACCTCCTTCTCCAGGCATGACAGGTCGTATTGCGTCCTTAAGGCGTGGTTTAGCCATATCAGGTGCAGACGCGTCGTATATGCCGTTGGCTCCTAGTGAAGATGTGGAGGTGCCTAATTCCGAGGCAGAGGTGTCTTCGGGGGCCAGTTCACCTGGAGAGGTTTCGTCGTCTCAAGAGGGGGACGAACCAATTATCGCGACCTCGCCTTTCGCGAGTATGTCGATGACCTCGATCGTTGCCGTCACACCTTTTTCGGCCGCGCCGCCCGTCGAGGCGGCGACGGTGGCTACCTCGTCTGCAACTGTCCCTGGAGAGGGAGTTACTAGCATCGCGGTTACTCCGGACGTTCAGTCGGGTCTAGTCGCGTTGACCGAGCAGCATACCAGCCTTGTCTACACCGGTTTACAAACGATGATACCGATGGTGTTGGCGAAGAAACTTGACTTCGAGCTCCTGAAGAAGACTTCTCAGCTTTCGATCGAGGTTGTCAGGGGGATTGGCAATCCTAGAGTAGCTGACGCTTTGGAGGCGGTGGTTAATGGTTTAGAGCAACCCGTTAACGAATATTTGCAGCGGGCGGAGGCCAGCCTTGATGCTGATGTCCAGGCTCGATTCGACCTCATGGCTGAGCGGCTCGCTACCAAGCTTGCAAGTCTAGACAACTCTATCCAGAAGCATAAGCTGGAGATGGATAGAAGAAAGGCTGTTGTGGAAGAAGCTCTTGCTGTCGAGATGAAGTGTCGATCCGAGCATGAAGGGAATACAGCGAGGGTCTCCAAGCTGAGGGAAAAACTTGCTCTGGCAGAGGAGCGGGCCTCCCAGTCGTTGGCAGGTTCAGAGGTAGCGATTGGTCGACTGAGTGAAGCGCGACGGGATCTGTACCGTGTGGAAGCTGCCCGTGCGGACTGTCTTCGGGCAAGGGCTAACCTGACCCTTACGCATACCCCCGAGGCACAGCTAGAGCGGGCTCGCGCCGTTGCCTTGGCCCTTAGGAATGAGAGGATAGCTGCACTGGAGCGGCAGATTCGTGATCTGATTACTCCGCCATCTTGATGTATCTCTCCCTATGTAATTTCGTCTCCTTCTGGGAATGAATAAAAGCGACTCTTTTCTGACTGTGGTGGACCCGTCATTTCGGAATGTAAATGACAGTTTTTTTAAGTGAGGGGGATATCAGAGGTAGTATGGACCTAACATACTCTCGATAAACCTCTTTAGTAGGATATATCTATTTAGAGGTCGTATAGACATGATAGGATATGACCTAACTAGTTTCTCTTCTTGGGGTAGTTTCGTCAGAATTGAGATTCTCGCTATGCTCCGCCTGGGCAGGGGGGAAATTAAGCGTAGTATCTTTTCAGGAACTTGCCGTTGATGGGAGCCATTAATAGGTCTCCGTTAGGCTGGGCTATCCTGTAGGCGCCGTTCGAAAACGTTGTCTCGATCACATAAGGGCCTTCCCACTTGGGCTGGAATTTGCCTTTACTTCTGTGAGTTAAAATCATCGGCCTTCTTACTGCTAGAACCAGCTCGCCGACTTTGAACACCATTTCCTTTACTTTATGGTTAAAAGCCCTGGAAATGCGTGCTTGGTAGAGCGTGATGCGCTGTTGAGCTTGGAGGCGTTTCTCGTCTAATCCTTCTAGCTCCTGAAGCCTTAAGAGGTCATTCTTTTCTTGAGTCAGCTCATTAGCCACAGCTATTCTGAGCGACGGGATCTGGATTTCAATGGGAAGAACTGCTTCGCTCCCGTAGACCAGCGAGAATGGGGTACAACCCGTCGGCGTTCGTACCGTTGTGCGGTATGCCCAGAGGCATTCGCCCAGCTTTTCGTTCCAGTCTCTCTTGTTTGAAGAGACAAACTTCTTCAAGAGTTTGATAATGATTTTGTTGAAAGCTTCCGCCAGACCATTAGCAGCTGGATAGCACGCCGTGGAGGCAACATTGTGTATCCGGTTTTTATCGCAAAACCGATGAAACGTTTGGCTAATGAACTGGGGCCCATTGTCGTAAATTATCCTCTGGGGTACCCCGAAGTGATAGATGACGTGATGTTTGATGAAGCTGACCACGTTGGATGCCTTTACCTCAGTGAGGGGGATTGCTTCGGCCCATTTGGAAAAGTAATCCGTGATGGCCAATATGAACTGGTGACCCCTGGAAGACGACGGGTGAATAGGACCGATGATATCTATTCCCCATGCTTCGAAAGGCCAGGATGCGACCGTAGGATGTAGATGTTTCGACGGTTGATGTATGAAGTCTGCATGAACCTGACAGGCTCCGCAATGCTTTGCATACTGTATTGCATCTGCGATCATGGTCGGCCAGTAATAGCCCATCCTCCTGATGCGATCCTGTAGCTTAGGCCCGGGTTGATGCGCTCCGCATACGCCGTCGTGAGCTTCACGGATAATCTGCTGTGCTTCGGTGCCAGAGAGACACCTCAACAGCAGTCCGTCGTAGGTCCGGCGATACAGGCATTGTGAAGACGCATCGAAGTAGAAGCGTAGCGATCGTCTCTTGACGGATACTGCTTCCTTGGGGTTCTCCGATAAGATTCCGAATACCACGAAATCTATGAAAGGACTTGTCCATTCTCTTGTAGGAGGATCGGCGTCTACAACGTAGCTGCGTTCTATGTGACAGCTGTTCTTCACACAGAACAAATCTCTGTTAAGAAGGATTACCGAATCTTGCCTTCTTATAGGAGCGGCTAAGTCTGCGGCCAAGCTGGCCAGGGCGTCAGCTTCCAGATTCTGAGATCGAGGTACGTGCTCTAGGAAGAACCCTTTGAACGTCATGGCTATCTCGATTGTCGCCCGGTGATAGGGGATGAGGTCTGGATTACGAACTTCGTATATTCCCCTGACTTGATTGACGATGAGCAGAGAATCACCGAAAGCCTCCAGGGATTCTACCCCCAGTTCCGTAGCAACTTGGAGCCCAATTAGTAGAGCGTTGTATTCCGCCACGTTGTTGGAGCAGGGCTCGCTAAGAGAGTATGCTCGGTAGATGACGAGTTGATCCGGGGTAACTAGGACGACTCCCACTCCTGAAACGACGTTTCCTTTAGGACCGGTTCTGGAGGCGCCATCAAAGAACAATTGCCATACGTCGCTTTTCCTTGTGAAGTTATATTCTGCAACTTCATCGGGGATGTCCTCGTATAGTTTGGAGGTCTCCGGGATCGGATGAGCCGCTAGGAAGTCGGCCAGCGCTTGGCCTTTGACGGATTTCTGTGGGATGTACACTATGTCGTATGGTGTCAGCAGCATCGCCCACGTTGCGAGTCGGGAGTTGAGGGCACTTGGCTTGCTCATCAGCACTCGGAGGGGGTTGATTCTGGAGATGATATGAATAGTCTGGCCGGTGACGTAGTGCCGCATTTTCTGGACAGCGAACATCAGAGCCAAGCATTCCTTCTCCACTGGGTTGTACCGGTATTCGGCCCCGACCATCATTCTGCTAAGGTAGTAGATAGCCTGTTCATGACCTGCATCATTTTTCTGCGCGAGGAGAGCTCCTAGCGAATGATCCATTGCCCGTACGTACAGCAAGAATGGTTTTCCCATGACGGGAGGCACCAGAACTGGCGGGCTGGTTAGGTAGCGTTTGATATCCTCGAACGCTTGCTGACAGGTTTCGTCCCATATGAAGGATACACCTTTCTTCATGAGATGAGAGAAGGGCTGACATCTCCCCGAGAGGTTGGATATGAACCGCCGAATATAAGCCAGACGTCCTTGGAACCCCCTGAGTTCCCTCAGATTACAGGGTGGTCGCATTACCGTGATCGCTTGGACTTTGTCAGGGTCTACTTCGATACCTTTGGTGGTAATGACAAACCCCAGGAACTTGCCACTGGATACACCCAGAAAGGACTTTGTAGGGTTCATTTTGAGTTGATGCTGGCACATTAATTCGAATACCGCCCTTAGGTCTTGGATGTGATCACCTTTAAGGCAACTTTTGACGGCTATGTCGTCTATGTAGCATTCCACTATTTTACGTAAATGCCCACGGAATATGTTACTCATAGCCCGTTGGTACATAGCCCCAGCGTTCTTTAACCCGAAGGGCATAACCGTATAGCAATATACCCCCAGTGGTGTCCGGAAGGCAGTGTGCTTCTCGTCTTCAGGATGCATCTTGATCTGATTGTATCCTGAGAACCCGTCCATGAAAGACATGCGTTCGAAGCCGCAGGTATTGTCGATCATGATGTCCGTGATGGGGAGAGGGAATTCATCTTTGGGGCAGGCCGCATTCAGATCTCGGTAGTCGATGCAGATGCGTACCTTCCCATTTTTCTTTATGACTGGGACCACGTTAGCGACCCTGTCGGGGTGTTGTTCCTCCCGGATGAAACCGCAGGTTATCAACTTCTTGACTTCAGCTTCGATGGCGTCCATCATATCGGGGCGGAACCGTCGTTGGTGCTGCTTTACTGGCTTCGAATCGGTTAATATATTGAGCATATGAGTAGCTACCTTCGGGTCTAGGCCCGGCATGTCCTCGTAATCCCATACGAAGACGTCAATATATTCCTTTATCAGCTGTATAACTTCTTCCTTTTCAGGTGGGGGAAGATTGTTACTGACAAATATTGGCTTTGGTGAGAGCTCGCTCCCAACGTTGTTCTGGACGACTTCGTCCTTGGTGGGAGGTTCTCTCTGCTCGAAGCAGAATTTCCACTGCGTATCCATTTGTTGAGCCCAGGGGTCATCCTTGAATGGCTCCGCATCCTGCTCCTCGGCTTCTGAGGGATTCGTCATCACCATATTCACTGACAGTGCTTGTTCGAGAGCATCCGGCGAGTTGGAGGGTGATGAGCTGTTCTGGGAAGAGGAAAAGGGGTCCTCTTTTGGCTCGAAAGTCGCGAGGGAGGTGGCATACCCTAACCCGAGACAAGTTTGTTGATTACGGGGGTTGCCGCACGGCGGCGTTCATCTGCCTTTTCCGTAGTTGAGGCCTGGCTTCCATTTCAAGTCGTAGCCCATGTTTTGCATAATCTTTAGCGCTTGCGGGCTATAACGGTGAACCTGTATTTTCCCGGTGTCGTCATCGAAAGGGTCTTCTTGGACAATCGGTTGATTCCGCATGCGACCGAAGACTATTGAGCGCTGACTGCTGCAGGTAGGTGGGACGATGAAGATAGAATCCTCATGTGGCCCATACGTCGTGACGACGTTGGATGACGATGCTACTTCCCAGACATATGGGCGATAGGAGCCTATAGCTTTCAAGAATTTTTGTGCTACGGGTTCTACCTCGTCATGTGGAGTGGGTCCCCGTACTGGAATTTGAGCATAAATATACTGGAAACGAGGATGTTTATTATCATCTGGAACTTCACTCCTGGTCGCCTTTACACCAGTTGACTGCCTGTTGCGTCGAAGGTTGATGACCAAGGGTGGAGGCTTTTGGTTCAAAGTGATCACTAGAGGATCACCCCCTTCTCCTGTCTTGGTCTTGCCCAGGTGGATAGCCAAAGGTTCTATGGCTTTCGGACGAGTGGTTCGTCCCTTCACTTTAATGGACAGCGGCAGTATGGCAGAGGGCCCTTCCGGCTCCCGGTGGGATTCCTCCTTTGCCTCGCCCGACCCTTCTTCCACGTGGTCCTGGGAGTACAACACGGCATCCGAATAGTACGACTCTATTCCTTTGAACGGGTTTAGGTCAGCTACCTCCGTTTGCACTGTTCCTTGTGTGTCTACATACTTAAGGCATTGATGTAGGGTTGAAGGAACGATGTTGTGGTCGTGAATCCACGGTCTTCCTAGCAGGATATTGTAAGACACCTCTGAGTTGATGACGTAACATGTGGCCACCGACCTAAGGTTGTCGATCTGGATTCTCAAGCGAATTTTCTCCAGTGGCTTACTTTTTCCGGCATTGAAACCCACGATTGTAGTGGTAGTGTAAGCCAGTTCGCTGGTAGGGATTCTCAGTGGCCTTAGCAGACTGTGCGGGATGATGCTGATCGATGATCCCGGATCTATGTCAATCCGGTCGACCTCCATGGAACCGACGTACCGGGTGTAATAGAGGGGCCTGTCATGTCTGTTATGTTTTAACAGCATGTCGTCTTGAGTGAAGGTGATGTTTGGGACCACCTCCATTATGCTGTGGCACTGAGGATATGCCACTGGCTCCTCGTCGGGGGACTTGAGTTGGGTCAAGTATGCCTCTGCCTGCATCAGCGCTTCACTCAGGGCTAGACGAGTGTCTGGGGAGAGCCTGAGTAGCTCAAAGATGGACAACCTGGCTGGCGTATTGGCTAGTTGGGCCAGGATGTCAAATTTGTATGGCTTCTCTAAACCTTTGCCCGGAATATTTTTTACAGGTTTGTCGAAGCATATTTCTTTCTACTTTCCCTTTTCCGTCGGAGTAGGTTTCGCAGGGCTGACGTTTGGCACGACGGGACCTTGCTCTGGAGGTTTAGTAACTGGAGCATCAGCTGGCGCGCCTTCCTGGTTTGCTCCGTTGTCGTCGAGGTAGGCCCTCCCTGAACGGGTTGCGACAAGTACCTCGTCTTCGTCTGATGCAGAAGAAGTTGTGATCATGTGGCATGATCTGTATTTGGGACTCTTCTCGGAGGTAGGCCTGGCCGCCTTGGTCTCCCTCTCGAGCTCTGGCACTAAATCCGGGTGAACCCACATTATCTCGCCCTGCCGGGTAGTTAGGGGCACCAGGTTGTGATTTTGACCCCTAGCCGGGGGGAGGTTAACGATGTTCATCGTCGCCCGGGACATAGGTGCAACACCATTAGGGACCCTTTGGGGAGGTAGATTGCCAAACTGCAGAGAGATCATGCTGGCCGCGACCGTCTTCTCGGTGCTGTGCAGAGTGATGGCTTTAGCATCAATTAATCCCTGGATCTTCCATTTTAGTACATAGCACGCCTTTGTCGGGTGGTGTACGTATCTGTGGAAGACGCAGTATTTGGGGTCGTCGGTATTGCCAACCTCCTGGGGCCGCCTTAGCTCCGGGAGGGTGATCTTGCCGCTTTTGACGAGACACTCAAAGATACTTGGGATATCGTCGTCGTCGAAAGAGTAGACTTCGACGGGCCTGGAAGTCCCGAGTTTTGCTTGCGTGGTCGCTGCAATCTTTGGTCTGGCTGTGTTGATTGCCAAGGCTTCTTTCCCTTTGGGACCGCGAGGGTGGTCACTGCTAGGAGATGACCTCTTGCCTCTGTCAGAGGCGGAGATCATGATGCCATTGTCGCGCGCCTTACGACTGTTGTCTTCGGCGGCTACTGCCGAGATGATGAACGAGGGCCAATCATGGAACTGATATGGTCCTGTGAACACCGAGACCACGGGCAGGAGATTTTTTCTGCAAATGTCTACCAATGCAGAGTCTGGAACTCCTGGGGGCATTTGTAAGGTGGCCTGACGAAAGCGTTCGATGAAGATGCGGACGTCTTCCTTTTCCTTCTGTTTGACTTCGATGAGGGAGGACATAGACATGTCCATTCCTCCCTCGTAGAATCGTGTGAAGAACAGAGCTTTAAAGTCCTCGAAGGAAGTAATGCAGTTGTCCGCCAAGCTACGGTACCACTGGTAGGCTACTCCCGAGAGACAGCCTTTGAACACCCGAGTGAGGAGGGCATCGTTCCCTTGTAACAACACCATCATCATACTGAAATAGTTCATGTACTGACTTGGTGATGTTTTTCCCTCGAACAGAGCCATACTCTGAGGTTTGTATTTTGGAGGAAAGGGGACCTCCTCCCAGGTAGCTGGGTAGGGCTGGTTGATTCCCAGTTTTTTGAGTTGATCTTTGTGCTTCAAGGCGTCGAACTGGGCTTTTAACTCTCGTACTGCCTGTATCGGATTCTCAGTTGGAAGTGGGGCTACTGAGTGGTGCGGAGTCAGTTGTATTGTAGCTCCAGTAGGAGGTAGGGCATTTTCTAGGTGAGGCAGCGGAGGAACTGTTTACTCTTGATCCAGCGTAGGCTCTTGGCTTGGGTTGGATGGTGGTGAGTCCACCCCCGCGCGTATCTGAGTTGGTGGGACCGACGTCTGAGCCATGGTAGTTGCGTGCTGAGCGAGCATCATCTGGTGCATATTTTCTATTACGGATTGCATTTGTTTCAGAGATGTCTCCAGCATAGTGATGCGTTCCGCGTTCCCTGATGGCGAAGCTTCCTCGCGCTCATCTTCAATGGCGTAAGCTCCCATTTCCCTAGGGGTCATTGAGGGATTAGTATAGGTCGTTATAGAAGTTGACTCCATACTTTTTGCCTCTGATTCGGGAACTTGGCGACCTTCGGCGTCGGAATCAGAAGAGGATGACGCTGGTTGTTGTGACCTAGCGTGAGTGTTTTGGAACACCCCGGCTTCAATGTCTTTGAGGGTCTTGCTAAACCTCCTTCGGCTCAGAGGTCTGGAAGGCTGACGTCTTGAGCTCGACCCTCCTCTAGGTATGTGTGAAGCCATGTTCACAGACGCATGCGCGGGTTCCCCTTCCGGAAAGGACAGCGAGTAGCTCAACCTGTCGAAGACCGATTATTTCGCCTTGGAGCAGTAGCAATTAATCACAACTTTATGACTATTACAATAGCGTTCGCCAGGAGGTGAGATAGTCATGTTGGAAGGTCCTCTTTTTTTACGCCTCCTGGTTAGATATTTGCGTAGGTCAGGAAGGTTTCTTTCCGTCGCTTGAGTTTGTTTTACGCCGAGGGACCGTGCCTGGCGTAATCTGGAGGTTCGCTCAGTCTGGCGTGAGGCTGAAGAGGCCCTCAGTTGGCCATTAGCTTCTCGCGTAATCCGGAGAATAGGCAGATCATTCTTTTGCTGGCGTAAAGGCCCAGTAGTTGAATATTCACCCGCCTGCTTTCCTTTGCGGAGATGGCCACGCTCGTCTGGTTCACCGTAAAGGTCAGATGTCATTTTGCGCGTAGAGCGTGATCTGTACTTCTGATTTGGTGTTGAGGCGCCATCAGAGGTCTTGTCTGTACCGCGCGTAGCGGGAGACTGATTTCTGCGCGTAGAACGCAGTGGATACTTCTGGGTTAGCGCTGAGGCTTTGCCAGAAGCTTTCTCTGTACCGCGCGTAGCGGGAAACTGATTTCTACGCGTATAGCGCAGAGGATACTCCTGGGTTAGCGCTGAGGCTTTGCCAGAAGCTTTGTCTGTACCGCGCGTAGCGGGAGACTGATTTCTGCACGTATAGTGCAGATGATACTCCTGGGTTAGCGCTGAGGCTTTGCCAGAAGTTTTGTCTTTACCGCGCGTAGCGGGAGACTGAATTTTATGTGTGGGGCACGGAGGGAGCGATGCTACTACCTCATTGGTCGGAGAGATCGGAGAGATCGGAGAGTCCACAGGAATGGCGGAGGATGTCTTGGGCATCCACACTTTGCGTAGCTTCCTGCTGTCTTGGACGGAAAGAGAGTGAGAGCTACCCCCAGTCCGAAGCATGTCTTCGTAGGCAGACTGGTCGAACTGAACGACCAGTGTCTTCTTCACGGTTCCTACAGATACCGTATCGTGTTGAGCAATTACTTCCTCGTCAGAAGAGAAAGATGTCCCCAGCAGAGTCGCCATCTTGTTTGTGGTATTAAACGAAAGAATGAAAGTGTATTTCAATGACGGGGTTATAAGAGACCCGCGCCCTTTGGTTTACAAACAAACTTGTACAATGTAATCCTATATGAGGATGTGGGAGTACAATTTATTTAATCTGGGTATAAATTGCTATAGGTGTCTGATATGCGGTCGATCACTTTAGCCCTTGGACTACACGATGTTGAAGAAGTGTCGTGGAAGACAGGATGCAGCTTCGGAGGTTTCAAAGGAGGGTGGATGCGCGATGCTGAAGGTCGTCGCTCCCTGTTCCTTGCCCGAGCTCTGGGTTCTCCTCTCTCTCTATCTCTCCTCCTTGATCTCTGGTTCGATGACCTTGTCCGATCTTCGAGTTTCTAATTTTTTGACCTTTGATCTTGTACTGGTTTTCTTGACCAAATTTCTGACCTTTTTCCCCATTGATAGGGGTCTCTATTTATAGAGTTTTGGTGACAGTGACCACTCCGTCGGTGTAACAACCGAGGAGTGGACAGTACAGCACCCTTTTACACAACAGTTTAAAATAACCAATGCCTGCGTGTAAATGACCTTTTGAGTGAGCATGTGACGCGTGTCCAACTAAGGGGACAAAATGCGTATATCTGCTACGAAGATCACGGCGTAGAAGCCACGTAGGTAGGTATCCCTTGTGTAGCAGAGGTTGGCGTAAAAGCCAAGCGACTGTCACCTTGGCGTAGAAGCCAAAATAGGCATAGAAGTCGAGCAGGCATAGAAGCCGAATGGGCATAGAAGCCGAACAGGCATAGAAGCCGAATGGGCATAGAAGCCGAGCAGGCATAGAAGCCGAATGGGCATAGAAGCCGAATGGTCGTAGAGACCGAGAGGGCGTTGGAAGCCGAGGGAGCACTGATCCTGAGCGGGCGTAGAAGCCACTGCGTACCGAGTTGAAGTGCTGATGCGGACGTCTTAGCCGAAATTACGGCTTTCGAAGATGTAATCAAATCTTCTACAGAGATTTGTCATCATCTTGTGCATTAAATGCGGAGACGTGTTTTTGGAGGTCTGCAGCCCTTCTGTGCATCCGACGCGGAGACGTGCCTTGAGGGAAACGGTCACTGCTCTGTACAATTAGACGTAGAGACGTGCCTCGAGCCCCGTACGAAGTACAGCTTTTGACGTGGCAGCGGTTTGCCTTACTGCGGAGCGTGAAACAGCTCATATTTGCCTGTGTAAACAAGGCAGCGTATTCCCTTGTACGCGAAAGAGCGGTTTACGCTGGGAGAATTTTGGTAGGCGACGGTTTGGTGATATTTAACCAAATCCTCTGCATTAAATGCAGAGATCCGCCATCATACTGCGGGGTGCGTCCCGAGGGGTCTGCCATAGTTTCCAGCCGTCGTCTGGGTAGCCGTGCAGTACTTTTTGTCAGGAGTCAGAGGCCAGGTTCACCGCGTGATTTGACAGGTTTATTTCGGGGAAGACGAAGCGTTCCTCGTACGCTTTAACGCTGCTTCGAGAGCGGCTGGGTTTTACGCCATGGAGGCGATGCAGAACCCTATTTTACGTTGGATGGCTTCGAAGGCCTCTGTTTACGCTGCTCTGTATCAAGATGCTGCGCAGATTTTTCCAGCGTATTTTTCATGCTTCTACAGCTACAGCTGCTGCTGTTGTGCTGTTGCGACGCTGCTACTGTCGCCTTTGCTGCTATCGCTAAAACACTTTTATATATATATATATATATATATATATATATATATATACATACAAATATATATATGCAACTATATAATTATACTTACATTTATAATTACTAATATATGTAATTACTACATATGAACAATGCATACACCCATACATATATACTAATATTTATATATAATTACACATACCTGAATATGTATATATAATCATACGATAATATGCATATATGTATTATATAAATATATACATATAATATAACAACTTATATATATATACATATATATAATTCATAACCTCAACATATGTATACTATAATATTTATACACATGCACTACACTATTAAAGAGCTCCTACATATGTAGAATAATAGCTAAATGCAATATACATAAATAGATACATATATCTAAGACACAAAAAACATAATTATATATATATATCCACCACCATACACATATACACGCAACAACCACATATGTCTATACTATAACTAGTAGATCTTACATATGTAAAATAATGACTACATAAATATAACACACACACACACACACACACACACACACACACATATATATATATATATATATATATATAGATCTAACACATAAATATATGTAACAACAATATATATAACAATATATATATATATATATATATATATATATATATATATATATATATATATATATATATATATATATATATATATATATATATATATATATATATATTACACAATACAATGAATAAGAACACAAAAAATAGATCTATCTATAAATTGCACAAACACATGAAACGTATCACTCCGTATCCCACTAGATCTAGGATACACTTGTGACACGAGTCCACAACACTACCAAATGTACCCCGAAGAACACGAACAAGTCATATATATTATTTATGAACAATACGAAGAGTCAAAAATAAAACTACGTGTCTGTGTCAAAATATTACATTCTCAAAGTCCCATGTCGGAGGAAAATCCCTCAAATCAACACGTATCACCAAATTGTTAGGATACGACCTACATGTACCCAATTGTGAAAATGACACTAGCCCCAAACACACAAGCATATGCCAAATTGATCTATAGGACCAATTGACACAGACAAAAAATATTAATCTCAAAATTCTCCCAAAATTGATATAAAAAGTGCCATAACTTTCACAATTGACCTCCTATAAACACAAAACCAAATCCTATGGGTAGCCTATACATATGAGTTAATTTCTCATGGTTAAATCTCAGATTTAGAACCTAATTTAAGAGAAAAAACTGAATTGTACCTATTAAGAGATGGATTCCCAATAAAATATCTAAATATGATAAAATTATCCTCCAACTTGTAGATCCTTGCTGCTCTTTATAGATCCTTGCTTCCTTCTTCTAGATTCTTGCTCCACTAGTCTCCAATGGTGATTTGGGAAGGAATTGGGATAAAATTTGGTAGAAAAATAAAGTGGGAATGAAAGAATTTGGTTGAGAGAAATTCTAGATCTAGTTTTGAAATGAAAAAAGGAGAGAGAAATTAATTCCCCCCTCTTTAATAGGCCGCCCCCCTTTACCCCATCCTCAAGCTACTATATAATGTCCAATATACTCTTGGGGCCTCTCATGAAGAAATAATTAAGGGAGGAGGCTTCTAGTCTAATGGTTTAATTAATTTAACCCATCTCCTAATCAATTGGCTTTCTAATTAGGCTCAAATCTAACAATTAATACATGTTGGTCCATGAGTCTAAACTAAACTAGTTAGGTCCACTAACACCAGTCCAAAATAAATAACTAACATCTAGCAATAATTAAATAATATAACAAATAATTATTTATCATGCATAATATTTAGTTAAATATAAAATTACTAAAATATTCCTTTCCAAGAAAATATGGTAGTGACAAGTCTACCCTCCTTAAAATAATTTTGTCCTCGAAATTCAAAGACGAAAACTACCCCCAAAAAATAACAGATCATAACAAAAGAACATAACTAAAGAACATAATTAACTATGAAAGATCTATCATAATAAGGAAAGAATATACCTCAAGGCACAAACAAATATGGATAACGCTCTCGCATTTCATCCTCTCTCTCCCAGGTAGACTCCCCCGGAGAGTGATACCTCAATGCGACGCGCACCAAAGGAATAGTCTGGTTCCTCAGCACCTTCTCTCTCCAATCCAAAATCTCAACTGGCTGCTCTGGGTAGCTAAGAGTAGGGCCCACCTCTATCTCCGAGTGATCCAATACATGACTAGGATCTGTCACGTACCGTCTCAACTGTGACACGTGAAATATGTTGTGCACTTCCTCCAATGCAGGTGGCAAGTCTAGCCTATAAGCAACTGTACCGATCCTCTCTAAAATAGTGAAAGGTCCGATGAATCGCGGACTAAGCTTTCTGCCTCCACCGAAGCGAATTGTACCTCGTGTCAAAGAAATTCTCAGAAAAACCAAATTACCCACCTAAAACAAAATACTGCCTTAAGAACTTAATCCAAAACAAATAACCAATAAAAATCTAAACTATACCTCAAACTCCAAAGGTCTCCGGTGGCTATCGGCCTAATGCCGCTGTCTGTCCTGCGCCACACAAAGTCTATCTCTGATCAATTGAACCTTCTCCGGTATATCCACAACCATCTCTGGCCCAAGCAAAACTCTCTCTCCAATATCATCCTATGACAAGGGAGTATGATGCCTCCGACCGTATAGAGCTTCAAAATGTGACATCTCTATACTAGCTTGGTAACTGTTGTTATAAGCAAACTCGACCAAATGGAGATGGTCCTCCCAAGAACCCCCAAAATCTAGTACACAAGTGCACAACATATCCTCAAGAGTTTGAATAGTCCTCTTTGACTGCCCATCTGTCTGGGGATGATATACAGTACTGAACTTGAGCTGAGTGCCCAAACTTTCCTGCAAACTCTTCCAGAAATAAGAAGTGAAACGACTATCCCGATCCGAGACTATGCTGATGGGAACTCCATGTATCCTAATGATCTGCCTTACATACATCTCTGCCAGCTTCTCCGTAGACAAACCCACCTTGAAAGGCAAAAAGTGGGCCGACTTGGTCAACCTATCAACGATGACCCAAATCGCGTCTTTCCCTTTTGAATATCATGGAAGTCCGGACACAAAATCCATAGTAATATGCTCCCACTTCCACTCTGGAATAGGTAATGGCTAAAATAAACCTCCTGGCCTCTGACTCTTGGCCTTCACCCGCTGGCACACTAAATATTTGGATACAAACTGTGCCACTTCTCTCTTCATGCCATACCACCACACACTCTCTCGTATATCCCGATACATCTTGTTGGCACTTGGATGTATAGAATACTGAGAGCGACGCGCTTCCTGCAATACCTCCTTATGCAGCTCCACACTAGGCATACACAATCTAACTCCATGCCTCAAAGATCCATCATCAACAATGGTGAAATCATCCTCCAATCCTGCTCTCACCTGAGCTCTGATGCTTCTCAGAGATACATCCTCATACTATGCTGCCTTGATCATGTCTATCAAATCCGAATGTATCTGCAATCTCCACATCTGTATAGCACAACCATGAACTATCACCTCAATGCCCCATCTCTCCAAGTCCTCCAATAAATATCGATCCTGCGTCAAGAACATAGCTACCGGATACCTACTCAAAGCATCGGCAACTACATTAGCTTTCCCAGGATGATATTGTAAAGATATATTAAAATCCTTTATCAGTTCCAACCATCGACGTTGCCTCATATTCAACTTCTTCTGTATGAAAATGTACTTCAAGCTTCTGTGGTCTGTGAAGATCTCCACACGCACTCCGTACAAGTAATGTTTCTACAACTTCAGGACGAAGATGACTGCTGCCAACTCCAAATCATGGATATGATAGTTCTTTTCATGAGGTTGTAATTACCTGGATGCATAGGCAATCACTTTTTCATTATGCTGAAGAACACAACCCAAACATTTCTCCGATGCATCACTATAAATAGTAAAACCTCCAGACCCTGATGGCAACATCAAAATAGGAGCAGATGTCAACCTTCTCTTCAATTACTCAAAAGCAACCTGGCAATCCTCCGTCCAAATAAACTCTATATCCTTCCTGGTGAGTCTGGTCATTGGCTCAGCAATCCTCAAAAAATCTTGCAAAACTTCCTGTAGTAGCCTGCCAATCCCAAGAAACTCCTGATCTCTGCTACCGAACTCGGGGTCTTCCAAGATTCCACTGCTGCGATCTTCTTCGGATCTACTGAAATACCATCACCAGTCATAATATGCCCTAAGAACTCCACCTTCTCCAGGAAAAACTCACACTTGGACTACTTCCCATACAACTTATCCTTCCTCAGCACATCCAACACAATCCTCGAATGCTCCTCATGCTCCTCTGGTGTCTTCGAGTATATGAGTATGTCATCGATGAATACCCCAATGAACTTGTCAAGGTACTAATGGAACACCTTGTTCATCAAGTTCATACATATCATCGATACATTAGTCAACCCAAACGACATCACCATAAACCCATACTGACCATACCAAGTTCTAAAAGCAGTCTTCTATATGTCCTCCGGCTTCACCTTCACCTGATGGTAGCCTGATCTCAAATCTATCTTAGAAAACACCTTGGCACCACTCAACTGATCGAACAGATCATCAATCTATGGCAAATGGTACTTATTCTTGATAGTGAGATTATTCAAAGCCCTATAATCAATGTACATACACACCGATCCATTCTTCTTCGGTACAAACAATACCGGGACTTCCCATGGTGAAGAACTCGATCTAATAAACCCCTTATCCTGCAATTCGTCTACCTGCTTCTTCAGCTCGATTAGTTTACTATTGTTTACTCTATAGATATGTTGCAAAATTGGTGCTGCACCTGGCACCAAGTCTATAGAGAATTTAATATCTCGATCTGGTGGCAACCTTGGAAATTCCTCAGAAAACACATCTAAGAATTCTGCTATCAATGGATGTGGCAACTCCTTCTCTTCCACCATAGCTCTACAAATAATGCCTTCTTCCTTCTCTGCAGCTCCTCTAGCAAACTCGAACTCTGGCTCTCCTGGCGGACCAAACAAAACTCTACCTCCTCTATAATCTATACTAGCACGGTACCTACTCAACCAATCCACCCCGAGTACAATATCGTAGTTTGAAAGTGACATTACAAGTAGACACGCACTCAACTCCCGGCCTCCTAGAGCAACTCTCCGATCCTTGTAAATATCATTAACCAGGATAATGCCTCCCCCGGTCATGATCTTGCAAATCTTAAGCAATGACTAAGCTACCAAACCATGCTTCAGAGCAAAAGAAACAGATACAAAACTATGGAAAGCACCACTATCAAATAGAGCTAAAGCTAGAATAGAATCAAGAAGAATAAAACCTCCGATGATATCTCCGGTGGGTTCATCCTCCTCGACGGTCATAGCAAACACTCGTCCCTAACGTGCACCTCCCTACTGCTGATACTGTACATAATGCTGCTGCTGTGTTGAAAGCGGTCCCCTCGGCTGTACTACAGATAGTATCGTCTGTGCCCTCGGAGCTGAAGCTACTCCCTGAACTGCAAGACGAGGATTGGAAGGATACTCCCTCAGCTGATGCCCTTCAGTACCATAATACAAACAAACTCCCAACCTCTTCCCATAAACTTTCTAGATATGGCCGGGCTTCTTGCAGTAGTGGCAGGAAGATTGTTGTAACTATCTCTGCTGCTGTGGTGCCTGGTGAAAAGGCGCCCTAGCTGGAGTCTGGTGCTGCTGCGGCTGCTGGAAAGGTCTGGACTAGAAATGAGGATGTTTTGCATATACTATACTGTTGTTGGCCCCCAAAAAAGAATCACAGTCTCTCTTGGGCTTCAAACCCAACTCCCGCTCGACCTTGCATGCCTCCGCAAGTATCTCTGAGTATGTCTTATAAAAAAACGGAATGATGATCAATATAGCACATGATGTAAGACACTCAAGGAAATGGCAAATTAAAAGATCAAATATCAATATCAAAGGAGAATAGTTGAATGAATCAAAATGATTTTTCCTAGATATGATTGAGTATTCTCAGCCTATAGCCTATATTCTAAATCTTAAATCAGGCTCGCAGTAGTGCAACTAAGTCATCGCATTACCATGACATCGCACAACTTGTGAAGCCTGGACCTGCATGGGCTACTACTAAAAATGTGTCACGACCCGCACCTGATGTAGGGATGCAAGTCCGGAACAACGCCCAGCCTACGTCACAGAATTGGTGGTAGAACACTGTATGGATAATCTATCTAGCAATATAATGAATCACCAACAATAATAATATACTTAATCACAGATCTAAGATGGAATGAGCACGAATATGATAAAGAATAGAATAGTCACAAATAACTCAGGAGTCTGGAATAATACATCAATGAGTCTGAAAGAAATACTAACAAATAAGCTGGAGACAAATTCAGTACAAGAATACTAAGAAGCTACTAAACTCGGGTTATCTGTCTCAATTGGCATAAGTTCCTCCTGAACCAGGGTCTCTAACTCTAAACCCACAACATCCTGAGGTCTATAATGTGTAGGGTACTAGTCCTCAGTGTCATCTGGGAAAAATATATCCAGTCAGAAAAGGAGCAGAGTATATCTCTAACAACAGTTCTAATCAATGATAAAAACTATGTAACAGTAAATAGATGTGAATATACAAGATGCACAATAGATACAAGAAATAAACAATAAGAAAATACGAGAATAAATACAAGAATGAACAATATGTCAATAAACAAGAATACTAATGTCTAAGTGAGTGAGTACTAGCTTTAACATGTGATCGACTTGGGAACTTGCACAAGAGTATAATGGCCTGGCTGATCATACGTGCGGTGTATGATCAACACTCACAAGGAACAAGACATGAACAAGGAGGGTATGATCATATATCTACACTAAAATACTCTCCACCCCCGACTGGTATAATAGATCCAACTATGGTATGCTATGGCACGGGATTCTCTAGGAAGGTAGCAAATCTTTCCGAGAATTAGTGTTTGTACATGCACAAGATAATCATTGAAATAAGACTTGCACAAGATACACCATATACAAGAAATAATATCTCATGACGAAATCCGGATATACCAATCCGTGTAACCATCGTGTCAAGAAACATGGATATCTACACTAGATACAATGAACATAGAGGATATCATAAACGAGAAAATATCAGAGAATGTACTCGCCTGAAGTCCAATAAATAGTCTCACAGATTCTGATACGGTGCCTCG
Organism: Iris macrosiphon; assembly: GCA_036927795.1. Classification (NCBI taxonomy): domain Eukaryota; kingdom Viridiplantae; phylum Streptophyta; class Magnoliopsida; order Asparagales; family Iridaceae; genus Iris; species Iris macrosiphon. Next base: position 134,677,226 of record JAYESA010000009.1, read on the forward strand.
AAGACCTAAATATGGAATATAATATCAATACAAGGTTCTGGAAAGCAAATAAGTTAAACTAGTTAATTTCTAGGTCAACAAGTCAACTCTAAGTCACAAGTCAAACTATGGTCAACTATAAGGTCAACTATGGTCAACTATGGTCAAATTATGGTCAACTGTGTTCCACTACCTAATTCTAGGTTGCAAAAGTCTAACACAAGGATATTGGGTTTAAATACTAAAGTCTAAGTCGCAAAACCCATATCTTAAAATACTAGAATACCGTATCTCCGGATACGTAAATCCATAGGTAAAATATCACATACAAATGCCAAAACAATATTATTAAATAAAATTTTAAAGACAAACATTAATTAGGTACCTTGGTTTTGAACCAACTTGGTATCACAACATAAACCCATAATCTTGATACCCCAAACCCAATACCTTGGGTATCCCCAATACCTTGGTATCTCTAGGTAATACCCAAATACTTGTTATACTAACTACCCGTAAGTATATATATATATATATATATATATATATATATATATATATATATATATATATGCTATACTAATTATTATACTTATATTATAATGCAATTAGCAAATATTATATATTAAACACCAAATATATATATATATATATATATATATATAATAATAGGAAATCTGCCAAACTGTCACTAAAGATCGATGTTGTTTGTCGCTGAAATCCCAATACTCTGATACTCTGTCGATTTAGGACAGTTCTGCTGCTGTCGCTAAACTGCTGTCGCTGCTGCTGCTGTAGGTTCTTGCTGCTGCTGCTTTGGTGACAGTTCTGCTGTCGCTAAACTGCCGTCGCTGCTGCTGTTAAATGCTATTGCTGCTGTGCTGTTTTATTGCGATGTTGCTGCTACTGTCACCTTTGCTGCTGCTGCTTGCTACAGCTGCTGCTGCTGTGCTATTGCGATGCTGTTGTTGTCGCCTTTGCTGTTGTCGCTAAAGCACACACACACACACACACACACACACACATATATATATATATATATATATATATATATATATATATGTGCAACTATATAATTATACTTACATCTATAATTACTAATATATGTAATTACTACATATGAACAATACATACACCCATACATATATACTAATATTTATATATAATTACACATACCTGCATATGTATATATAATCATAGGATAATATGCATACATGTATTATATAAATATATACATATAATATAACAACTTTTATATATATATATATATATATATATATATATATATATATATATATATATATATATATATACATATACATAATTCATAACCTCAACATATGTATACTATAATATTTATACATATGCACTACACTATTAAAGAGCTCCTATATATGTAGAATAATAGCTAAATGCAATATACATAAATAGATACGTAGATCTAAGACACAAGAAACATAATTATATATATATATCCACCACCATATACATATACACACAACAACCACATATGTATATACTATAACTAGTAGATCTTACATATGTAAAATAATGACTACATAAATATATAACACATATATATATATATATAATAGATATATAGATCTAACACATAAATATATGTAACAATAATATATATAACAATATATATATATATATATAACAATATATATATATATATATATATATATATATATATATATATATATATATATATATATATATATATATATATATATATATATATATATATGTAATTACACAATACAATGAATAAGAACACAAGAAAATAGATCTATCTATAAATTGCACAAAATCATGGAACGTATCACTCCGTATCCCACTAGATCTAGGATATGCTTGTGACACGAGTCCACCACATATCCAAACGTACCCCAAAGGATACGAATAAGTCATATATATTATTTATGAATAATATAAAGAGTCAAATACAAAACTACGTATACGTATCAAAATATGACATGCTCAAAGTCCCGTGTCGGAGAAAAGACCCCCAAATTAACACGTATCACCAAATTATTGGGATACGACCTACACGTACCCAATTGTGGACACGATACTAGTCCCAAACATACAAGCATATGCCAAATTGATCTATAGGACCAATTGACATACACAACAAATGTCAATCTCGAAATTCCTCCAAAATTGACACAAAAAGTACCATAACTTTCACAATAGGTCTCCTATGAACACAAAACCAAATTCTATGGGTAGCCTATGCATATGGGTTAATTTTTCATGGTTAAATATCAGATTTAGAACCTAATTTAAGGGAGAAAACTGAATTGTACCTATTGGGAGATGGATTTCTAATGAAACCTCCAAATGTGATAAAATTGGCCTCCAACTTGTACATCCTTGCTCCTCTTTATAGATCCTTGCTTCCTCCTTCTAGATCCTTGCTCCACTAATCTCCAATGGTGATTTGGGAAATAATTAGGAGAAATTTTTTTAGGGAAATAAAGTGAGAATGAAGGAATTTGGTTGAGGGAAATTCTAGATCTAGTTTTAAAATAAAAAGAGGAGAGAAAAATTAATTCCTCCCTCTTTAATAGGCCGGCCCCCTCTACCCCTTCCTCAAGCTACTATGTAATATCTAATATATCCCTTGGGGTCTCTCATAAAGAAATAATCAAGGAGGAAAGCTTCTAGTCTAATGATTTAATTAATTTAATCCATCTCCTAATCAATGGGCTTTCTAATTGGGCTCAAATCTAATAATTAATACATGTTGGTCCATGAGTCTAAACTAAACTAGTTATGTCCACTAACACAATTCCAAAATAAATAAATAATATCTAGCAATAATTAAATAATACAACAAATAATTATTTATCATGCACAATATTTAGTTAAATATAAAATTACTAAAATACCCCTTTCCTAGAAAATATGGTAGTGACAGTTGTTTAAGCCCTAATGAATATTCTGAGAGAGTTTATGGCAACACATTAACACCAGAGTGACATTCTCACATACTCAGTTCAGACATCCCTAGAGCGAGGTGGTCCTCAGATGTCTAATTTTGCAATGGACTTCAGGCGTCTCTGTCCCCCATATTTCTATGGCACAGAGGATGTAATTTTGTCCGATGCTTGGATTAAGGATACTGAGGCTATTCTTGAGGCAGACGGGGAATCCAGCCCAGGAGAGAGTAACAGTGGTCAAGTTACAGTTATTAGACTTGGCTAGATATTAGTGGGGAGAGCAGGATAGTACAATGGTGTTGCCAGTGTTATGGGCAGACTTCAGCAAGAGGTTCCGGACATGATACTTTGATACGGTATCGCGAGATAATCTTCAGCAGAGGTTTAACAACCTTAAGTGGCATGATATATTAGTTGATGGCTATGCGACGGAGTTCAGACGACTGAGCCGGTTTGCTCCCACTTTGGCGGCAACCGAGTTGGATCGTGCTAGGTGGTTCCAGCAGGGCCTTCACTTGGAGATTATTTTTGTGATAGAGTATCACGAGTTTCAAACTTTTGACGTCATGATAAGGGCAGGACAGAGGCATAAGTACACTTCTTAGAGGATTTTTGAGAGGACTAGAGGCCAGAAGAAGTCTCGTTCTACTTGTAGGGGATCTTCCACCTAGACCACAACACCAGCACCAGCAGTCAGGGCATTAGAGATCGGATCTCAGAGGAGACCAGCATTAATGACATCTTTCCAACAGGCACCTCAGACCCGTCATCAACATCAGAGGACACAATCATCAGTCGGGTGTATTCTTTACGGGAAGTCGGGGCATGTTCTTTCTGAATGTCATCGGGCATGGGGTTTGTGTTTGGCGTATGGAACTTCAGACCATATGATTAGGTCATATCCCTGGAGGTTTTCTGAAGAGCCATTGTCTATCCAGCCATTAGCTTGGATAGCCCCAGATCCGCAGTTTTAGGCTCCAATACCAGATCAGCAGTATCCGAGTCCGAGGCCTTTGTCGACCCAGACTCAAACCTTCCAGCAGCAGAGGCTGCAACAGTATGCGCAGGATCAGGCTAGGCATAGAGGCCAGCAACAGAGAGGACCAGCATCTAGATCTTAGGGTCAGCAGTAACCCAAAGTAGCAGCCTCGAGGTAGGTGCATGGAGAGTTTGGTATATTGGACCGAGGAAGGTCAGATTTTAGGTGATGTTCTGAGAATCCTTTCATTCTTATCTATTTTCCTTGGGTGTGCTTATCTTCTGAGGGTAAATTTTGAGTTACTCTTCTTCCTGCATATCTCGTGATACGTGATATTTATCATATATTACGACTACGAAGGTATGTCCTGGGCAGAGTCATGTCTTTGATTTAGTCGTTGGTACGGACTTATATCGAGACTTGACCCCTGTCTATTTTTAGGAATCAGCGTAGACCAGCGAGGACGGATTCCTACTTAGCTGATTCGAGAGGCATATATATTCTTGTGCCTCTAGCCCTTCTTCCTGGTAGTCTAGCTGCTTATGCATTTATTTCTATTGTTGACTGCTTCCATTTCTTGTCTATATGCCATATTTGCCTTATTATATTGAGATAGTTGTATTTTCTGGAGCTTCTTGGTTTTGGTGCCATAGTGAAATTTTGAGGATGGAATTTTTCTAAGGATGTGAGAGTTGTGAGACTTTGTCTCACTATATCTATATAGGTATATGGATACGTATATTATAGTGCATATTTTATTTTTCAAGATTTCGTAGAATTTTAAAACTTGGAAAATTAAAACTTTACTTCCTGACCAATATACCGACGATATACTACAATATATCGATGGTATACTATAGTATACCGACGGTATACCGCCCGACAGATATTATTTTTGTTTTTTTAAGATTTCTCTATAAATAGTACTTGGTTTTATTTCTTTTTTCTTTTTTCTTTTTTCTCTTTCTCTCTCTTCTCTTCATCCTTTCTCTCTCGAGTTTGGAGCTTTTTCTTGAGACCTGGAGAGTGGTTTCTGAACCCCTTTGTGGTGGTGGAGTTGAAGAGTTAGGCTGGGAGCTCGCTGTAGGCAAGTACATCTTGCTTATTCAATGAACTTTCCTTGCCTTCTGTAATTTTTTTTTCCTGCAGCTTTGGTTGTTACTTTTTAGCTTAGACTTGCTTTACTAATATTATTCATCTAGTAATTTATAGTGTTTTATCCGTTTTGATTTTAATTTCTGGGAGAATCTTGGCCTGTCCCTTTTTGGTAACTACCTAACGGAGATGGTACTGGAGTCATGACCGTGAGATCTAGTCCATATTATGATATGTGACTTACTACTAGACTTGACTTCTTGTTAGACTTGGTTTTAGTGATTTTTTAGGTTTGATTTGGATCCCAAAAATCAGATTTGACTTTGGTATAGTTTTCCCAGAAAACCGGCATATCGACGGTATACTACGGCATACTGATGGTATACCGATTTCGACCGACTTAGATTCTAGATATTTATCTTGTGAACCTTATCGACAATCCGACGGTACACTGGAGTATATCGACGGTATACCGATTCTGCCGACACTGTTAGATATTTGTCTTGGCCGGTAGACTGACGGTTATCAACGGTATACTGATTTGTTGGAATCCATAACCTGCTATCTTTTTGGTAGCTCTTGGCCGGCATACCGACGGTATACTGGAGTATACCGACGGTATATCGATTTGTTAGAATTTTTAGCTGATGTGTTTTATTTTTCTCTAGACCGATATACCGACGGTGTACTGATGAGTACCGAAGGTATACCGATCATGCACTCTTTTTCATATGCTTTCTGATTTCGTGCTATTCATTGTTCTTGCATGGTGCTAATATGTAAACAACTTCACCCTATTAGTTGTGTCTTGGCAAGTGATTAGGGACTGGGATCTACTCAGAAAAAATCTGTAATCCTGGTCCTTGTTTGGTTTAAGGGTTATAGTATTGATCACGAGGAGTTTCCAAATTTTTATTGCTTACTGGCCCATCGAGAAAGATCTATAACCCAGTTCTTGTTTGGTTTATGGGTTATGGTATCGATCTCGATGGGGTTATATTTATGTTTCCTCTTGGCTTTACTTGGTTGCACATGGCTTCATCTGGTTTCTCTTGGCTCCATACTGACGTGTTTATAGTGACTCATTATAGTACACTTCTGATTGCTTGTACATGTATTCACTATTGTGGTTTGTCTTACTTGCTCCCTGAATTATTAAATTCTTGGTCCAGTCTTGCATTTATGATTAGAATGGATTCTGCGGAATGCCATACCCAGAATCATAAACAAAATTGTTAAGGATTAATAACTAGTGTAAAAATTAGTTCATAGGAGGGAAGATTTTCGGTTGCATGCAGTCCCGTTATCCCGACCACACTAGTAGATTTATAGCCTGCCGTCGAGTAAGGAACTCTTCCAACTCACCGTTGAGTGATGCAATCCATCTATGAGATGACATTGACATTGACATTGCTTTTACTTTGACATTGTCCTTACATTATGTTTCCTTAATTATGCACTGTGAATTAGATTAATTTTGTCTTTACATTACATTGCCTTTACTTTTACATGGTTGTTATATTCGTGTTGTCTGCACTCGAACATCATTATTCTTGACATGGACCTTGTCTGGATAACCTGGACAGACTAAAGGACATTCAACCATTAAATTCTCAGTAGTGCATTTGTTAGTAACTAGAAATTGTAACAACCTTAGTCAGTTAATGTATCAAGTTGTACTATTACTTGGCCATGCTTGTTGATTGTTACTTTATGCTACTGTATAGTCCTTTATCTTCTCGTATTGTCATATACGTCCGTGGGTAGCCAGAGGCTAAGTTTGGCTCGGGAATGGTTTCATAACCCCGGTCCTTGTTTGATTTACTGGCCATGATTTTTGATTTTGAGAAGTTTCCTTGTTCTCTTATCGCTTATCATCTTATCTTTTACTACAGTTATTTTTTATCATCATTATAGTAGATGTAGATTGGAACACGTAAACGGTAATAGGGGTGGTTCCTACCTTTTGTGCTTGTTTGGTGTAAAGGTGAAAAACCAGACCTATTGCTTTTCACGGGTTTTGTTAGTTGTTTAGTATCCCTTTCAGCTATTGTACTTTCACTTACTCATATTATGTCATGTGCTAGATCTTGTATCGTATATGCCTACTTGTCTTCGATGTCTTTCATATTCCTAGTCTTGTTTTCGATCTCGTGTATGTTCTCAGTTTTGTTCCGGCACATTACATGCTCACATGTACACGATTATTTTTCCATTGCTCATGATTATTTCTATGTCACTATATATATCATCTGTTACTTAGCTTATTGTCTTTTCTTCTCGAGATAAGTGCAGTGGTAGCACACGACTCTTGACACGCCTTTATTTTACTTCTTTCTTTAATTGTTGTTGTGTTAAGATAGTATTGGTTTTAGTTCATAGTCTTGGCCTTCCTTTGTGGTAATTCTATTGGGGGCCTGACCCCACTGGTTTTGTATGGCAAGATCTCGTAACGGGACCAGAGGACACTCCTTATCTTCCGCTGGATGGTGACTAATTGGATCACCAGGCGACTTGAGTGGGTTTTATCTTGATCACCCATTATATTCTTTTGAGGTATTTAGCCACCGAGTACGTGTTTAGCTCGTATTTTGTACTTGACTTCTTACCTACGGGCCAGGCATGGTTAGCTTATTCTAGACTATGAGTTGATCATGTATTTCTTATACTTTGCTAGTTCTTTATTTTGTATTACTAGCTTCATGATTATCTATGTATATTTGGTTTGGGACACTTTACTATCTTGCTCTAGATGATCATATTCCTTGTAAGTTGTAGTTTGCTTGTGATTGAGACATCTATGACTTCTTGACCTAGGATTGACTGTTGGATTATAGCATTAACCCCCATGATCTACAGCTTTACCGTATATGCGAGTACTGGCATGCTATTAGTATACGTAGCTGGCTGTTGTCCATCTCCATTCTCCAGTATTCTGGTCTGAGATGTGACACTTATCTTCCCTATTTTAGTTCTAAAACCTTGATACCAATACCCAAATCAATTATCTTGGTATTAAGATACTTTATGTATCTTGATACCTTGATACCAACTCTTTCCCATCAAACACATTATACCAACCTAGTATTCTCACATCCATCTCTATCCTGGACACTCAACCCTCACTTAATACCTTACATTCATACCCATTACCTTAGTATCATACTACCACTATATCGTCAACTATAATTCCCAAAACTTAATACTAGGGTACTTGACACCTATCTAATACACACTCTCGTATCTCTATACACACTATATAACTTGAAGTCTGCTAATATTGTTCATTCACAATTGATACATAACCCCCTTATCAACTCAAACCAATACTGACGCACATCTATAGTGATAGACTAGACACTATCATCCCCATGCCCCTCACTAAATATACTTGATCCCCCAATAACTACACAAGAGCACCATACCCGACCAATACATATCCTGCCCCTAACTTTTTACTATAATATACAGCTGCAACTAGTTTCTGACACAACTATCTAACCTACACACCATGCACTTGACTTGACACATTAACATATAAACTGGCACTTATATCAACACCCATATATACCTGCTATTGCCCTCACATTGCATTCTTTGTGTTTCCACAAGACACATTGCATCTATAAACATAAGCTAACTATTGGATACTAAGATACTCAATCCTACACTCAAGCACCACAATACCTCATCTTATGCACACTGTTGCACAACTATCATTCCCCGCTTGCACACATTGTTACATGCATACTCCTCATCACACATCCCACAAAAAGGCTCACAACCTCAACAAACACAACACTCACTACACAGCTTCATCCGAACCTCCTTATACCCTCATGCAAATATCTGTGCACATCAAACCAGGACACAAACATAACTATACTCTACCACACTGCATACCCCTTTCTCTCTTCTTCACGCAGTTGGAATCCAACTATAACAATGCCACCATGACCTACAGACCACTGTATCCAGATTGCACTACAACCGAGCAGTCTTACCTTGCCTGGAATCCCCTTACCTGAATAACACGAGCTCAAGCACACAACTTCTACATGAATAAGATAGCACAGCAGTGCATGCCTTTGCCACTGCTATTGTTTATTTGCTATGTTATTGCCACTCTTATTAGTTCTATGATGCTGCTGCTATTCCACTTCCCGATACCGCATACACCAACATACGATCCCTCTCACCCCTTAGCATTCAATCTTCCCATAAACCACTATATCACAGGTACCCTAAACCTTAGCTCCTGATTACTGACACCATCACACACCAATTTTTAACCAATCCAGTCACCACATTCCTCTTCCTTCACTGCTACTATGATAACCAATTGCACACACTCTCCAAAATCCTCATAACTCCCATACCACAACATACTACACACTCACCAAACCCACAAACACACTACCAACTAAACCAAAAACAAATACTTGGTGTGCACTTGTGATACGCACATGTATCGCACACTGATACACCCGATATGCCCTTTCAATAGCGATACCACAAGATACACATGTCCACCATCACATGGAACCATCACAACCCCTATATTATGATATAACAACATATGTATTAGCTAATTATAATGTAATTAGAAAAAAATACACCTATTGGCCCAAAAACTCCCAATCTACCGACACGTATCATGGTATATTATAATATGGCATATACGTATCCATTTGTGGACAAATGGGCACACTCCCAAACCAAATCTAAAACTAATAACTAAATTAGGACATACAACAAATACTTGGTGTCCCAAATTTGAAGTTCTACCAAAATGGGCACAAAATTACATAGATCTCCTAGATCAGGGGACAATACCACCTAGTTCTTGGTCTAACGGGTTGATCTTGGCCATGGGTGAATTCCTAGAGGCTCAAATGAGTAAAATAACATTAAAATTAATTGGAAAAATGGATTTATACCTATTGGGAGTTGGCTTCCAATGAAACTCCTTGAAGTGGACATAGTGGGAAGAAATAGACACAAGCTTATAGAAATCTCCTCCTCCAATGGCCCTCTTGCAATCTCCAAGCTCTTAGGCCTCCATGGTGATGAAGATGAGTGGAAATAAAGGTGGTTTGAGTAAATTTGGTAGAAAAATGGATTGGGTTGGGGAAAAGGGAAATTAGGGTTGAATGAGTAATGAGAGGAGGCAAATGAGTGATTAATGGAGGTTAACTTTCTTTATATATGTCCGGCCACACTCTCATAGGGTTGTGTGCAATCCATAAGGTCTAAAATGCCCTCTCCACTGTTCTAATTGATCCTTCATTTATCATGACTAGAATCTATTTATTAATGGAAAGGTATCTAATCTAATCTAATTAGGAGAATATTTTATTCTTACACTAACTAATTAATGTAGATAACTATGTCATGACTAACACAAATGGCACTAACAAATTCTGCTAACACTAGTCCATTCTTACTAACTATCATACTAACCATTATAAATGCTACTCATGAACAAATATCAAAGCTAGTGTGTGTATATATATATATATATATATATATATATATATATATATATATATATATATATATATATATTATAATATAAATAAATAATAAAATAAAAAAATACTCAATCTTCTATCGGTAGGACACAACGTCATATTTCTAACGGTAAATCAAGACTCATCCGGAGATGTCACAATACCGTTAGGCAACTTCTCTTTAATGGCATAATCATAATTGGTTATGTAAAATCAAAGGAAAACTTTGCAGATCTACTAACTAAAGGTTTGACAAGAGAATAAGTATATAAGTCATCGAGGAGAATGGGCTTGAAGCCTATGATAAAAGAAAGGTATATTTAGACTTTGGGTCTCAAATAAGTTTCAAAATTTGTGTTTGGGTCTGCATAATATACATAATTAGTTAGGCCTGTCAATGGTTGACCAAAAATCGGCATTCGAACCGATAATATCTAGAATTTTATATTTATCGGATATCGGATGGGGATACAAAAAGTGTCATATCCGATCTAATAACATCCGATCCGATAATGGGATAATTAAATATATAAAATATATTTTAATTATATATATATACGGTATAGATTATATTTGATAGAATCAAAGGTTTGGATTACAACTTACAACCCTAAATTAAATATATTTTAATTATATATATAAACGGTGTAAATTATATTTGATAGAATTAAATGTTTAGATTACAACTTATAATTCTAAAACACTTATATGAATCCTTATTGGTTAGGATATTATCTGATATCCGATAAAATAAACGGTAACGGATACGGGAGCCAAAACTCATATTTGATAGCTATCAGTTAGGATGTGGTAATACCAACATCAGACTGATAAGCTACTATTGACAGGCATATAATTAGTGTTTAGGACTCAAAAGTGTTACTAATTATCATATCCTAGAACCAGAATACTGGAGAGTGGGGGTCTGGCAAAGCCAGCTACGTATATCTAAGTACAAAGGTATCCTAAGATACGATCATGGTTGTCTAGAAGACAAGTGGGAGGACTCTAGCATGCCACTAACGACTCTTATGGTCATACAAATCATATCTTAATCCAATCAACACAAGAAGCAATAAAGAGTAAATCATATATGCGATGGGTAACGCATCCCAAACACATATGCATACATAATCATGAGAGTTTACATAATATAAAGATACATCAATTGAATATAAAAAGGTATGTAAATATACAACTAGCCACGGTCCAGAATATACACATACGTCGTCTAAAGACAGAGGAAAACAAAACCCATAAATAAGAACTAACGCATGTCCTTGGCTAATAAACCACAAAATAAAGTGGAAGAATATGATAACCCACTCGCTAATCCGAGCTGCAATCCTCTGAGTGCGATCCATCAGGCGAAAGAGAAGATAGATCCTTCGGGTCTGCTACGAGATCTGGTCTTGCAAAACTAGTGGGGTCAAAACCCCAAGCAACAAGAACCACAAAGGTAGCCAATGCTATGAACTAAAACCCACAACAAAGAATAGAAATAAAAATAAATAAATACGGATCGAGATTTGTGCACTACCAATGCACTTATCTTGTTAAAAGGAAAGACAATAAGCTAAATGACATGTAACATAAAGTAAATAACTGGTGACATAAAGTAATCCGGGAGTAAGTAAAATAAACGTGTACCTGAACATGTAATGTGTCAGAACAATAACTAAGTACAATAACCAAAGAAAAAGATAAGCCGGCAACCGAAAAGAGGGCTTAGGGACTTCTCTAAAATGGAGCCATAACCCTTAAACCAAACAAGGATAGGGATTATGGGCATTTTTTCGAGCAGAACTTAGCCTCTGGCCATCCATCAACACATATGACAAAGCGATGAAAGAAAAGACAATACCCAAACATAAAGTAATTAGCGCACAAACAAAGAAACACGGCCAAGCAATTCCTACGGCTTGCTATCATTAACTAACTAGGTTATCATAATCCTATTTACTAGCACATACAATACGGCCACATATCCTGCAGACTATCCGGATCATCCAGACATAAGGAGTACATAATATAATTATCACATATAGATATTTTTACTAGTAGTGCAACACTCGACGGTGTGCTGGAAGTGTGCTTCTCACGACGGAGAGCTCCAAATCCACATGTGTTGCTGGAATGTCGGGATTGCATGTAACCAAAAAGTTTTTCTATATGCCCGGGTTTTGGGTGTGGCATTCCGCTGAATCCATCCTAGACATAATGCAAGACTGGACAATGGTTTAACAATTAAACCATAAGCACCAGACAAGCCACAACAGAAATATATATATATATATATATATATATATATATATATATATATATATATAGGAGTGCGCTACTACGAGCCACTATATAGGACAATAAAGGAGTCTCGTGTCAGGAGTGCACAACGACAAGCCACTATAAAGCATGTACAAGAATATGGAGACATGAGTGCACTATGAAGAATTACTATCAAGGGGTAAGACAATGTAAGGACAGTATAAATGTAAGGGTAATTGTCAATAAATAGTGCTTCATCCTACAATGTACAAATGTAAAGACATGGTGTCAGTAAATGACATATAATTGTGTCAAGTACATAAGGTGTGCAAACTCATTATGTCACGACCCGCACCCAAAATTTGGGCATGAGTCATGGGTACGTCCAGCCTACGCCGCAGCATCGGCGATAGAACGCTGTCTAGGTCTCAACATATAATATATCCTGTCAATAATCTCAACTCTGTACGGAGGACAATAATAAATAATCCACAGTTCTATAATATACTCAATCACAAGCTATAAGAAATAATGGCACGATGAGAATAGAAAGGAGTTCTATTAAAAACTAACCACAATAAGTCTAACTCAAATCCTGGGTCTAGAAGACCTCACAAGTCACAAATAATAAAATACAACTCAGTCTCAGTCTAAAACAATAAATATAGAAAAAGTAATCTAAGTACAGGCAGGCAAGATCTCCTCTAGGATAGGCAACTCCTCTGGAATTTTTGGAGTGAAATCTCCCTTTAATCCTGGGCCATAATGAGTGGGGCAAAAGTTCTCCAGGTCCTCTGAAAAATGTTATCCAGTCAGGATTGGAGCGAAGCACAAGCACTAACAGCAGTTTCATTAAATTGACAAAGACTATAAACAGTGTAAGAAATACAAGATGAAAGTATATGCTGAAAATGAGAAGTACAGGAGAATTGAAATAGGCAATAGAGCATCTAGCAATGAACAATAAACAGTGAATGCTAGAACAAGTGAATCTGAATAAAGAATAAACATCTAGCTAAGTGTTTGAAATATCAGTTTATTATGTGATCGGCTTGGGACTAGATCAGGCTGGTTATATATGATTAGCTATGATTCTTGAAGGTCAGGCTAACCATATGGTTAGCTATGATGCATGATAATGGTCAGGCTAATAATATATAATAGCTATGAAGCATGATGATGGTCAGGCCGCACCCGACGTGAGAAGTGGGGTGAGCTATGATGCATGGTAAGTTTAGATATGATCACATAATCTACTAATAGTTCCCCATCCCCCAGCTAGCACGATGGATTCCAATCATGACTCCTCATGATGGGGATCTAGGGTGCTAACCCGTGTATCCATAGTGTCGGAATCAAGTATGTAATACACTACAATTTATAGAAGTAATCAATAATGAAAACTGTCAGAGAATGTACTCGCCTGTGGTCCTGAGCAAAGTGTGAGAATCGATGTCCAAAGTGGGATCACAAAGACCTATTGGTGGAATATAAATGTCAGATACTGAATTTAAAAGAATTTACATGTTTAACTAAATTAAATATGAGGCCTCTAGGTCATACTAAAATCTACTGGTCAAAACTAGGTTAACTAGGACCATACTAAGTCTAGACCTTGTTACCCCAGGCTTTGTGTTGATACCAAACCATTTACATACTAGGCAATTAACATAAATATAACTTCTATATAGATCCTAAGGTATTACCTAAACTGTTAACTCTTAATTTAACTAGTTTCTCAATTTCTCATCTCAACTCATACAGATACTCTAAGACTTTCCCCACTCCATGCCAACCTTACCCTTAACTAACCTTACCATACCAATCTCCCCATACCAGCATTCATACCAATACCTGATACTCTATTACCTATACTATACTTGCACTTAAGACACAGTGTACAAGTTCACACTAGTACCCAAGTAATTCTCCATATATGTACCTCTGCCATGTTGCAAGTGTCATGTTTGCCTACTGTTGCTAATCTACTGCTTGGGTTTTAATAGCAGCTGATATTTCTTGCTACTGCAACCTAATGCAGCAATACACTCAAGCCTATTAATGCCCAATAAAACTCTTCACTACACTAATATAATATATCAGTATTATACTTACTTCAAACCTGAAACCCAAGTGTCTACAGGTATCTTACTGTCAATACTTAACCCAAACTCATCAAAACTAACACAGTTAACACTCACTCATACACACACACAGTCAATTTAGAACTGGCTGATACTAAGCTACATACCTACACAGCACTGGTCCCTCACTCTCAGCCCCATACCTGATACACTGAATTACTAACCCAATAACATTTCTTCTCAGAATTATACACAGAACTTCCCCTGCACACTGATACCTCAATGCACTCACACAGGAAACTCACACACACTGCTACACAGGCACATAAACACACTGATTTCATATTTAACTCACTGAATACAGGAACTACACAACCTGATGACACTAAGTATCAGAAATCTGATACTTAAAAATCTGAACTGTTCAGACCACCCTAATCTATCAACCTCTTACTGATACCTAGGTGCCTGGACAGAAACAAACATAGGGCTATTGGCAGGAATCAACAGGCAGTATGATCCTTGATCACTCACACAGGCATGGCTTTAAGTAGCTACTGATACTCATCTGCACAGCAACACATTGACACTCAGGTAAACACACACTGTGCTCAAATACCTACACACTAGATCACACTGCACACAAACACAGTTTCCTCACTGCACAGTTCAGGAACCTACTGACCCTCTATGCTCTGTACCTTACCTAATTGTTCACTCACCCCTAACTATTTTACTAGTGCACAGGCATTAATACACATGCTAGTACACACAGGTAATACTAGTGAAAATCCCTCTGCCCCTCAGTCACATTAGAACTACACACTGAAATCATACACATATGTCTGATACACGTGCACTAGAACTCAAACCCGACTGCACAATGAAACATTTACAGTGACACAAAATACCTGACTGCACACACAGTACACAAACCCGACTGTACAGTTTTTTCCAACTACACTGCACAAATCAGCCCCAATACACCCGACTGCATTGTACATCCCAAATCATCAACTGTACGGGGAAAAATCCAACACATAACTGACAACTCCCGTAATTACATTATGTATATAGTTTTATATATCAAAACAATGCAAGATTAGGATACATAGATAGGTAAACCCCTGTGAGGCATTTTATCGAACACCTAGTGCTGAAAAATCAGATTCTACACTAAGCTCTTGAATTCCCCAAATCAAAACCCTAAAATCGAGTTCAAACCTATGTGTAAATGAGGAAATATGCCTACATGTATACCCCTATGATTTAGGGTCCACGAAAATTGGGGAAAACTAATGTATGAACACAAAACCCTAATTTCTCCTAGGGCTTTAAGTAGGATCCCTAGAAATCGAGATCTACACAAAAGGGGGTTTCCTAATGGGAAAAAATCAACAGAAAACAGAATATAATTGAATAAAAAAAAAGGTTTTACCTATAGGGAGATGGTTTTCCTATGAAAGTTCTTCTTTCCCAAGTTTTCTTGACCCAAGCTCCTTGCTTCCCTTTGCTTTGGAGGAGGAGAATGGGATCCCTAGGGTTTGATTCTGAATTCTGGAGGTGGGAGAAAGGTTTTCTTAATGGAGGCCAGGGTTTCTTCTTTCTACATGAAGAATGGTTTTGAGGGAGGCTCCCTTTTATATTAAAACCAAGTTAGGGTTTCAAATGCATAGTTTTAGGTTTAACCCCCAGGTTAGGTCATGTAGAACCTAATTAACTAAGGTTTAGTCAGTCTAGGGTTTGAGGTCCAAACCTAAAGTTTGAATTCTAGGGTTTCTCTAGAACTGGGTTTTTCAAATTAGGGTTTAGTCATTAGGGTTTGTCCTAATGCGTTCTAGGGTTTGACCTAAAACCAAATATCGCTAACAACATATAAATAGTTTTAAAAACTCAGCAGATAAATTAAACACATAATTATTCAAAATAGTGAAATTACACAAATGCCCTTATCTGGAAATGTGGTAGTGACACATTATAACTATACAAGTCATAAGATCATACTAAGGAATCATTACAGTTAAACAAAATATCAACAATGGACAAAATAATTAAAATTGCACAAAATAAGATTTTAACATATTTTAGAAAAACTGGGCATAACTCTCTCATCCAAACTCCAAATAAGATTTTCAAAAGGATTTGGAAAGGCAAGACAAAGATCTGCAACTTTCATATTTTGAGTTTTACAAGATCTTTCTACAAAAATAGCTAAACAGGCAAAATTGGGTCATCCGGGTTACCATTCGTGCGGCGTACTACGTGCGACAAGAATACATTGTACGGTGCGTAGTGTGCGTCCAAAATTCTTTGCCCAGCGCACTGCTGCGCGGCAAGAAAGGGATGTGCATGGCAAGAAATGGATGTGCATGGCAAAGAAGTGATGCACCAAAAAAATTCATGTGCGACACACTATGTGCGGCAGGAATTCCATGTGCGATGCATTGCTCGCGACAAGACAGTGATACGCATGGCGCATCGATGGATGTGACGTATGTGGCAACAAAAAATCTATGCACAGCGTACTGTGCGCGACCGGATTTTTGTTCACGGCGTAATGCGGGCAGTTCATCGTCCCTGCGAGACAATTTTGATAACAAAGCGTCAAAATTTGTTTTGGTTATAAAATCTTTAATTTAACTCCAAATTAAGTGATTCAAAAGTCAAAATCATAAAAAATTTAATGCTCTACCATATGTAACTACTAGTTTTTAAAAATAACTAGTTTTAGTAGATAAAAACTAAGAAAAACTAAAAAAACCATGGAAACTCGAACATAAAAATATAGATATACTCAATTCAAGCCATCAAAACCAAAAATTCTAAGTACTAAGCAAGTAGAGAAGGTTATGAAACACATTATAAGCAAATAAAATTCAAGAAACCATGGGAAACAAAAATATGCAAGTTCTTCCTCATTGGCAATATGTACTTGCCTAGGTTAGTGCCCCAAGCCTAGTCTTCTACTCCACCACCGAGAGGTTCCGAAACCACACTCTAGGACTTATGGCCAAACTCCAAGATCCAGGCTTCAAGAACAGAGAAGAAGAATAAAGAGGGAAAGAAAGAAAAAGAGAAAGAGAAAATGAGAGAGAGAGAGAGGAAAAGTCATATATATATTGGGGGAGGACGGATGGGTGCGTATGCTTCTGGGCCAGATGCGCCAGATGCAAGATGAATGCGCATGGGAATAGATGCGCATGGGATGTCACTACCATATTTCTAGTTAGGGGTAGTTTTGTTATTTTATAATTATATATAATGTAGTATAGTATATATATATATATATATATATATATATATATATATATATATATATATATATATATATTGTGTTAGTAGTTATTAATTTATATTAGACTAGCCTATTTATTTGGACTTAACACTAGTGGACCTAATTAGACTAGTCATGACACAATAAATCCAATAATTAGGCTAGGCCCATTAGACTCATCCCTCTTCATTAATTAAGATATTAGATTAAACTTTTATTAGATTAGAAGCTTTTCATTATAGCCCCCTTAATTAAATACCTCATGACTAATCATGGGTGGCAATGTTGGTATTTTACATTGCTTAAAAACCAAGCAAAGGGGGCCGGCCACTATTAGAAAAGGAAATCCTTCTCTATCATCTTCATTCATTTCAATTAGATCCCAAATTGTGTTCTTCCCCAATTTTACTCATTCCTCCATCAATTTTACCTCAAATTACTCTCATTCCCTTTTTATTTTTATTATATAAGGATCATTGGAGCTTGGATTACAAGTAGCACTTGGAGAAGAAGGAATTCGCTAGGAGCCTGTCCTAATTGTGTACATTTGAGCAATTTATTGAGAATCAATCTTCCAATAGGTATAATTCTGATATTCCTTTTATTTAGACTTTAATTCATACATTTGACCATTAAGAAATCTTCCTTGGCTTAGGTCTACCCATAGAAACTAGAACTATATTTATAGGACCCCCATTGTGACTTCTACATTAAGATTTGTACCCAATTTAGGGAAATTTTGAGATTGGAGCACCAAGTGTTTGTCATTAGGTCAATTAGATCTAACTAGACTTAGATTGAGTATGTGAGACTAGCTACGTGTCCACAATTAGACACAAGTAGAGCGTATCATGGTATTTTGTGATACACTATGATACGAGGACTCATTTTGGGGGGTTTGTGCATATTAGTGTAATTTTTTTTCAATTTTATTTATAACTAGTTGCTTTAGTTATATATAGATGATATTGATATATATAATTAATAATTGTTGAGAATTGTAGGTTTTGATACTTTGTTTGGGTGTGTATTATGAGTATCCTACTTGCACACTCTAGGTGCTTGATGAAACGACTATTAGTGTGCACACTCAAATAATTATTGGTAAATATATTAGTACAAACAAACAAATATATATATATATATATATATATATATATATATATATATATATATATATATATATATATGAGTTACTTGTGTTGTAGGGTGTTGTGGGTATGATGTTGGTTCAATGAGGACTGTGACAGTGTTGAGTGTCACGGTGGTATTAGAAGTAATAATTGAAGGTATATTGTGTGTGAGTGTCTGAATTAAGGGGAGGATCTATTTCTGAGTGCAGTTTGGAAGTAGGTGTCGTCCAGCATGGTGTTAAGGAGGATCTATTTATTACTTCTTTACACCCATTGACATGATATTTCATATATAGGGTTATTTGACACTATTTCGTACATTGAGTCATAATATTTTCTCTGATAGTTTTCTTATTTGATAGTCTCTATATTACATATATTTAGTATTGAGATATTTGATTTCTGACACGATGCTACATGGATTGGTATACGAGGATCCCCGTCATGAGATGTTATTGTCGTGATTACTCAGTGATTTCTGTATCGTTCTTCATGATTACTCAGTGATTACCATAATATCTTCGTAATTATTTAGAACATGATCGTAGTGCATAATATTATAGACCGTGTATCATGATATACGTGTTATAACGTGACGAGATTTGGATCCGTGTACTAATGGGAGAAAGGGGATGTATTAGTGGATATGTGATCATATCTTATATTCCATGATTTAGTATAGCCCGTAATAGCTACTAGATCATGCAACTCACGTGTGGTCAAGCTAGCTCCCCTTATATTATAGCTCGTATTAGGCCCAAGCTGATAACATATCTTACTAATATATTAAGACACATTTTATTATTATATTTCCTTTATTCTAGTTTATTATATTGATATTCCTCTCTATATTGTTCTAAGTTTATTTTTATTACTTACCATGATACTCCTTCTTATGATATTTACTAGTTCAGTTGCTTCCATTATTTATTTTTATTACTATTATTGTTTTATAGTTTTTGTTAATAATTGAAACTGCTATTGGGTTCTACTTCGCTCCAATCCTAACTGGATATATTTTTCAGAAATTATTTAGATGATTGGTGTCCTACATACTACAGGCCACATGATTGCGAGCCCGTTGAGATAGCACCCATAGAGCATGTTGAGCTAGTGCTAGCTGTCGAGGAGACTTAGTTACTTCTATTATGATTTTGTATATGTTACAGTTAGACATTTTGGCATGTATTATATTTGAGACTATTGTGTTGTGATTAGACAATTGGCTTTAGACTTGGATTGTATTGTGACTCTTTATTTTATTTCTTCTATTTATATCGTACCATATCTTCCTCTAGTTTTATTGTGATTGAGTAATGATTATCTGATTGCTATAATGTCTTCCATTTGGAGTTGAGATATCTTGACCGGTACCTTATATATTTATGGTGTGAGATGTTAGATAGTATAGTTGACATAGATAGCATTCTACTACCGATGCTGCGACGTACGCTGGACGTACTTACGTACTCGTGCTCCTACACCGGGTGTGGGTCATGACATATTTTTATGGTGGACTATAAAGGTCAAGGTAGTTGTGCTCAGACTTGGAGTATTACTACAAGCCTATTATAGGATATAGGACTTAGGATATAGGATGAGAGAATACTTAATTATAACTAGAAAATATTTTCAATCTATTAATTTTGGTATCCTTATCAATTTGAATATTTGCTTTCCTTGAATATAATTGTCCTTCTATGATGATACCGTATCTTGCTGTCACTACCACATTCTAAAATAGGAATAATTTTGACATTTGATTTATTATAAGTATTGTATATATTTATTTTAAATAATTACATGATATGTATATATATATATATATATATATATATATATATATATATATATATATATATATACTATATGTATAGTGTTCTTTAAAAGCATGAGCTAGTAGACTAGACCTAAAAGCCCACTAGATAAACCCGGGCCAAATTATAGGGTTATGGATTTTAATTAGCATTTTCGGGATTTAATTATTGAGGTTATAATTTATTATTGTGATTTTATTTAATTGTTGTGCCTTAACGTTGCTTCGATATTGGGAGCGCTACACTACCTTTTGCCTTCCAACAAATTTCACACCTTTATCCAAGACGTGTCCGTCTTCCATTATGACCTTTGTGTAACTCATAAATATGCTTTTTTGTGCTTATTTTAGTCGTACAATATTCGTCGCGGACGTTTATTTTAAATTCCAAATAAATCCAACTTTGTATCTTTGTGCGTTCCAATCAAAATTGGAGACACAATCTTGACCTGTTTGGTGCAACCCAAATTATGATAATATTCTATTCTGAGTCTTCTTAGTCCATGACACTTGTGTCTCACCTAATTTTAATCCCATGTACTTATAATTAATTTTAGAACACCATTTGCATTAATTTTAATTAAATTAGTGTAAAGAACCAACTTGACTCATACCAAACCAAATCACCTTTCACACCCTCAAGACTCATACTAAACACCATACACCCTTTTGAACCATTACATCATACCAAACATGGTGTTTTCCCCTATCCAATCCTAATGTCCACTTTTGTACAATTTTTTAATTATTGAGGACTTATTTGCAAAAGTGCAATGATGTGTCACCATCCTATTGGTCAAGACCAATGGAGAAAACAACCCCTCCCTTTGACCGTTCAACTCTCTCTCCCTCCCTCCTCCTTTTGTTATGCATTTTCTTTTATCTTAAATCAAGGCCATCCATTTAAATGGGACAACATCCTAACCACACACCATATCCTATATATATATATATATATATATATATATATATATATATATATTTCATCCCTTATCCTAACCCTTTCCCAATGCCAACCCTCTCCTAAGGCACAGTCGACCCTAATCCCAAGGCCATCACCATCAACCCTCTCTCTTCTACATGCAAACACCTCTCCATTAATTATCATCACCTCCACCTACATCAAAACCCCACACCCGAACCCTAAACCATTTCTCCTTCCTCCTCCTCACCTTCGGCCCGACTCCTCTGACGAGCAGTCACCTTCCCCGGCCATCTTTGGCCATTCCCCACCGGATCCAGCCCCACGATAACAGCCGCCTGAACGACCTCCCTCACCCCCTTCATCCCGTGGCCGACGCCTAAGTCATCGACCTCCTTACCGACTTCATCTTCCCCGAGCTCCGAGTAGCCAATCTTCCTCCGAGCACTTCCCAACCTCATCTTGCTCCGGCCACCGCCGAGCAGTGCACCTCCAAGCATCACGACTAACACCACCGTTTACCTGCTCCTTCTTCCACAGCCCTGCCTCACCGGACCACCCCCTTGTCGACTACCCCGACCTCCCATATCGTCGACTCACCCCGACGTCCCCTCAACCCCTGCCATGACCACCTGAACACCACTAACACCACCTACTCCATCTCCTCCGGTCACCTTCCTCCGCAGGAACCCAACACCACCAGCCTCCATCTCCTCCGGTCATCTTCCTCTGCCGTTCCCAATGACACAGCCACTACCACGACCATCCCTGAGCCGTTTACCACCACCACTCCACGTTCTCCACCCTTTCTGGCTACTCCACTCGCCGGAGCCGAGTCCCCCGCCTTCACAGCAGAATCTCCCTGTCGACCCATCCCGTCGGCCATCGCAGTCATCCATCCCCGTTCACAGTCTCATGTTCACCATC
The DNA here is from genome assembly GCA_036927795.1 of Iris macrosiphon. Taxonomy (NCBI): domain Eukaryota; kingdom Viridiplantae; phylum Streptophyta; class Magnoliopsida; order Asparagales; family Iridaceae; genus Iris; species Iris macrosiphon. The sequence goes on from JAYESA010000009.1 coordinate 134,700,164, forward strand.
ATCATCACCTTCATCATGATCATTATTATCACCATCATCATCACCATCACCATCGTCGTCATCATCGTTATCATCAATATCGTCGTCATCGTCATCCCCGTGCGTGCCTGCCAGGTTTGAACTGCCCTCTCCTGATTCTATGTATACGTGTGTGAATGGTATTAGGTTTAGCATGTCATTCATGATAGTTTAGTTGATGTGCATTGTGTGACCCTGTGTTGGTGAACCCAGTAACTAGTGTGCGTATGCATACGCGTATGTGTATAATGATTAAATTGGTATATATATATTATGTGGAAATTATATGCTAGTAATATGTATGACTATATATATATATATATATATATATATATATATATACTGTATGACCCTAGTTTAACTGTGGATATTCCGTAATTACTTGACCATGTGACCCTAAATTTTGTAAGTTGACTGCCTTGCATACACCGACGTACTGACTAGAGACGTATTAGTTTGACTGTCTGATTATGCACAATATTTGAAGACGTGACACCCGTGCAGTTAGATGCACACTTGGCCCTGTTAGTTGACCAGTGCCATACCTAGCGTAGCCCCTGAGTTCAGAGTATTTATGATTGTGTGTATGTTAGTGTATCGACTGATTCTATATTACTATTATATGATGTCTATAGGATGGTTGGATTATTCAGACAAGACTTCAAAAATAGGATATTGATTTATACCAGCTAAGGACCGCAGACGAGTATATTCTCTGACAGTTTTTATTATGTTGATTATCTCTATGATTCTAGTTGTATAGTGTACATAATTCTGACACTGTAGATACACGAGTTGGCATCATCAAGACCTGTCATGAGGAGTCGTGATTGGAATCCAACGTGCTAGTTAGGGAAACAAGAAAATATTAGTAGATTATGTGATCATACCCAACTCTATATGAATCATAGCTCACCCATACCTCACGTTGGTGCAGTCTGACCATTACATACCTCATAGCCTGTTATGTATGATTAGCCTGACTATTGCTTGCATCATAGCTATCCGGATGGTTAGCATAACCTTACATGAATCATAGCTAGTCATACATAGCAAGCCTGATCAGCCTCAAGCCGATCATATGATATGTTAATGTTTCACACACTTAGCCAGATATTCTAGACATGTATTTCCAGATCATAGTTCTAGCATTCACTTATATTCTAGTTTATTGATCTAGCATTTCTCCATGTTCTAGTTATTGTTCTAGTATTCACTATATTCCAGTCCATTTTTCTAGCATGCACCGGTATTCTATTCATTGCTAGTTGCACCATTGATGACATATGCTCCAGTATTTCTTGTTTCCAGTATTTTATTATTCCAGTATTGTTTATTACCAGTATTTAAATCTATCTTATATTTTTTATACTATATTATAGTTTTTGTCAATATACATGGAACTGCTATTAGTGCTTGTACTTTTCTCCAATCCTGACTGGATATTTTTTCCAAACTGTGATATAGAGGACTTGTTTCTGACATACTTGGAGATTTGGATGTTGTTGATTGCAGGTTAAACTATTTATTATTGTTAGACTTGTCTTGTATTTCGTTTATTTTCTTCGATATCTCATTGTGCTCTAGCTTCTGTGATTGAGTATTTTTAGATTATATTATGATATGTGTGTCTCCTTATGGAGTTGGATATTTACGAGAGATTGATTAGCTAGTATTGTGACTTAGACAACGTTCTACCGTTGATGCTGCGGCGTAGGCTGGACGTACCCACGTACTCGTACCCCTATATCGGGTACGGATCGTGACACATTTTAAGTGGCGGCCTATGCAGGTCAGACTTCGCAAATTGTGCGATATCGTGGTAGTGCGATATCTTAGTTATATTATTGCGTGTCTGCGATAGGATATAGGACATAGGATACTAGGATGAGAGAGGATACTCAATCACAAATTATTTGAGAGATTCCTGGGATGACTCTTGAGAATCTTATTATAATTTCTAATTTAAATCTTTTCTCTTGTTTTCGTCCGTTCTCACTTGTTGTTATTGAATTTAATTCTTGTTGGTCAGTTGTTAATCTAATTCTTGGTGCCGCTATTGAGTTAGATTTCATATCGAGATAAATTTTATGGGATAAATTACGGTATTATCTGACAACATATGTTGATGAGGACAGTGAGAAAGGTGAAACGTCTACTTCGGTTATGGAACCTAGAGTTTATCGCAGCCATATTAGCTGTCATGGCGGAAACGTAGGAACCTGACTTCCGATGTACATATCTTAGTTATGAATTTAGAGTTTCTCGCAGCCATACCGGTTGGCGTGGCGATAATTCTAGATGATGTGATTATAGAGTTGCATACCTTAGTTATGGAACCTATCGTTTATCGCAGCCATGCTTACTAGCGTGGCAAGGATTCTGAGTGTCATGATTTCGGACAGACATATATGATTATCAAATTGTATCTTAAATTGGTTCTTAAAGTATCATCTCAATACTTATCCACTTCTGTTATTATAGGACCTTGTTTCATCATTTTCTTGCTAGCAGTAGAGTTACCTTCAGTTCCTTAGTCCAGTTCCTTCTTGAGCTTTATTTCATTAGGGCTCCTTGTTAGTGTGATAATTGGTGACATGCAATTATGTCTGTGTCTTGAGTATTAGTATTGACTGAGAGTGGCTTGTGAGTCTGTAAGTATTTTTTGGTTAGACATGTTAGCAATAGGCATCAATCTAGAGTTAATCCGTAGCATAGTACCTTATAGCAATAGTTCTATAATAGGTGCCATTATAGTTAGTATTGGTACTATAGGTAGAAGAAGAAGTAAAGAGTATCAGTGATGGTTTCAGAAGTTAGTATCAAAGACAGCATGCCAGTCCTGGATAGGCATGAATTCATGTAGTTGGGTGATCCATGTAAATAATTAAGTATCAAGGAAATTGTGTTGAAAATTAATGGAGCATGATATTCAATTGGGTAGTTGATTACTTCGGTGGGTCAAGAGTAAAGAAATGTATATGCATAAAGGGTAATGAGGTACCATGGATAGAGAAATATCAAGATTGGTCATGGAAGATATGAAGTTTATCACTGATTAGTGTATCAGTCTGTAAAAGGTTAAAGGGAGATACGTATACATCAATTGAGATATGGAACCATATGCCTGCCTTGAGAGTGAAGTAAAACATGTGTATTATAAAAGTGCAAGTGATCGTGAGTTCTAATAAGTGTGATGAGGTAATCTAATAATGAAGCTAGTATTACCATACCAAGAGTACTAGTGTTCTATATCGAGGATTAGTTGAGAATTGTGCTAGTAACAGTAAGTACCTCGTGTGATAATATTAGATTGGTGTATCAGTTAATATGGATAAAAAAATTATTGGGAGTAATAGTGCAAGTAATCCGGACAGCGCGAATTTTAGTACACAGTTGAAGGTGTAGACAATTGGCGTATTTGTGTGTACCTTGAGTGATAGAGACTGTGAATATATATGTATACTTAGATAGATGTGGATTTAAATTTATAATTTGAAGATCGGAAATAGATTTTAATTTTTAAGAATTTTGAGGAGTTGAGATTTTACGTTATTAAAGTTTTTGAGGATTCAAATTTGTCACTACCACATTTTCTAGGAAAGAATATTTTGGTAATTTCCTATTTAAATAAATATTGTGCGTGGTAAATAATTATTTGTTGTATTATTTAATTGTTGTTAGTTATTATTTAATTATTTTAGACTTATTTTAGTGGACCCAACTAGTTTAGTTTGGACCCATGGACCAACATGAATTAATTAGTTAGACTTGGCCCATTTAGAAAGCCCATAGTTAAGGAGATGGATTAAATTAATTAAATGATTAGACTAGAAGCTTCCTTCCTTAATTATTTCTTCATGAGAGGCCCCAAGGGGTACATTGGACATTTTACAATTGCTTGGGGGAGGGGCTATGGCCGGCCTATTAAAGAGGGGGGGGAAATTTCTCTCTTCTCTCATCTCATTCCAAATCTAGATCTAGAATTCTTCCACTACCAAATTCCCTCCATTCCCAATCCAATTCCCTACCAAATTCATTCCAAATTCTTCCCAATTCACCATTAGAGAAGGAGGAAGCAAGGATCTAGAAGAAGGAAGCAAGGATCTACAAAGAGGAGCAAGGATCTACAATTTGGAAGCAAGTTCATCTCAATTGGAGGTTTCATTGGGAATCCATCTCCCAATAGGTATAATTCAGATTTTCCCATTTAAATAGCTTCTAAATCTGAGATTTAATCATGTAAAATCAACCTATATGTATGTACTACCCATAGGACTTTGTTTTGTGTTCATAGGAGACCCATGGAGAAAGTTATGGTGCTTTTTGTGTCAATTTTGTTGGAATTCCGAATTTATATTTTGTTGTGTGTGTCAATTGATCCTATAGATCAATTGAACATGAGATTTGTGTTTGAGGCTAGTGTCGTGTCCATATTGGGATACTTGTGGTTCGTATCCCAACTATTTGGTGATACGTGTCATTTGGGGGTTTTCCTCCGACACGGGGCTTTGAACATGTCGTATTTTGACACGGACACATAGATATACTTTTGACGCTTTGATTTGTTCATAAATATTATTTGTGATTTGTTTGTGTCCTTCGGGGTGTATTTGGTTGTGTGTTGGACTCGTGTCGCATGCGTATCCTAGATCTAGTGGGATACGGTGAGATACTCTCCAATTGTGTGTATTTTTGCATAGATCTAATTAATTGTGGTTCAATTCTTCATTTATAATTAGTATATATATATGGATATTAAATATTTATTTTGTGTATTTATTATAGTAATTATTGTAGCATAGATCTATATTTTGGGTGTGCTAATATAATGTACAATATAATATGTAGCTTTCTTGCATGCAAATATATATGTTACTACTTGTTAAATAATATAATTTATACATAAAATATTTTATAAAATATATTTGTATGTTTAATTGTGTAATTATATTATTTATAATTATTATGTAATTATTTGGATATTAATGTAAATATTTTAGGTGTGCTTCTAGCCATGTAAATTATATGTTCTTTGTTAAATATTTGAAGGTATAAATTTATGTGTATATTAATATATATATGTACATTTTTTGTATTAATGGTTTATATATATATATATATATACTGTTTTATATATTCTGTTTATATATATATATATATTGTTTATATATTCTATTTTTATATATATAATTATATATATACAACTTGATTTAGTGACAGTGAATTAATGACAGTAAAAAACTGTCATTAATTAGCCGACTAATAGCAGCCGCTGTAGCCTTCGGGCAATTAATGACAAACCTGTCATTAATTGCAGCAGCGGGAAACAGCAGCTTTTCTGCGACGCTTTTCCGCGACAGTTTAACTGTCAGCGAAAACCAAAGCAGTGGCAGTTTATTATTTGGGTTTCGGTGACAGTCCTTCGGTGACAGTCCCGACTATCACTATTTAAACTGTTTTGATTTAATCCTATTTTATTCACTGTTTTTCAATGACGCTTTGACAGATTTAATGTATATATTATATATTATAATTGTATATATATATGTATATATATATGTATTTTGTGAGGAATAATAATTGTAATAATATATTATATTATTTATATAAATGTTGGGTTGTATATATATTATTTTAGGGTATATATTAATTATATTATTAGTATACTTTGTGTGAGTTCTTTTTGAATCTAATTTGATTCCTAAATTATTGTAGTTTGTCTCTATATTATTTTATAGATGTCTTGTGAGGTTGACTTTGGGTTTGACCATGTTTGACTTTAGTGGACTTTAGAGTTGACCATAGTTGACTTTTGACTTAGAATTGACTTATTGACCTAGAAATTGCCTAGTTTGACTTGTTCTCTTTCCGGGACCTTGTATTAATGTGGTATTCCATATCTAGGTCTTCGAGGCACCGAGTCAGACATTTGTGAGACTGTTCATTGGACTTCAGGCGAGTACATTCTCTGATAGTTTCTCATTTATGATATCCTCTATGTTCGTTGTATCTAGTGTAGATATACATGTTCTCTTGACACTATGGTTACATGGATTGGTATATCCGGATCTCGTCATGAGATATTATTCCTTGGTATATGGTGTATATGGTACAAGTATTGTTTCACTGGTTATCTTGTACATGTACAGATACCGATTCTCGGGGAGACTAGCTATCTTCTTGGGGAATCTAGTGCCATAACGTACCGTGGTTGGATCTATTATACCAGTCGGGGTGGGGAGTATTTTAGTGTAGATATGTGATCATACCCTTCTTGTGCATGTCTTGTTCCTTGTGAGTGTTGATCATACACCACACGTATAATCAGCCAGGCCATTATACTCTTGTGCAAGTTCCTAAGCCGATCACATGTTAAAGCTAGTACTCACACACTTAGTCATTAGTATTCTTGTTCTATCAGCATATTGTTCATTATTGTATTTCTTTCCAGTATTTCCTTATTGTCTCTACATTTTTGTCTCTATTTATGCATCTTGTTTATCCACAGCTATTTACTGTTACATAGTTTTTATCATTGTTTGAGAACTGCTGTTAGGGTTGTACTCTGCTCCTTTCCTGACTGGATATATTTTTCCAGATGACACTGAGGAGTACCCTACCTATTATGGACCCCAGGATGTTGTGGGTTTAGATTCTGAGACCCTGGCTCAAGAGGGACTTATCCCAACTGAGACAGTTGACCCTGGAGTTGTAGCTTTATAGTTTTGTAGTATTCTTTTGTACTGGATTTGTCTCCAGCATATTTTTGTATTTTTTCTTCAGACTCATTGATGTATTATTTTAGACTCATGAGTTGTATTGTGACTATTCTATTCTTATCTGATTCGTGTTCATTCTATCTTAGTTCTGTGATTGAGTACACTATCTTTTGGTGGTTCATTATATTAGATAGACTTTCTAGACAGTGTTCTACCGTCGATTCTGCGGCGTAGGCTGGGCGTTGTTTCCGACTAGTACCCTTACCCCGGGTGCGGGTCGTGACATGTTTTTGGTGGTGGCCCATGCAGGTCTAGCTTCACAAGTATGTGATGTCGTGGTAGTGCGACAACTTAGTTGTACTACTGCGAGCCTGCGATAGGATATAGGATATAGGCTGAGATACTCAATCACATCTAGGAAAATTCTTTTGATTCAACTATTCTCCTTTGACGTTGATACTTGATCTCTTAAACTGTCCTTTCCTTGAATATCTTACATCTTGTGCCATATTGATTCTTTCTTTCGCTTTGTCTCAGGATGCCGCCTAAGACTAGATCACAGCAAGGGAGAGCAGTTTCTGAGAGGTCTGCGACATCCCGAGGGCCTGCACCAATCACTTCTTCGGTGATTGGAGTGTCAGCTGCTTTCGGAGGTCCACCACCCACTCAGAGGACTGTGCCAGCTGTATCTGAGGGGCTTCCACCTCCACCTCCTGTGCCAGCAGAGGCGTCATAGATGTTTACTCTGTTTCGTGAGATGCTCGAGGCACAGAGGGCTCAGTCGGAGGCACATCAGAGGCAGACCGACGTTCTACGGCAGGGCATCGAGAGTGCTCATCAGCTTGCTCGTGCTGTAGTTGAGAGAGGAGTTCCAGTCCAGCAGCAGGTTGTTCCTCAGGTTGCTCAGCTTCGGCCAGGCAACATTCAGGACTTCAAGAAACTGGAGCCTAGGATTTTCAAAGGGACGGAGGGCATCGTCTATGCTGATGATTGGCTCGAGGACATTGAGCGTCTTATGAGGGTGTCCCGTCTTTCTGAAGATCTGAAGGTTGAGGAGGTAGGACTTCAACTGTTCGACGTCGCTCGTACCTGGTTCAGGAATGAGCCGGTTCTAGTTGACGCAGGATAATCTTGGGAGGTATTCAGGGACCTTTTCAAGAAGAAGTTTTTCACCCGGATAGACAGGCTTGACTTGGGGAGACAATTTGAGAGTCTCATTCAGGGAAGCATGTCTGTGGAGGAATACGCTGCAGAGTTCGGTAGGCTGAGCCGATTTACAGAGTATCTGGTGAGGGGGCCGGAGGTTCGAGCTATTCGTTTCCGAGAGGGTCTAAACTGGGAGGTGAAGATTCTCATTCCGTCTTTTTATGAGACATACTCGGAGATACTTGCGGAGGCACGCAAGGTTGAGCGGGATCTGGGTTTGAAGACCAAGAGAGACCGTGATGCTTTTTTGGGGGCCAACGGCAGTGCAGTATCTGCCAAACGTCCTCATTTCCAGTCCAGACCTTTCCAGCAGCCACAGCAGAACCAGACTCCAGCTAGAGCGCCTTTTCACCAGGCACCTCAGCAGCAGAGGCAGTTACAGCAAGCTCTATGCAACTTCTGCAAGAAGCCCGGCCACATCTGGGAAGTTTGCAGAAAGAGGCTAGGAGTTTGTTTGTATTGTGGTACTGAAGGGCATCAATTGAGGGAGTGTACTCGTCGTGCAGTTCAGGGAGCAGCTCCAGCTCCGAGGGCACAGATGAGACCACCTGCAGCACAACCGAGGGGACCGCTTTCGACACAGCAGCAGCGTTTTGTCCAGCATCAGCAGCAGGGAGGTGCTCGGCAGGGACGAGCGTTTGCTATGACAGTCGAAAAGGAGGAACCCACCGGAGATGTCATCGCAGGTTCTATTCTTCTTGATTCCATTCCAGCTTTAGCTTTGTTTGATAGTGGTGCTTCCCATAGTTTTGTATCTGTTTCTTTTGCTCTAAAGCATGGTTTGGTAGCTAAGTCTTTGCTTAGGACTTGCAAGATCATGACCGGGGGAGGAATTATCCTGGTTAATAATATTTGCAAAGATCGAAGAGTTACTCTGGGAGGCTGGGAGTTGAGTGCGTGTCTACTTGTAATGCCACTTTCGAGCTACGACATTGTACTCGGGATGGATTGGTTGAGTAGGCACCGTGCTAGCATAGATTGTAGAGGAGGTAGAGTTTTGTTTGGTCCGCCAGGAGAACCAGAGTTCGAGTTTGCTAGAGGAGCTGCGGAGCAGGAAGAAGGCATTATTTGTGGAGCTATGGTGGAAGACAAGGAGTTGCCACATCCGTTGATAGCAGAATTTTTGGATGTGTTTCCTGAAGAATTGCCAGGATTGCCGCCAGATCGAGATGTTAAATTTTCTATAGACTTGGTGCCAGATGCAGAACCGATTTCGCAGCATGTCTATAGAGTAAACAACAGCGAGCTGGTCGAGTTGAAGAAGCAGGTGGACGAATTGCAAGATAAGGGGTTTATCAGATCGAGTTCTTCACCATGGGGAGCCCCGGTATTGTTTGTACCGAAGAAAGATGGATCGGTGCGTATGTGCATTGATTACAGGGCTTTGAATAATCTCACTATCAAGAATAAGTATCTTTTGCCACGGATTGATGATCTGTTTGATCAGTTGAGTGGTGCGAAGGTGTTTTCTAAGATAGATTTGAGATCAGGCTACCATCAGGTAAAGGTGAAGCTGGAGGACATACCGAAGACTGCTTTTAGAACTCGGTATGGTCAGTTCGAGTTTATGGTGATGCCGTTTGGTTTGACTAATGCACCGGCGGTATTTATGAACTTGATGAACAAGGTGTTCCACCAGTACCTTTCCACCAGTACCTTGACAAGTTCGTGGTGGTGTTCATCGACGACATACTCATATACTCGAGGACACCGGAGGAGCATGAGGAGCATTTGAGGATTGTGTTGGATGTGCTGAGGAAGGAGAAGCTGTATGGAAAGTTGTCCAAATGTGAGTTTTTCTTGGACAAGGTGGAATTCTTGGGGCATGTTGTGACTGGTGATGGTATTTCAGTGGATCCGAAGAAGATTTCAGCAGTGGAATCTTGGAAGACTCCGAGTTCGGTAGCAGAGATCAGGAGTTTCTTGGAATTGGCAGGCTACTACAGAAAGTTTGTGTAAGATTTTTCAAGGATTGCCGAGCCGATGACCAGACTCACAAGGAAGGATGTGGAGTTTGTTTGGACGGAAGATTGCCAGGCCGCTTTTGAGGAGTTGAAGAAGAGGTTGACGTCTGCTCCTATTTTGATATTGCCATCAGGGCCCGGAGGTTTCACTATTTATAGTGATGCATCGGGAAAGGGTTTAGGTTGTGTTCTTCAGCAGCATGGGAAAGTGATTGCCTATGCATCCAGGCAATTGCGTCCTCATGAAAAGAACTATCCTACCCATGATTTGGAGTTGGCAGCTGTCATATTCGCCCTGAAGTTGTGGAAACATTATTTGTACGGAGAGCGTGTGGAGATCTTCACAGACCACAAAAGCTTGAAGTACGTTTTCATGCAGAAGGAGTTGAACATGAGGCAGCGTCGGTGGTTGGAACTGATGAAGGATTTTGATATCTCTTTGCAATATCATCCTGGGAAGGCCAATGTAGTTGCCGATGCTTTGAGCAGGTATCCGGTAGCTATGTTCTTGACGCAGGATCGATATTTGTTGGAGGACTTGGAGAGCTTGGGCATTGAGGTGATTATTCCGGGTGGTGCTATGTAGATGTGGGGATTGCAGATACATTCAGATTTGATGGATAGGATCAAGGAAGCATAGTATGATGACGTATCTTTGAGGAGTATCAGAGCTCAGGTGAGAGCAGGATTGGAGGATGATTTCACTATTGCAGAGGATGGATCTTTGAGGCATGGAGTTAGATTGTGTGTGCCTAGTGGGGAGTTGCGAGAGGAGATATTGCAGGAAGCGCATCGCTCTCAGTATTCCATACATCCAGGTGCTAACAAGATGTATCGGGATATGCGAGAGAGTGTGTGGTGGTATGGCATGAAGAGGGAAGTGGCACAGTTTGTATCCAGATGCTTAGTGTGCCAGCAGGTGAAAGCCGAGAGGTAGAGGCCAGGAGGTTTACTTCAGCCATTACCCATTCCAGAGTGGAAGTGGGAACACATTACTATGGATTTTGTGTCCGGACTACCACGATCTCCAGGAGGGAAAGACGCGATTTGGGTCATTGTTGATAGATTGACCAAGTCGGCCCACTTTTTGCCTTTCAAGGTGGGTTTGTCTACGGAAAAGCTGGCAGAGATGTATGTGAGGCAGATCGTTAGGATACATGGAGTTCCCGTCAGCATAGTCTCAGATCGGGATAGTCGTTTCACTTCTCATTTCTGGAGGAGTTTGCAGGAGAGTTTGGGCACTCAGCTCAAGTTCAGTACTGCATATCATCCCCAGACAGATGGGCAGTCAGAGAGGACTATTCAGACTCTCGAGGATATGTTGCGCACTTGTGTACTAGATTTTGGAGGTTCTTGGGAGGACCATCTCTATTTGGTAGAGTTTGCTTACAACAACAGTTACCAGGCCAGTATAGAGATGTCACCTTTTAAAGCTCTATATGGTCGGATGTGTCGTACTCCTTTGTCTTGGGACGATGTTGGAGAGAGAGTTTTGCTTGGGCCAGAGATGGTTGTGGATGCAGCAGAGAAGGTTCAGTTGATCAAAGACAGACTTCGAGTGGCACAGGACAGACAACGGCATTGGGCCGATAGCCATCGGAGACCCTTGGAGTTTGAGGTATAGTTTAGATTTTATTTTGTGTGCTTGTTCTTGGTTATTTGTTATAGATAAGTTCTTAAGGTGGTATTTTGTTCTAGGTGGGTGGTTTGGTGTTTCTGAGGATTTCTCCGACACGAGGCACGATTCGCTTCGGTGGAGGCGGAAAGCTTAGTCCGCGATTCATTGGACCTTTCACTATTCTAGAGAGGGTCGGTGCAGTTGCTTATAGACTAGACTTGCCACCTGCATTGGAGGGAGTGCACAACGTGTTTTAGGTGTCGCAGTTGAGACGATACGTGGCAGATCCTAGTCATGTATTGGATCACTCAGAGATAGAGGTGGGCCCTACTCTTAGCTATCCAGAGCAGCCAGTTGGGATTCTGGATCGGAGAGAGAAGGTGCTGAGGAACCAGACTATTCTTTTGGTACGCGTCGCATGGAGGCATCACTCTCCGGGGGAGTCTACCTGGGAGAGAGAGGATGAAATGCGAGAGCGTTATCCATATTTGTTTGTACCTTGAGGTATGTTATTTCTAGTTATGTTCTGTTCATTGTTATGTTCTGTTCATTAGTTAGTTGTGATTTTTTAGTTCTGTTCTGTGTTTTTCTGGGGGTAGTTTTCGTCTTTGAATTTCGAGGACGAAATTATTTTAAGGAGGGTAGACTTGTCACTACCACATTTTAGGAAAAAGGGTATTTAGTAATTTCCTATTTAAATAAATATTGTGCATGGTAAATAATTTTTGTTGTATTATTTAATTGTTGTTAGATATTATTTAATTATTTTGGACTTATTTTAGTGGATCCAACTAGTTTAGTTTGGACCCATGGACCAACATGAATTAATTAGTTAGACTTGGCCCATTTAGAAAGCCCATAGTTAAGGAGATGGATTAAATTAATTAAATGATTAGACTAGAAGCTTCCTTCCTTAATTATTTCTTCATGAGAGGCCCCAAGGGGTACATTGGACATTTTACAATTGCTTGGGGGAGGGGCTATGGCCGGCCTATTAAAGAGGGGGGGAAATTTCTCTCTCCTCTCATCTCATTCCAAATCTAGATCTAGAATTCTCCCACTACCAAATTCCCTCCATTCCCAATCTAATTTCCTACCAAATTCATTCCAAATTCTTCCCAATTCACCATTAGAGAAGGAGGAAGCAAGGATCTAGAAGAAGGAAGCAAGGATCTACATAGAGGAGCAAGGATCTACAATTTGGAAGCAAGTTCATCTCAATTGGAGGTTTCATTGGGAATCCATCTCCCAATAGGTATAATTCAGATTTTCCCATTTAAATAGCTTCTAAATCTGAGATTTAATTATGTAAAATCAACCTATATATATGTACTACCCATAGGACTTTGTTTTGTGTTCATAGGAGACCCATGGAGAAAGTTATGATGCTTTTTGTGTCAATTTTGTTGGAATTCCGAATTTATATTTTGTTGTGTGTGTCAATTGATCCTATAGATCAATTGAATATGAGATTTATGTTTGAGGCTAGTGTCGTGTCCATATTGGGATACTTGTGGTTCGTATCCCAACTATTTGGTGATACGTGTCATTTGGGGATTTTCCTCCGACACGGGGCTTTGAACATGTCGTATTTTGACACGGACACATAGATCTACTTTTGACGCTTTGATTTGTTCATAAATATTATTTGTGATTTGTTTGTGTCCTTCGGGGTGCATTTGGTTGTGTGTTGGACTCGTGTCGCATGCGTATCCTAGATCTAGTGGGATACGGTGAGATACTCTCCAATTGTGTGTATTTTTGCATAGATCTAATTAATTGTGGTTCAATTCTTCATTTATAATTAGTATATATATATGGATATTAAATATTTATTTTATGTATTTATTATAGTAATTATTGTAGCATAGATCTATATTTTGGGTGTGCTAATATAATGTACAATATAATATGTAGCTTTCTTGCATGCAAATATATATGTTACTACTTGTTAAATAATATAATTTATACATAAAATATTTTATAAAATATATTTGTATGTTTAATTGTGTAATTATATTATTTATAATTATTATGTAATTATTTGGATATTAATGTAAATATTTTAGGTGTGCTTCTAGCCATGTAAATTATATGTTCTTTGTTAAATATTTGAAGGTATAAGTTTATGTGTATATTAATATATATATGTACATTTTTTGTATTAATGGTTTATATATATATATATATATATATATATATATATATATATATATATATATATATTGTTTTATATATTCTGTTTATATATATATATATATATATATTGTTTATATATTCTGTTTTTATATATATAATTATATATATACAACTTGTTTTAGTGACAATGAATTAATGACAGTAAAAAACTGTCATTAATTAGCCGACTAATAGCAGCCGCTGTAGCCTTCGGGCAATTAATGACAAACCTGTCATTAATTGCAGCAGCGGGAAACAGCAGCTTTTCTGCGACGCTTTTCTGCGACAGTTTAACTGTCAGCGAAAACCAAAGCAGTGGCAGTTTATTATTTGGGTTTCGGTGACAGTCCTTCGGTGACAGTCCCGACTATCACTATTTAAACTGTTTTGATTTAATCCTATTTTATTCACTGTTTTTCAATGACGCTTTGACAGATTTAATGTATATATTATATATTATAATTGTATATATATATATGTATATATATATGTGTTTTGTGAGGAATAATAATTGTAATAATATATTATGTTATTTATATAAATGTTGGGTTGTATATATATTATTTTAGGGTATATATTAATTATATTATTAGTATACTTTGTGTGAGTTCTTTTTGAATCTAATTTGATTCCTAAATTATTGTAGTTTATCTCTATATTATTTTATAGATGTCTTGTGAGGTTGACTTTGGGTTTGACCATGTTTGACTTTAGTGGACTTTAGAGTTGACCATAGTTGACTTTTGACTTAGAATTGACTTATTGACCTAAAAATTGCCTAGTTTGACTTGTTCTCTTTCCGGGACCTTGTATTAATGTGGTATTCCATATCTAGGTCTTCGAGGCACCGAGTCAGACATTTGTGAGACTGTTCATTGGACTTCAGACGAGTACATTCTCTGATAGTTTCTCATTTATGATATCCTCTATGTTCGTTGTATCTAGTGTAGATATACATATTCTCTTGACACTATGGTTACACGGATTGGTATATCCGGATCTCGTCATGAGATGTTATTCCTTGGTATATGGTGTATATGGTGCAAGTATTATTTCATTGGTTATCTTGTACATGTACAGACACCGATTCTCGGGGAGACTAGCTATCTTCTTGGGGAATCTAGTACCATAACGTACCGTGGTTGGATCTATTATACCAGTCGGGGTGGGGAGTATTTTAGTGTAGATATGTGATCATACCCTCCTTGTGCATGTCTTGTTCCTTGTGAGTGTTGATCATACACCACACGTATAATCAGCCAGGCCATTATACTCTTGTGCAAGTTCCTAAGCCGATCACATGTTAAAGCTAGTACTCACACACTTAGTCATTAGTATTCTTGTTCTATCAGCATATTGTTCATTATTGTATTTCTTTCCAGTATTTCCTTATTGTCTCTACATTCTTGTCTCTATTTATGCATCTTGTTTATCCACAGCTATTTACTGTTACATAGTTTTTATCATTGTTTGAGAACTGCTGTTAGGGTTGTACTCTGCTCCTTTCCTGACTGGATATATTTTTCCAGATGACACTGAGGAGTACCCTACCTATTATGGACCCCAGGATATTGTAGGTTTAGATTCTGAGACCCTGGCTCAAGAGGGACTTATCCCAACTGAGACAGTTGACCATGGAGTTGTAGCTTTATAGTTTTGTAGTATTCTTTTGTACTGGATTTGTCTCCAGCATATTTCTGTATTTTTTCTTCAGACTCATTGATGTATTATTTTAGACTCATGAGTTGTATTGTGACTATTCTATTCTTATCTGATTCGTGTTCATTCTATCTTAGTTCTGTGATTGAGTACACTATCTTTTGGTGGTTCATTATATTAGATAGACTTTCTAGACAGCGTTCTACCGCCGATTCTGCGGCGTAGGCTGGGCGTTGTTTCCGACTAGTACCCTTACCCCGGGTGTGGGTCGTGACAAAATTCAATTCAATAAACATAGTCAAAGCTATAAAGAGCTTTGGAAGCGATTAAAAATTTTATTTTAATATTTGAATATTCGACTTTTGAGAAAAGTATATGCATTTAATTTTAAATTGTTCGAGAAGTTAAATTTTGAGGATAAAATTTTATGGTGGATAAGAAATGTATAACAATATATGAGTGGATAAAGTACATGTGTAAGGATCTGTTGGCCTGAGCATGTCTGAGATGGTACTACAAACTAACTTGGGTGTCCATCTAGAGTTGTATTAGAGGGAGCAGTACTTATTGTGTTGTGTTGCACTTGGCATGCACTTGAGTGATAAGAACAAGACTCTGTTCATTAAGCTCATAAACACTGCTGGAGCGTTGGTTAAACCAAACGGCATCACCAAGAATTCATAATGCCCATACTTTGTCCTGAAAGCTGTCTTCGGGATGTCTTCCTTCCTTACTTTGATCTGATGATAGCCGAATCTAAGGTCAATCTTCGAAAATACCCTTTCACCACTCAATTGATCGAATAGATCATCAATGCGTGGTAAGGGATACTTGTTCTTGATGGTTACAGCATTTAGTGTCCTGTAATCAATGCACAACCGTACTGTTCCATCCTTCTTTGGCACAAATAATATGGGTGCCCCCCAAGGTGAAACACTGGGCCGAATGAAACCCTTCTCCAAAAGATCATCAACCTGTTCTTTCAACTCCACTAACTCCTTAGGTGCTAGCCGATATACTGATGAAGTGATAGGCTCTGCTCCTGGAGTTAAGTCTATTGTGAATTCTATTTCCCGATCAGGCGGTAAACCTGGAAGATCATCAGGAAATACATCCACAAATTCTGATATGACTCTTGGGTAACCTGTCTCCCCTTCTACAGATAATACCCTAAGAGTAGGCTAAACTCTTTTCTCTACTGCTCCTCGAAGAAACTCGAATTCCGGATGTCCAGGCGGTCTAAATATAACCCGCCCAAGTCGACAATCAAGAGTCGCATGGTACTGACTTAACCAGTCCATACCAAGCACGACATCATAATCCGGCATGGAAAATATCAGAAATTGAGCTCGCATCTCTCGGCCGCAAACTACTACAGAACATGATCTACAGACGTCACTAACCGGAATAATTCCACCTTCCGTAAGAATTCTCTTCATTTTCGGAAGGGGTGCGGTAACTACTCTATGGGTGGCTACAAAGCTAGCTGCTATAAATGAATGCAATGCTTCAGAATCAAATAATGCTACTGCTGGTAATGAAGCTACTAAAATAGTACCTGTGATGACCTCGCCTGCTGTAGCCTCCTCCTCAACAGCTAAAGTGAATGCCTGTCCTCGCCCCTGTGCTTGGCCTCGCTGCTGCTGAGCCTGCTGAAATAGAGCTGCCTGTGGTGCCAGGGGTGGTCTCTGCTGATTCCCTGCTGGGGCTGGTGGTCTGACTCCACCAACTCCTGTCTGCTGTGCTCCTATGGCTGGATAAACTGGTCGTGGTGCAGGCAAAGCTACTTTCGGTGCTCCCTCTCTGCACTCAGTGCACTCTCTGGTCTGATGCTGGTTGGAACCGCAAGCTAGGCAGAGTCCCAACTTGCGTCTGCATTCTCTCTCAATGTGACCTATCTTGCCGCAGTGGTGACAAGTAGGGAGAGATATGGCCCTGTGCGCGGTCCTCTCAGGCATACTCCTCTGGGTCCGCTTTACTGAATCCCCATGTCCTGTCTTCGATGGTACTGATGTGATATGCCTCTTCAGGGTCGACTCCCTTCTAGTGACGCGCTCCATGCGTCGGGCTGCTGCGAGAACGTCGGTATAAGATGTTGGTGCGACCGATCTAATCAATCTCTGAAGCTCGAACTTCAGCCCGTCAAAGAACTTCTCAGCTTTTTCTTTCTCGGTCGCAATCAAGGTTGGGGCAAAGCGACCGAGGCGAATAAATTCCGCATTGTATTCCTCCACTGTCATGTTGCCTTGAATAAGGCGGTGGAACTTGTCTCTGAGCTCTGACCGTGCTACTGCGGGAATATACATCTCTCTGAAGAGTCTGGAGAACTCTTCCCAGGTGACTCGGTCCTGTCCGAGCCTCATCTCCTCTGCTAACCACCAGTGATGTGCATTCTCAGTTAACTGCATTCTGACGGCAGTCATCCACTTCTCTCTAGGAAGTTCAGCGGCTTCCAACTGATGCTGAATGTTTGTGAGCCATTCATGAACTTCTGTTGGCCCCTCTTTACCAGAAAATATACGAGGCTTGAGCTGACGAAAGTCGGTGATAGATCCCGTCGTCGTTCGCCTCGCTGGTGGATTTGCCTGCTCCAATGCGGTTACCAGGCTGGTTCTCAGATTCTCGGCCTCCTGCCGATAGGCCTCTTGCTGGATCTGTTGCTGTGCTTGCATCATAGCATACATCATCTAGAACATCTGCTGCCCGTCCATAGCTTATCCTGGCGGGAAAGCTGGCATCTGTGGAGTGAACTGTGGTGGAGGTGGGATGTCATCTCTCCGGAACCTTGGATTAGGCTGTCCGGTTTGATTGCTCTGTGATGCTTGTCCTCCACTCCCTGGAGTCACTCCGTCTCCATAAGTAACCACAGCATCGTGTGGCGTATCCAAAGGAATCTCGTCTCCGTTCCTGGGATCCATTTCTCTGCAACCAAAAGATAAACTGTAAGAACGCTCAGAGGAACCAATACAGGATGCAAATCAATTTCAATTTCGAGTTCGATAAAGAGTTCAATAATGGTTTAAATAATGGATGAGAACCTAGAACTTATCCTATCCTTAGGGCAGGCTGGTTCAGTTCCTAAGTTGAAACCGAACAATTTAGTCGTAGACCTGCATGGGCTACCACAAAAACCATGTCACGCCCCAGTCCCAAAATACCGTGGGACTAGACACGTGGCAATGGCCAGCAGTACGTACCGATGGACAAACTCAATTTAATGGATCCATCAGGGCATACTTAAATTGTAAAACAAGTCTACGACAATCATGGCACAACTAATCTCATCCACACAAGATATAAAATATGATCCACAGAAGAAATAAGGAATGTAAATCATCAGCTAGTCTCAACAAAGTACTTCGGGGAACAACCCGATAAATATCTCGTACAATGGTTCATCAGACCAGAAAATAAAAGACTAAAATAAATAATAAAAGCTGAGCATGAACATGGATGCTCAAGAGAAGTCTTCGGCCAACACCTCATCCTCGGATGACGGTACAGCTCCTGGATCGGCTCCTCCTGCTGCGGTCCCGTATACCTCGGGATAAACCTCGTCTGTAAAATCTGGGGACAAAATCCGGATCCAGGTCCTCAGGGGACATAGCAAGGTACAAGAAAGCTCATGCCAAAATAATACAGTGCAGCAAATAATGAAATAAGCAGGGTAAGTATGTAAACATCTGTGTAAAATGCTAGAGAGAACATCAATAGTGCTCAGGCTGAACAACTACAAGCTCTGTGTAGGGGAGCCGGTAGCAGTGATATCATGAGGTGGTCTAGCTCAGCGGGAGACTGAGTAGCCGGCATAACATAATCAACCTGTAGCCTGTGGGTATCTCCAGCAATTGATGGAACAATAAGGGAATACTAAAATAACCAGCTAAGTGATATGCAAGATGAGAGCAACACTAGAACTCAGGCTGAAGCATACTACAAGCTCTGTGTAGGGGAGCCGGTAGCAGCAGTAATAATGAGTAATGGACCAAGCTCGGGCTTCAGAGTCTTGGACCTTACAATAGTAGGGGTGTATATATATAATCAGCCTGTAGTCTGTGTGTCTCTCCCCACCCAATGTAACCACACAAATCATGAACATAACGTCTCACGTCCATGTCAGCGGGGTCATAACTAATGCACAAGTCATAATGTATCTAGAATATAGAATCTATGCCAAGTCCTATACAGAATCACCTCGAACATCTCGGGAAGATCCTGTCTCATGATCAGTGTCCAGTGTCCTGGGTCAAGTGTACTTGGTATGACAAGTACGAGAAGATAAAGTGTCACGTATGTCCATATCTAGATGACATTACCCAACACCGCGTACGATGTTGGTACCCGACTGATAATCGGACGCTAAGTATGTCAAACGGTCCTAGGTTGAGCATGCACAGTAATATAATGAGATAAGAAAATAGGTAACAAACTGCAGAGTTGGCAAGGTACACTTGCCTAATGTTTGAATATCCACTATCGTCCTGGTATCGGTGGAACCGGTAGGGACTACTCCAAAAGCTGTAATAAATATCACCAACCGTCTCAGAAGATGTCAAATAGCTAAAAATGCCTGTCCTTACGTCCAATTTGGACACAGGGGCAAAAAGGTCATTTCTGGGCCAAAGCGGGTTCCATATGTGGGCCCGCTTTGCACCGAAAAGCGTGCCAGGGTCAAAGGTCTCCAAATTCTGCAAACTCAGTGTTTACAAGTCAGTAACGATGATACGAACCCAACGAAACTTCCAGAATTGGATTCCGATGAGCCGATCACAAAATCACCTGTCAAGTGGAGCCTGTGGGGCCCACGATACACGATTTTGTCAACGTTCTCTGAATCGGACCAAACTTGGGTCACAGGACCAGCGTATTGCTACGAGTCCGATGGCGCAAGTTTCGTCTCGATCCGACGTGTGTACACAAAGTTACAGCATGTTCCAGAAAAGTCGGATACGGGGTGTCGTCGGCGGATACGCGTTGATTTCGGGGTGCCCGCACCTCCGAATCGACTTCTGCAAAATCCTACACGACCGTATCAACTACGCGCACGTTTTGGTAAAGACCGCGTGCGACCAAGTCGTCCCGATTGGCGGGACGTACTCAGTTCCGGTTGAAACAGGGCGTTATTTTTCCTGTTTTTGGATCGCGGTGTGCGATCACCACAGGTCGCGATGAACCGAGCAAGTTGCACGGGCACCGAGAGGGTTACACAGTCTACGCATAGCAACTGACGGAATCTAAAACGGAGTTACGAGGTGGAAGAAAACGGTACCTGAACAGGGCCCCGTGAATCTTTTTTTTCCACGTGTCCAAACGTCCATGTCGTGTCCTGCGACCGAGTTGCTGTGTCCAGAACAAGGGTTCAGATGCGTCCTGGGTTGGCCGCGTCCGGGGCTCGGTCAGAGGGCGGCACTCGAATGGCTGTCCCGTGGAGTCACAGTGGTCGGTGGAAGGCGACGTCGGGCGAAGGGGATGACGACCGTCGAGGAACCGAGGGCAGCGGGGTCGCTCGTCGATCGGAGCGGAGGGGAAAGGGGGATGCGGGGAGTCGGGGCTGACTCGGCGGCAGCGGCGACCGGAGTACAACGGTCGCGGGTGAGTTGAGAATGACTCAGCGGTGGATCGATCGGGGTACAGCGGACGCGGGCGAATCAAGACGGACTCGGCGGCGGGTTCGGTACTGGACACGGCGGATGGGGGAGTAGGTCCTGAAGATGGCGACTTCGGCTAGGGTTTGGTCTGGCACGCATGCCCAGGGAGATAGCTTTATACCGCTACAGTAGATCCGGCGGCCTAGGGCTTTTCCGTGCGGGTTCGGGTTGGTTTGGTTCGACCCAATAAGCTAGGTTTGGTCTGGGTTGGATTCGGTCTAAAACCAATAGCTTATAGTCCTTAAATCGTTGCTCCGAAGTCCAATAAATTCACCGAAAAATGCCATACGTCCGGTTTTCCATTTCGCACAATAAAAAATTATTTTCATAATATTTTAACACCATCTAGCAGCACTTAAAATTCTTTAACCCACAATTACCTTTGTTATAAATTCCAAAAATACCGAAATACGGAAAAATTATATTAAAAATTTATTCTGAAAATTTGGGTGTTTACATTCTTTGATTGCGAGGACACAATCCTCTTAAGGGGGTAGATTGTAAACACCCTAATTTTTTTCAGAATAATTTTAATATATTTTCCCCCAAATTTTTCAGTATTTTCTGGAAGAAGAACCAAGGTAATTGTGAGTTAAAGATTTTTTAAATGCTGTAATTGGTGTTAAAATATTATGGAAATAATATTTTATGGTGTAAAATGGAAAACCGGACATGGGATATTTTTCTGTGAATTTATTGGACTCCGGAGTAGCGTTCTAAGCCCTAAGAACTGTTGGATGTATAAATCGAACCAAGTCTGAATCAAACTGAACCAAACCCAAACCCAAACCTGAACCAACACCGTACATTGGGTCGGGTCAGGTCGGATCAGAGCCAAACCCAACCCGGATCCGTAATCCAACTGAACCCTAACCACCGTAGATACTGTAGCGGCTATAAAGCCTCGTGAAGCGTGCCCATGCCGCCGACCTCACCGCGCCGTCACCAAACCCCGACTTCTTCATCGGAACCCTAGACGAGCCGCCTCTCGACGACTCCGCCATCACTCTAGCGACCCACCGCCACGACCCCGATGCTGCTCCGCCCTAGCTGCCGACCCTAAGCCCTAACTCCACCATCGGCTCCCCCATCTACGCCGCTGCCGACAGGCTGTCGACGACCCTGAGTCGACCTAGCCCCGCTCCAGCCGAGTCCACCCAGCCGCTCGCCCGACGCCGAGTCTCCGGCCCGCGTGAACCGCTCTGGCCGACTGTGCAGAGCCGCCGCCTAGCTGACCTCGCCGACCCCTCGCCGACTCCCTCCGGTGAAGCCCCCGTCGCTGTCTCGATCGAAACCCTAGCCTGGACGCACAGGAGACAGAGGACACATCCAGGATACGAACAGTACCCTCGGACACGTGGAATTCAGACTTCTCGGAGCCTCATTCAGGTACCGTTTTCTCTCACCTCGTAACTCCATTTTCAATTCCGTCAGTTGCAACGCGTAGACTATATAATCCTCTCGGTGCCCGTGCATCCCGCACGATGCATCACGTCCTGTGGTGATCGCAAACCGCGATCCAAAAACAGGAAAAATAACGCCCTATTTTATCCCGGAACTGAGTGCGCCCTGCCAAACGGGACGACTTGGTCCCATGCGGTCTTTACCGAAATGTGCGCGTCGTTGATACGGACGTGTAGAATTTCGCAGAAGTCGATTCGGATGTGCGTGCACACCGGAATCAACGCGTATCCGCCGACAACGCCCCGTATCCGTCCATTCTAGAATACGCTGTAACTTTGTGTACACACGTCGGATCGAGACGAAACTTATGCCATCAGACTCGTAGCAATACGCTGGTCCTGTGACCCAAGTTTGGTCCGATTCTGAGAACGTTGACAAAATCGTGTATCGTGGGCCCCACAGGCTCCACTTGACGGGCGATTTTGTGATCGACTCATCGGAATCCAATTCTGGAAGTTCCGTTGGGTTCGTATCATCGTTCCTGACTTGTAGACACTAAGTTTGACAAATTTAGATACCTTTGACGTTGACACGCTTTTCGGTGCAAAGTGGCCCACATGTGGACCCCGCTTTGGCCCAGAAATGTCATTTTTGCCCCTGTGTCCAAATTGGACGTAAAGACAGGCGTTTCTTGCTATTTTATATCTTCTGAGACTGTTGGTGATGTTTATGACAGCTTTTGGAGTAGTACCTACAGGATCTACTGATACAGGGACGACTGTTGGTATTCGGACACCAGGCAAGTGTACCTTGCCAAACTCTGCAGTATTGTTACATATTTTTCTTGCTTCATTTATATTGCTGTGCTTGCTTAACCTAGGACCGTTTGACGTACTTAGCGTCCGATTATTAGTCGGGTGCCAACACCGTACACGGTGTTGTGTATTGTCATCTAGAGATGGATATTCGTGACACTTTATCTTCTCGTACTTGTCTTACCAAGTACTCTTCGACCCAGGACACTTGACACTGTTCATGAGACAGTATCTTCCTGAGATATTCGTGGTAATTCTGTATACGATACAGGACTTGACTGAGATATTATATTCTTAGATACATTATGACTTGTTGTATTAGCTATGATCCCGCTTGACATGGACATGAGACGTTATGGTCATGATATGCGTGGTTACATTGGGTGGGGAGAGACACACAGGCTACAGACTGATCATATATATACACCCCTATTATTGTGAGGCACAAGACTCTGAAGTCCGAGCTTGGCCCATTACACATTATTACTGCTGCTACCGGCTCCCCGACACAGAGCTTGTAGTGGCTTCAGCCTGAGTTCTAGTGCTGCTCTCATCTTGCATATCACTTAGCTGGTTATTTAGTATTCCCTTATTGTTCCATCTATTGCTGGAGAGACCCACAGGCTACAGGTTGATTATGTTATGCCGGCTACTCAGTCTCCCGCTGAGCTAGATCACCTCATGATATCACTGCTACAGGCTCCCCTACACAGAGCTTGTAGTTATTTCAACCTGGGTACTATTGATGTTCTCTCTTGCTTTTCACACAGATGATTACATACTTACCCTATAATTCTTATTATTTGCTGCACTGCTTATATTTTGGCTTGTATATTTTCTATACCTTGCTATGTCCCCTGAGGACCTGGATATGGATTATGTCCCAAGGATTTGAGGACGAGATCTATCCCGAGGTATACGGGACCGCAGCAAGAGCTGATCTAGGAGCTGTACCACCATCCGAGGATAAGGTATTAGCCGAAGACTTTTCCTGAGCATCCATGTTCCATGCTCAGCATTTATTTATTTCAGTCATTTATATTCTGGTCTGTTGAACCATTGTATTAGATATTTATCGGGTTGTTCCCCGAAGCACTTTGTTGAGACTAGCTGATGATTTATATTCCTTATTTATTCTGTGGATCATATTTTATATCTTGTGTGGATAAGATTAGTTGTACCATATTATCGTAGACTTGATTTTATAGCTTAAGTATGCCCTGATGGATCCATTAAATTGGGTTTGTCCATCGGTGCGTGCTGCTGGCCATTGCCACATATCTGGTCCCTCGGTATTATGGGACTGGGGCATGATAGGATTATAGATATAATCTTTGCTGATGGACAGGATCAGGGCTACGCAATATGATGATGAGTCTGTAAGGAGTATCAAGGCACAGGTTCGGATGTGATTATTAGAGGACTTCACTATTGCTGATAATGGATCATTGCGGCACGGTACCAAATTGTGTGTGCCGAGGTGGCGTTATGCGAGAAGGTTCTTTAGGAGGTGCATTAATCGTATTACTCTATGCATCCAGGTGCCAACAAGATGTATAGAGATCTTAGGGAGCATGTATGGTAGTATGGTATAAAGTCGAAGGTAGCGTGCTTCGTATCCAGATGTTTAGTGTGTCAGCAGGTAAAGGCAGATGCTAGGTGGTTTACTTCAGCCGTTATCCATTCCAGACTGGAAGTTGAAGCATGTGACCATGGATTTTGTTTTGGGGCTGCCGCATTCTTTAGAAGAGAAAGATGTGATTTGGGTCATCGTAGAAAGGTTAACAAAATTAGCCCATCTTTTGCCATTCAAAGTGGATATGTCTACGAGAAGTTGGCGGAGATATATGTACAACAGATTGTCAAATTGCATGGAGTTCCTATGAGAATCATCTCGGATCGGAATAGTCACTTCATATCTCACTTCTGGAGGAGTTTACAGGCTAGGTTGGTCACCCAGCTCAAGTTTAGTATCGTATATCACCCTCATACGGATGGGCAGTAGGAGAGGACTATTCAGATTCTTGAGGACATGCTTCGTACTTGTATTTTGGGTTTTTAAGGCTCTTAGGAGGATTATCTTCACCTATTAGATTTTTCTTACAATAGTTATCAGGCCAGCGTTGAGACATCACCATTCGAGGCTTTATATGGACGAAGATGTAGTACTCCTATATCCTGGGATGATGTTGATGAGAGAGCCTTGTTGGAGACAAAGATAATTGTGGATGCAACTGAGAAGGTGAGGCTTATTAGAGATAGACTTCGGGTAGCGCAGGACAGACATCGACATTGAGTCGATAGCCACCAGAGACCCTTGGAGTTTGAGATATAGGTTTTATTTGTATTGCTTATAATTTTCTTATTTTTGATTGAGTGTTAAGATATTATCTGTTCTAGGTGGACGATCTGGTGTTCTTGTAGATTTCTTTGATACGGGGCATGATTCGCTTTGATGGAGGCAGAAAGCTTAGTCCACGGTACATCGGATCCTTCGGTGTTCTTGCAAGGGTCGGTGTAGTGGCCTACAGACTAGATTTGTCGCCTGCACTAGAGGGAGTGCATCATATGTTCCACATGTCATAGCTGAGACAGTACGTGGCAGATCTTAGTCACGTATTGGATCACTCGGAGATCAAAGTGGGTCCGACTCTCAGTTATCCAGAGCAGTCGGTGGAGATTATAGATCGAAGGGAGAATGTGATGCAGAATCAGACGATTTTCTTAGTACGAGTCGGGTGGAGGCATCACTCTTTGTAAGAGTCTACCTGGGAGAGGGAATCCATAAATGCGCGAGTGATACCTTTATCTTTTTGAGCCGTGAGGAATTTTCTTTTCTTGATGTGATTACTTGTTATAGTGTTAGTTCTTTCTTTATATTTTGAGGACAAATTTTTTCTAAGGAGGGTAGATTTGTCACTACTATATTTCTAGTTAGGAGTAGTTTTATTATTTTGTATATATATATATATATATATATATATATATATATATTGTGTTAGTAGTTATTAATTAGTATTAGACTAGCCTATTTATTTTATCCGGAATTGACACTAGTGGACCTAATTAGACTAGTCATGACATAATAAACCCAACAATTGGGCTAGGCCCATTAGACTCATCCCTCTTCATTAATTAGGAGATTTGATTAAACTTTTATTAGATTAGAAGCTTCCCATTATAGTTCTTTTAATTAAATACTTCATGACTAATTGTCACTCCCCGTTCCGGATATACGTATTTGGAACGTATTCTTTTTCTGCCTATGTTATTTATTTCTTTCATGTTAATTATGTTGCATGTCATTGAGACTAGACCCATTCTTTGGTTCAATTAGACTCATGGTTTAATTGTTGGGTTGGGTTGGTTTGGTCATGAGTTAAACCCATGGACTAAACCTAAAACCCTAGCTATATAAGCTAACTTATTTCTCCCACTTCCCTCATTTATCTCATTTTTCTTCTTCTTTTATTTCTAGGCAAGTGCACCTTGTATTACATGGAGAAACTCTTTGATTTTAGTTCTTTCTATTTACTTGAATTTATTAGTCTATTATGTGTACATTATGATTCAAAACACTTTTAATACATAGAGTTTTCGGTTTTGATGGATAGATTCTTGTAGATCTATATTTTTGTTAAGGGTTTTTATGGGTTTGAAAAGTTGGTCCTGATCTATTAAAACATGGTATTTTAGATAACCAAATTTTGTGGTTGATAGAGTATTCCATTTCAGGCATTTTGGATTTTGGTTCACTTAATTTGGAGTTAAAAAAAAGTTTTTATGGAGAAAATATTTTTTGGATTTTGGAGCTTTTTCGCCATGGCTGAACTTGCTATCTGGAGAAGACGAAGTGCTCAAGCATCCAGCACCATCTGCGACAGATAGTGTTATGCGGCCTGGACTCTATGTCGCATATACCTTCAAGCATATGTTCATCTTGTTGGATGCATGACTGATTATTTCACAAAGTGTTCTATGTGATATAACTCCTTGTGTTTTACTCGCTGAACTAATGAGAAATTTGCTAAGTCCAAAGGTCATCTACGCAGCAAGCAGACTCATACGGTAGTGACTATGTGCCTATTCTCTTGTGGATGCATAACCCTGTTTCGCTCTTGCATATTTTTCTATAAGTTTGTCTTTTCTTCCTGACACACTTTATGGCTGGTCACATCCATCACTTTAGTCACTTCTCTAACATATTAAATTCACATCACTCAACACTTGTCCCAAGGAGTGGACTTTTCCCTATCATATGTGACACTGATCCCATGCGGTCGATACTTTTTATGCGGCACCGACCCATATGTGGTCGACTTCACATATAGCATCGAGACATATGCGGCCGACTTCCTATGCGACACCTGTTCTATGTGGCACTGACTATATGAGTCCTTGATCCTCATGTTGCCTATGTGCATATTTTTCTGTTTTGCTTGGTTTGGATGCTTTATTAAATTTTTGTGATTCCATATGTGATTTTAATAATTGCTAATGGCTATGAGCTAAGTGACCATGTGTTAGACCTTACTATGTACTAGAACCCACGTAATTTATCAATAATTGGTAACTTGACTCGGCTATTGGTATTCGTGCTGATACACCTACTACGTATTATGTGTTTCTACTTGCTAAGTGCTTCTATGTGATTATGTTACATATTTTATACCGAGGTGTGCCCACGTGCTAAGCGATATGTGATATGATATAATTCCTCCAGCATAGCTATAATAGTGGTTAATAACCAAGCGTGGGTATGATTTGTTTGACTGTTGCCTCATACTGGAGTGAATCCAAATTGAACTTCAAAGTGACAAAGTAAATTCGTATCTATTGTGCCCGTACTATGGTACGACATATAAGGGGTATAATATGTGACCACGCCATGTGATTCCAGCTAACCATTGGGTTAACTAGGCAACTAAAATATATAGAGCATTAGGAGGGACAAAATCTTGAGATCGTGCTTAACTAGCTACCCTCAATCATTATATGGGGAGTGAAGGATGGCCCCCATGGATATTTTTTAAATCCTCATTAGTGGATGGAAATATCTGACTATTATATTATACTATATATTCTATGCGATCTTAGCATAGTGGCCTTCCGAGGAACTGGTGTATACTACTATGTGCTATGTTACGATTCATGACTCGGCTAACCCCTCCTAGAACCTGGTTCGATATGAGGATTCCTATTAAATTCATAATTCTGGGATAACCTAGACTCCACTTAATAAATCGTACAAGTGATTGGCCGATTATGTAGCTGAACTTGATTGTGCATTGTACCTATCGTTAAATAGTTTAGGGATATGGACTATCATGGTACGATTGTCTAACCCTTGTCCTTATTTGGTTGTAGGGTTAGATTGTTTTATCACGATAGGCCATGAACCGAAACTACGATACATGACTATATATGTATGTATATGTTTATTCTTCCTGTTTTTGTTTATTCATTCGTGCATCCTTTGTGGTACTTGCTATTTCGGGTCAAACTCTACTGGTTTTACAAAGCCAGATTTCGAGCCAGCACCCGAGGATCAAGCGTACTTTCTCCTGAATAATGGCGCACACTAGAAGGATGGCCACTGAGGAAAACAAGTGGATTTCTTCTTCTCCGCTTGTTATCGCATACTTTACTCTTTTAGGCATTTAGCCACCAGCACTTGTTAGCCATAAAACTGGACATTTAGTTTTCTTACATGATTATAATTAATCAAACTGTAACTGATCATGGTTATGTACTTTTGCTACTCTACTAGCTTTCTTATTTTGTACAGCCAGATTCCAGAATATTATGGCAGGGCATTTGGGATGCCTGACTTTCTTATCATATATGTTCTATGTTTACTATCCTGACTTGAGTGATAGAGACAATAGATGTGTTGTGTGACCCTTAGTGACTTGTTTGTAGTATGCACCCCCTTGTCTAGTTACAGTCGTGATCGCCTACAACGTTATATACCTTATACAGGGGAGCTGGCCATGTACGTCTCCATATTTCGGTACAGGGACATGACAAGGTTTTAGTGGTGGCCCATGCATGTTTGTATTTTCAGACTTCTAGGGTGTTACGATCATAGGAGTCTCAATCAAATATGTCCCTTTTGATATCTTGTTTTATCTTCTTCGGTACCAATGCTTGAACTATTAAAACTGCTTACCTCATTGATCCTTCCTGTCCTGTTATTGATATTTCTTGTCCTTTTCTCTAGGGCTTCTTCAGTTGCTAGAGCAACAGGCATGGAAGGACAGGGTTCCCTTGATTAACAACGGGAAGTAGCACATGCACAGAGTCATATTATGATTGTGCCAGTAGTTGAGCAAGCTGGCATAGTGGAACCAGAAGTTGGGTATGTTGAAACAACCCGTGAGATCCCAGTACCCCTAGTAGTACCAACAAAACCCATAATACTTGGCATCCCGATATTATTAGAGATCCTCCGAGGAATAATGGCTACACAGCAGCACCAGATGACAGTACAATAGCATCAACAGTTTCAATAACAAGAGCAAAATATCTTACTGAGTCAGGGTTTACAGACGACTCTAGAAAGAAGCGGGAGGACTGATTCAGGGGAATCGGTTAGATTTTTTTGACTTAACCCAAGGTACTTTGATTGCACGGAGGACACCATCACAACAGATGGCTGGTTGCAAGATATCGAGGTTATTCTGGCGGCAGCGAAGGTCTTGGTCGATAAGCAAGTTGACCAGGTCCGACTGCGGCTTCAAGACCTTGCCTGTGATTGATGGGAGTCAGTAGAGGTTGCCTTGAGGAATCCTATCTCTTAGGACAGTTTTAATACTCTATTCAGGGCTAAGTACTTTGGAGTCATAGCATAGTATGAGCTCCAACAGAGATTTATCGGTCTCAAGCAGGCCGGTAGGATTGTGGATGGATATGCAGCCGAGTTTTACAAGCTGAGTATATTTGCTCCGAATATGGTAGCTACAGAGTCAGATAGAGAAATGAGGTTCCAACAAGGAATTTATTTGAATATTCTTTAACTAGTAGAAGGGTTCGACTACCAGACTTATGAAGAAGTACTAATAGCAGCTCGGAGGAACGAGCTCAGCATGCATAGGTTATCGGCAAGGACAGGAGGCCAAAAGAGGTTTCATACTCAGAATAAAAGAGGAGATGGAGGAGTACCTCGGATATCAGCACCATCACCTGGTGTTCGCATCCATGAATCAGTGCCTAGGAGGGCGACAGTTTCGACGGTGATAGTATCGGCTCAACAGCAGCCGAGAAAGCAATAACAGTAACAACGCCAGGGAGCATCGGTGGGTTGCACTTAATTTGGCAAGGGAGGCCACACTAGAGATGTGTGTAGGGCAGCCAATGGGTTATGTATGAGGTATGGCAATCCAGATCACCGAATTACTAATTGTACGATGATGCAGCGGCCAAGAGGGCTAGTCCAATAGTTACCAGCGCTGCTAGCACCTGGGGTAGTCCAGCAGTGAGGGCCAGCAATAGCAGTAAGGCCATTAGTGCAGCATCCGCTACCAATGCAAGCTCAGATGTACCAACTACAACAAAATCAATAGTAGGGCCAGCAGAGGCCACAACAGCGTGTCCAAGGCAGACAAAAACGAGAAGCCCAGCAGGGCTAAGGGCAAGATTTTACTTTATCTCTGGAGTAAGCTTTGGCATCTGGCGACGTAGTGGCAGATAATATCTCTGTCGCATCTTATCCTGCAGTAGCATTATTTGATTCAGGTACATATTATTTATTTGATCTACATGATTTGTAACATGCATTAGATTGGAGTTCGAGGCATTGTTAGAGATTTTAAATATACTCACTAGTAATGAGCTCGTAGGAGTTAGTAGAATATGTATAGCATTTTCGGTTATAGTATGCGGGCGTTCACTACTAGCACGATTGATCGAGATCCCTATGGGTAACTTTGACATTATCTTAGGCATGGACTAGCTGAGAGACAGTCATGTTAGGATAGATTGCCATATGGGTAGGGTATTATTTAGTATCCCGGGCACAGAAGGTTTTACCTTTGACAGATCTGTGGGATACTAGAATGAAGATAGGATTAGAGTGACAGTGATGGCAGAAGAACAACTTTCCGATATAGTCAAGGAGTTCTTAGACTTCTTCCCAGAAGAACTTTCATGTTTACCACTAGTAAGGGACGTAGAGTTTTGCATAAAGTTGATCCCTGGAGCAGGGCCAATATCTTACAAAGTTCACCAAATGGCACTGTTAGAATTAGACAACCTGTACCAACAAGTAGAAGACCTGAGAAAAAAAGTTTATCCGAACCAGTAGATCACCTTGGGGAGCGCTAGTGGTTCTAGTAAAGAAGAATGATAGGTCATCACGGTTATGTATTGATTATTTACAATTGAATGCAGTAACAGTGAAGAACAAGTACCCATTTGTAACCTCCGTATCCTGAAATTCGTGCTTAAATGTTGTTATTAGGTTAATTTTGGGCTATTAGATTTTTTTCATAATTTTTAGTTAATTAAAAACTAGTAACCCTAATTTTCTAAGACTTTCAATAATTTATTTTAGCGAAAAATATTACTAAAAATATCCCAACATTTTATTTTGGGTTCTAAATAGTCAAATATATTTTCTAAAATTTTTTGGGAATTTTCTGATTATTTTTAGCATTTATTTTGAGTTAATAATGAAAAACTGAATTAAAAACTAATTTCTGAAAAAAAAATCCAAAAATTAATTATTTCTGTCCAGTCAGCCAACAGGGGCCCACCTGTCAGCCTCCCGCAGCCAACAGTGCAGGGCTCGCCTGTCGAGCCGACCGCGAGCCGAGCCGAGGTGAGCCGCGTCCTAGTCCGAGTCGGACTGAGCTGAGCCTAGCCGCAGTGAACCCAGACCGTCAGATCTGAGCGAGCAACGTTGGATGGTTGCCACGTGGCGCTCTTCGAGCCGCAGCTGCAGTCTCTCTCCTCTATATATATAATAGTTTAAGTTATTAATTTTTAGGGTTTTCTTTGAACCAAATTTTGGAGAATTGCCATCTAGGGTTCCTTCATCTTCCAAAAGCCATTGCGCATAGCTCCACACTCCAAACGAGGCCTAGTTTCTTGCGTTAGAACAATATTGAGGTTAGATTTCTGATTATATAAATTGTTTTACGAAATTATGAGTATTAAATTCTGGAATATTCGTAGAGCACAACATGTCCGAAAATAGACGTGTTTCAATTTTTTCGTGATTCCGAGAGAACCAGGAATCAGAATCATGAACCGTTTAAAGTTTCGGAAAGCTAATGTCGAGATCATTGACATATGTTTTCCCAGAATTTAATTAGAAATATTTACATACTGTTAATTCTGTAGAACTTCTAGGTTAGAATTTAACCATCGGGGCATAATACGAAATTTGTATTTGCCATAATTCCTAAATAAATTTGAATTCGGACGAGCCGTAAATTCCAGCATGTTTTTTATGCTGAAATCTACAGGAAATCATACATAAAATTCAAGTTTGTGTTGGTTGACTTTCTGGTCAATAGATCGTCTCGATTTGCGTGCCATGAGTCTCGAGTTGATAAAATTTAGTTTCTTTGTACAAAATTTAGACATTAACCTAAAAATCAGAATAATAAAATTAAAATAGGATTTTAGAGTAATTATTCTAGAGTTAAATAAATTAAAATAAATTATCTTTTGACATAGTAAATTCGTAATACATAGGCTATTTGGACTGTGACTTGGATTATGACTCGTACCAGCAGCAGGACCCCAGGCGAGTACATTCTCTGACAATTTCTATTATGTTGATCATCTCTATAATTCTTGTTGTATAGCGTACATGACTCTGACACTGTTCTTTACACGAGTTGGCATCATTGTGACCTGTCACGAGGAGTCGTGATTGGGATCCATCGTGCTAGTTGGAGAAAAATGGGGAAATATTAGTAGCTTATGTGATCATACCCAACTTTACATACATCATAGCTCACCCCACCTCACGTCGGTGCAGCCTTACCATTACATGCCTCATCGCTGTTATATGTGGTTAGCCTGACCTGGTAGGGATGATCGCTAATCAATGTAATGAGTCATATTGTCCCAAGCCGATCACATGATATGCTGATATTTCACACACTTAGTTAGATGATTCTTGACATGTATCTCTAGTATATGGATCTAGCATCTCCACATGTTTAGTTATTGTTCTTGTACACACTTATATACCAGTTTATTGTTCTTGCGTGTACTTGTACTTCTATTTCATGGCTAGAAGTACCTTGATGATGACATGCTCCAGTATTCCATTTATTCTAGTATTCCTTATAGCCAGTATTCCTATCTGTCTTTTATTTCTTTATACTGTGTTATAGTTTTTGTCAATATATGTGGAACTGCTGTTAGAGGTGTATTTCGTTCCAATCCTGACTGGATATTTTTCCAGACTGTGACATAGAGGACTTGTTTCCAGTATACTTGGAGATTGGATGTTATTGATTGCAGGTTAGATTATTTATTGTTGTTTAGACTTGTCTCATATTTTATTTGTTTCCTTCGATATCTCATCGTGCTTTAGCTTATGTGATTGAATATATTCCGTATTAAATTGTGATATCTGTGCCTCCTTATGGAGTTGGATATTCATGTGAGATTGATTAGATAGTTAAATAACGTAGAAAGTGTTCTACCGCCGATACTACGGCGTAGGCTGGACGTACCCACGCTCTCGTGCCCCTATACCGGGTGCGGGTCGTGACACGTTTTTAGTGGTGGCCCATGCAGGTCAGACTTTGCAAGTTGTGCGATGACTTGGTAGTGCGACATCTTAGTTGTACTACTGTGTGCCTGCGATAGGATATATGACATAGGATACTAGGATGAGAGAGGATACTCAATCACAAATAATTGAGAGATTCCTGGGATGACCCTTGAGAATCTTATTATAATTTCCAATTTTAATCTTTCCCTTATTTCCGTCCGTTCTCACTTATTATACTTGATTCTTGTTGATCAGTTGTTAAATTTAATTCTTGGTGTCGTTGTTGAGTTTGATTTCATATCGAGATAAACTTTACAGACTAAAATTTATGGTATTATCTGATGACATATGTTGATGAGGACAGTAAGAAAGGTAAAATGTCTACTTTGTTTATGGAGCCTAGAGTTTATGGCAGCCACATTAGCTGTCATGGAGGAAACGTTGGAACCTAACTTCGGATGTACATCTCTTAGTTATGAATTTAGAGTTTCTCGCAACCATACCGGTTGGTGTGGCGAAGATTCTATATGACATGATTATAGAGTTGCATACCTTAGTTACGGAACCTGTCGTTTATCGCATTTATGTTTACAGGCGTGGCGAGGATTCTGAGTGTCATAATTTCTGATAGACGTGTATGATTATCAGGTTGTATCTTAAAATGGTTCTTAAAGTCCCATCTCAATACTTATCTATTTTCGTTATTAAAGGACATTGTTCCATCATTTCTTTGCTAGCAGTAGCGATACCTTCAGTCCTTAATTCAGTTCCTTTTGAGCTTCTTTTCTTTGAGGATTCCTTGTTAGTATGATAATTGGTGACTTGTAATTATGTTTGCGTCTTGTATTAGTGTTGACTGAGTGTGACTTGTTAGTTTATAAGTGTTTCTTGGTTGGACATATGAGCAGTAGACATTAATCTAGAGATAACCCATGGCATAGTACCTTGTAGCAATAGTTCTATGATAGGTGTGTTATAGTTAGTATTGGTACTATAGATAGAAGGAGAAAAGAGTATCAGTGATGGTTCCAAGAGTTAGTATCAGAGTCAGCATACCCGTCCTGGATAGTCATAAATTTATGTAATTGGATGATCTATGCAAACAATTAAGTATCGAGGAATTATATTAAAAATTAATGGAGCATGATATTCAATTTGATGATTGATTACTTGGATGTGTCAAGAGTAAAGAAATATATATGCATAACGGGTTTTAATGAGATATCATGAGTAGAGAAATATCCGGATTGGTAATAAAAGTTATGAAGTACAGATTAGTTTAACAGGCTGTAAAAGGTTTAAGAGATATGCTTATACATCAATCGAGATACGGAACCATATGCCGCCCATGAGAGCGAAGTGAAACAGGTATATTATAAAAGGTACAAGTGATCGTGAGTTCTAATAAGTGTGATGATGTAATCTAATAATGAATTTAGTGTTACCATGCCAAGAGTACTAATATTTCTATATCAAAGATTTATTGAGAATTGTGCTAGTAACCGTAATTACTTCGTGTGATGATAATTAGATTGGTGTATCAATTAATATAGATAGAAAATCATTGGAGATAATACGTGTGATGATAACTTTAATTATTGGGTGTAATATTGCAAGTAATCCAGACAGTACAAAATTCAGTACACAGTTGAGGTTGTAGACAATTGGTGTATTTGTGTGCACCTTGAGTATTAGAGACTGTGAGTATTTATATGCATACTTGTGGTTTTATAATTTGAAGAGTGGAAATGAATTTTAATTTTTAAGAATTATTAAGGAGTTGATATTTATGTCATTAAATTTTGAGGATTCGAATTCAATTCAATAAACATAGTCAAGCTATAAAGATTTATTGGAAGTGATTAAAATTTTATTTCGATATTTGAGCATTTGACTTTTGAGGAAAGTATATGCATTTTATTTTAAATCGTTCGAGAAGTAAATTTTTGATGATTGTATTTTAAGAATAAAATTTTATGGTGGGTAAGAAGTATATATTAGTATATGAGTAGATGATATACATGGGTAAGGATCTGTTGACTTGAACATGATTGAGATGGCACTGCAAACTGACTTGGGTGTCCATCTAGAGTTGTATTAGAGAGAGCAGTACTTAGTATGGTGTGTTGTACTTGGTGTGCACTTGAGTGATAAGAACAACTAGTATAAACAATTATAGTAGGTAAGAGAGCTAGCAGTGAGTATGCTTGTAGTAGAACAGTGGTACCTAAAGAGATAGGGGTATCAAACTTTAGATGCATCATTTGACCTATGATTATGTTAAGAGGTCCTTGGTATCATATTTTGGTATAAATAGACAGGTGTGTGTAATATGGATGTATCCATGGATACATTGTGGACTAGTGATTAGTTGATATGGGTAACAGTGTATAGGGACAAGAATTTGTGAATAAATGTGCCAGAGTTAAGTGTATGATAGAGGTTGTAGATGTCCAAGTAATGGGTTAGAAGACTGTATTATGTTCTTTCCTTCTATTCCTTTTTCCGTCTGTTTGATTGACTGCTTGATTCCTTAGTACCGTAGCTTGTATCAATAATTTTTTTGCTAGAATATAGTTAGTAGTAAACCCCGACAGAGACTGTAATACCATGACAAAAGAGACCATAACCATACATGTTTTCCTTAGATTGCATGTTGTATGATTGTAGGTAGGAATTTCTTAGACTTGATCTTTGGGGGTTTGACTGTAGTGAAGATTTATAAAGACATTATGATTGGACAGAAAGGGACAAGGATTTTAAAATTTTGAGGATAAACATTAATTTAAATAAAGAGTTGAGAATTTAATATGGCAGAATTGACGATTTTGTTAAATCATTGATTTTTATGAAGATTACAATATGATTGAATTTGTCATTAAAATTCGAGGAAAGTAAGGAGATTATCATTATATTTAATTGACTGCAAAGTATAAATTTAAAAATTATTTTGAATGTTGCAATTGAAGATCTTGTAAGTATTATATTGTTTGAGTATGATGTGGAAAAGGAATCGAGGAGTAAGATCATTAATGGATTACTGTTTGAATTCAAATTTTTGGGATAAAAATTTAAATTTTATAAATATGCATTGACTGGATTTAAATTAGAGGAGTAAGATCATTAATGAATTAGTGTTTGAATTCAATTTTTGGGATGCGATTTTTAAATTTTATAAATATGTATTGATTGAATTTCAATTAGAGGATTGAATATTAAATTCTTGAATTTTATTATTAACTTAAAATTTTGGAGGAGATTGTGATAAGAATAGAATTTGATTTTATATTTAAAGATTTTCAGGAACGTGATATTTATAGAATTTTGAGAAATATTGTGAAATGACAATATGGATTAGTTCATGATTATATGATTTGATGAATTTAATTTTGATGGTAAATAAATAAAACAATTAAGGATTTTAAATTTTGAGGACAAATTTTTTTTAAGGTGGATAGATTTGTAACCTCCGCATCCTGAAATTCGTGCTTAAATGTTGTTATTAGGTTAATTTTGGGCTATTGGATTTTTTCCATAATTTTTAGTTAATTAAAAATAGTAACCCTAATTTTATAGGACTTTCAATAATTTATTTTAGCGGAAAATATTACTAAAAATATCTCAAAATTTTATTTGGGTTCTAAATAGTCTAATATATTTTCTAAATTTTTTTGGTAATTTTATGATTATTTTTAGCTTTTATTTTGAGTTAATAATGAAAAACTGAATAAAAAACTAATTTCTGAAAAAAAAAACCCAAAAAGTAATTATTTCTGCCCAGTCAGCCAACAGGGGCCCACCTGTCAGCCTCCCGCAGCCAACAGTGCGGGGCTCGCCTGTCAGCGACCGCGGTGTGGGTGTGGGTGCGTCGAGCCGACCGCGAGCCGAGCAGAGGTGAGCCGCGTCCTAGTCCGAGTCGGACTAAGCTGAGCCGAGCCGCAGCGAACCCAGACCGTCAGATCTGAGAGGGCAATGTTGGATGGCTGCCACGTGGCACTCTCCGAGCCGCGGCTGCACTCTCTCTCCTCTATATATATAATAGTTTAAGTTATTAATTTTTAGGGTTTTCTTTGAGCCAAATTTTGGAGAATTGTCATCTAGGGTTCCTTCATCTTCCAAAAGCCATTGCGCATAGCTCCGAACTCCAAACGAGGCCTAGTTTCTTGTGTTAGAACAATATTGAGGTTAGATTTCTGATTATATAAATTGTTTTACGAAATTATGAGTATTAAATTCTGGAAAATTCGTAGAGCACAGCATGTCTGAAAATAGACAAGTTTCAAATTGTTCGTGATTCTGGGAGAACCAGGAATCAGAATCATGAACCGTTTAAGGTTTCGGAAAGCTAATGTTGAGATCATTGACATATGTTTCTCCTAGAATTTAATTAGAAATATTTATATGCTGTTAATTCTGTAGAACTTCTAGGTTAGAATTTAACCATCGGGGCACAATATAAAATTTGTATATGCCATAATTCCCAAACGAATTTGAATTCGGACGAGCCATAAATTCCAGCATGTTTTTTATGCTGAAATCTACAGGAAATCATACATAAAAGTCGAGTTTGTCTCGGTTGACTTTTTGGTCAACAGATTGTCTCGATTTGCGTACCATGAGTCTCGAGTTGATAAAATTCAGTTTCTTTGTACAAAATTTAGGCATTAAACTAAAAATTAGAATAATAAGATTAAAATAGGATTTTAGAGTAATTATTCTAGAGTTAAATAAATTAAAATAAATTATCTTTTGACATGGTAAATTCGTAATACATAGGCTATTTAGACTGTGACTTGGATTACGACTCGTACCAGCAGCAGGACCCCAGGCGAGTACATTCTCTGATAGTTTATTATGTAGATCATCTCTATAATTCTTGTTGTATAGCGTACATGAATCTGACACTGTTCTTTACACGAGTTGGTATCATTGCGA
The DNA here is from genome assembly GCA_036927795.1 of Iris macrosiphon. Lineage (NCBI taxonomy): Eukaryota > Viridiplantae > Streptophyta > Magnoliopsida > Asparagales > Iridaceae > Iris > Iris macrosiphon. The sequence goes on from JAYESA010000009.1 coordinate 134,739,069, forward strand.
CCTGTCACGAGGAGTCGTGATTGGGATCCATCGTGCTAGCTGGGGAAAAATAGGGAAATATTAGTAGCTTATGTGATCATACCCAACTTTACATGCATCATAGCTCACCCACACCTCACGTCGGTGCAGCCTTACCATTACATGCCTCATCGCTATTACATGTGGTTAGCCTGACCTGTTAGGGATGATCGCTAATTAATGTAATGAGTCATATAGTCCCAAGCCGATCACATGATATGCTGATGTTTCACACACTTAGTTAGATGATTCTTGACATGTATCTCTAGTATATGGATCTAGCATCTCCACATGTTTAGTTATTGTTCTTGTACACACTTATATACCAGTTCATTGTTCTTGCGTGTACTTGTACTTCTGTTTCATGGCTAGATGTACCATGATGATGACATGCTCCAGTATTCCATTTATTCCAGTATTCCTTATTGCCAGTATTCCTATCTGTCTTGTATTTTTTTACACTATATTATAGTTTTTGTCAATATATGTGGAACTGCTGTTAGAGGTGTATTTCGTTCCAATCCTGACTGGATATTTTTCCAGACTGTAACATAGAGGACTTGTTTCCAGCATACTTGGAGATTGGATGTTATTGATTGCAGGTTAGATTATTTATTGTTGTTTAGACTTGTCTTATATTTTATTTGTTTCCTTCGATATCTCATCGTTCTTTAGCTTATGTGATTGAGTATATTCCGTATTAAATTGTGATATCTGTGCCTCCTTATGAAATTGGATATTCATGTGAGATTGATTAGATAGTGAAATGAGGCAGACAATATTCTACCGCCGATACTGCGGCGTAGGCTGGACGTACCCACGCTCTCGTGCCCCTATACCGGGTGCGGGTCGTGACACATTTTTAGTGGTGGCCCATGCAGGTCAGACTTTGCAAGTTGTGCGATGACTTGGTAGTGCGACATCTTAGTTGTACTACTGCGTGCCTGCGATAGGATATAGGACATAGGATACTAGGATGAGAGAGGATACTCAATCACAAATAATTGAGAGATTCCTGGGATGAACCTTGAGAATCTTATTATAATTTCCAATTTAAATATTTCCCTTGTTTCCGTCCGTTCTCACTTATTATACTTGATTCTTGTTGATCAGTTGTTAAATTTAATTCTTGGTGTTGTTGTTGAGTTTGATTTCATATCGAGATAAACTTTACAGACTAAAATTTATGGTATTATCTGATGATATATGTTGATGAGGACAGTGAGAAAGGTAAAATATCTACTTTGATTATGGAGCCTAGAGTTTATCGCAGCCACATTAGCTGTCATGGCGGAAACATAGAAACCTAGAAGGACCAGAATATGAGGCAGAGGAGGTGGCCAAAATTGATAAAAGACTATAATATGGAACTTCAGTACCATCCATGCAAGGCAGATATGGTAGCAGATGCTCTTAACAGGAGAGGTATTACAATTATGTTGACATCGCAGTGGCATATATTAGAATATTTTCGAGAAATGGGTGTAGAGATAGTAATTTCGCTGGACGTAGAAGAAGTATTGGCTAGTTTAAAATTTTAGTCTACCTTAGTTGAGAAAATTAAGGCAGCTCGGTTGGAGGATCTGAGAGTTCAGAAGATTCGGGCGGAATATTAGTTTGGTTTCGGGAACGAGTTGACGATTCATGAAGATGGAACTCTTAGGTTTAAAAATCGTCTCTGTGTACCAAGTGGAGATATCTGACAAGAAGTAAGGACTGAGGTGCATAGTTCCCAGTATTCAATTTATCCAAGAGGTACCAAGATGTATCAAGACATCAAGCAACATTTTTGGTGAGATAGGATAAAGTGTGAGATAGCACGATTTGTTTTCTAGTGTTTGGTATGTTAGTAAGTGAAGGCCGACCAGCAGAGACCAGCAGGATTATTGTAGCCGCTTCCTATTCCAAAGTGGAAGTAGGAACATATCCCGATGGACTTTGTGACCGATTTACCTAGATCCCCGACTAGTCGTGATACAGTTTGGGTAATAATAGATTGTCTCACAAAAGTAGCTCACTTTTTTTCTTTTCGAGTTGGGCAATCCATATAGCAGTTAGCAGAGATATACATGCGACATATAGTAAGATAATACGATATCCCAATGAGTATTATATTATATCGAGACACTCGATTCACTTCAAATTTTTGGAAGAGCTTGCACCAGAGTTTGGACACCAAGTTAAAATTTAGTACCGCCTACCATCCTCAAACGGACGGGCAATCAGAGTGAACCATCCAAACCTTGGAAGATATACTACGAGCTTGTACTTTAAATTTTGGAGGGTCTTGAAAAGATTACCTTTATCTTTATGAGTTCGCATACAACAACAGATATCAAAAAGGCATTCAGATCTCACTATTCGAAGGTTATATGGGAGAAAGTGCAGGTCACCATTGGCATGGAATGATATAGATGAGCAAAAAAATTTAGGCCCAAAGATGATCACGCATACAATAGAAGTTTTTAAGCAGATTAGAGAGCGACTTCGGGTTTCGCAAGATAGGCATCAGCATTGGGCAGATTAATATCATAGGCCTTTAAAGTTTTGTGTCGACGATCACGTGTTCTTACAGATTTTGTCGACCCATAGAGTTATTAGATTCGGGCTTCGCGGGAAGCTTAGTACGTGATACATCGGTTCGTTCGATATCCTCGAGGGAGTGGGTGATATTGCTTATCGTCTTGCCTTTGTATATTCGTTACATGAGGTGCATGATGTCTTCCATGTGTCTCAATTGCATAGGTATATCCTGGATTTAAGTTATATCCTCGACCATTCTGAGCTAGTCATTGGTATCGACTTATCTTACGAGGAACAACCCGTATCCATTTTGTACCGAATGGAGAATGTACTCAAGAATTAAACTATTCATTTTGTCTGGGTTACTTGGGGTCATCACCCTTTGGGAGATTCGGCGTGGGAGCACGAGTATGATATCCGATCTCGATATCTGTACATTTTTGACTCGAAATGTATATTTGTTCTTATTTCTTCGTATCTCGTAATTCGTTTACTCATTCTATGTGACATTGCTTTTCTTTATGCATTAATTTGATTGCATGTGTAGATGAGCTTGTAGTTAGTGCAGTAATTATTCTGATTTCTCAAGCTAGTCTTGGGTTTAAATTTCTAAGACAAAATTTTTCTAAGAAGGGTAGAGATGTCACTCTCCGTTCCCAATATACATATTTGGAACGTATTCTTTTCATGCCTATGTTATTTATTTCTTTTAAGTTAATTTGGTTGCATGTCAGGGAGACTAGACCCATACTTTGGTTCAATTAGACTTATAGTTTAATTATTGGGTTGGTTTCATCATGAGTTGAACCCATGGTCTAAACATCAAACCCTAGCTATATAAGCTAACTTATTTCTCTATCTTTCCTCATTTCTCTTATTTTCCTTCTTCTTTCATTTATAAGAAAGTACATCTTGCATGACCTGGAGAAACTCTTTGATTTTAGTTCTTTCTATTTACTTGTATTTTATTAGACCATTATGTGTATATTATGATTCTAAATACTTTTAATACTTGGAGTTTTCGGTTTTGATGGATTGATTCGTGTAGATATACATTTTTAATAAGGATTTTCTTGGGTTCTAAAAGTTTTTCTTGGTCCTGATCTTTTAAAATATGGTATTTTAGAAAACCAGTTTTTGTGTTTGATAGAGCATTCCGTGTCACGACCCGTACCTGGAATTTAGGGCACGAGTACGTGGGTACGTCCAGCCTACACTACAACATCGGCGGTAGAACATTGTCTAGGTCAATACACTATCTAAATAATCTCACATGAGTATCCAACTCCATAAGGAGTCATAGATATCACAATATAATATAAATAATACTCAATCACATAGCTAAAGCACGATAAGATATCGAAGGAAAAAAATAAATTAAAATACAACACAAGTCTAAACAAAATAGTCTAACTCAAATAATAACATCCAAGTCTCAACAAAGTATGCCAGAGACAAATCCGGTACCTTAAACTACTAAAAGAAACTAACTAAATAACTAGTGATCCTGGCTAGACCTTCCAAAATCACACCTGGTTACAAGGTCCAAGACTGCAGCTACCCTTCCTGTGGTCCATAATATGTCAGACATCAGTCCTCTAAGTAGCAGTCTGGAAAAATATTTCCAGTCAGGATGGAACGAAGTACATCTCTAATAGCAGATCTACATAAATGATATAAACTATGTAGCAGTAAATAGATAAAAATATACAAGATGCATATACATGTACGAGAGATATACAATAAAGGAAATACTGGAAATACTATAAATAAATGCAGGAAGAAACAATATGACAATGAACAAGAATGCTATGACTAAGTGTGTGAGTACTAGCTTTAACATATTATCGGCTTGGGATTTGTACGAGAGCTATATGGCCTGGCTAATCATACGTGCAGTGTATGACCAACACTTACGAGAGAACAAGACTTGTACATGAAGGGTATGATCACATATCTATACTAAAATACTCCCCACCCCTGACTGGTATAGTAGATCCAACCATGGTAGCTATGGCATGGGATTCTCCAGGAAGATAGCGACTCTCCCCGAGAATCAGTATCTGTACATGTATAAGATAAACAATGAAACAAGACTTGTACAAGGTACACCATGAACAAGGAATAACATCTCATGACGAGATCCGGATATACCAATCCGTGTAACCATTGTGTCAAGAAATATGAATATTTACACTAGATACAATGGACATAGAGGATATTATAAATAAGAAACTATCAGAGAATATACTCGCCTGAGGTCCTTAGGCTGTCAATAGCCCTATATACATATAATATAATACAATATTGCATCAGACATTACACTAACAAACACAAAACACGATGAACTCAGAGACTACGCTAGGGTTGTCACGTCTGTAGTTGTTGCGCAATATAGACAGTCAATGATACGGTCTTGCCAGTACGTCGGTGTACATATGACAGTCTGATCACTAATACTCAGGGTTACAAGGTCATGTGCAACTATGGGATATCCGTAGCTATACCCAGGGATTATACATCCTGTACACATTGCTGTTATAATCAACATTATCATTTAATTACTTATAATATGCATATATATACCATATATTTATATATGTATATAACAACCAATAATTATATGTATACCAAAGAATACATATACTGAATATATATATATACATACACCAAGTGAATAATATATATATACTATATATATATATATATATATATATATATATATATATATATATATATATATATATATATATATATATATACATACTAACATATACATATGCTACATATATATGTATATATATATATCAAATACGTATATACTAAACATATACTATTGAATACATATATACTAATTATATATACTACATACATACACTAATACATACTAGTACATACACCCTCGAAATACGTATACGCGTATGTGTACGCAAGGGGAAGAACGCGAACCTGTGTACGTGCACGAGATCGGCGATGACGACGGTGTCCATGATGTTGATGACGACGACGAAGGTGACGATGATGATGACGAAGATGACGACGATGGCGACGATGATGACGACGAAGACGATGATGAAGAGTGGTGGTGCTGGTGGTATAGGGGAGGTCATGTTGGTGGTGTAAGGTGGTAGTGCTGGTGGTACGAGGTGGTGGTGCTGGTGGTACAGGGTGGTGGTGAAGGTGTTGATGGTGATGATATAATAGAGAACATGGCGGGGTCGTGGTCGACTTGAGGAGGAGCGGGTGGTGGTCGATTGGAGGAGGAGAAGTGGCCGGGGGGAAGCTTGGCCGGAGGGGGAGGCTCGGCCGTCGTGCTGGCGCTGGTGGAAGCGTGGGGTGGAGGGCTCGATGGAGGAGATGAATAGGGGAGAAGAAGAGCGTGGTCGAGACAATGGCAGTAGCAGCCGGGGAAGGAGGCCGTCGGGCGGTTGCTCGATGGTGATAGGGTCGTGGGGGACTGTGGGTGATGCTGGAGGGAGAAGGAGGAGAGGTCGGCGTAGGTGATCGGAGAAGACGATGGTGATAACGGTGGTGGCTGAACTGATAATGGCGGGAGAGAAACTCGGATGTCGTCGTGCTGGCGGTACGGGATCGCCAGGGTAGAGGAGCTCGAGGGTCGTGGGGAAGAGGGAGTGGCTGTAGAGGAGAGCTTAGCCGGTTCTGGTGGTGGTTGCCGGAGTAGGGGCCGGCCGGGGTGGCAGGTTGTGTCACGACCCGTACCCGGGGTAAGGGTACTAGTCGGAAACAACGCCCAGCCTACGCCGCAGAATCGACGGTAGAACGCTGTCTAGAAAGTCTATCTAATATAATGAACCACCAAAAGATAGTGTACTCAATCACAGAACTAAGATAGAATGAACACGAATGAGATAAGAATAGAATAGTCACAATACAACTCATGAGTCTAAAATAATACATCAATGAGTCTGAAGAAAAATACAGAAATATGCTGGAGACAAATCAAGTACAAAAGAATACTACAAAACTATAAAGCTACAACTCCAGGGTCAACTGTCTCAGTTGGGATAAGTCCCTCTTGAGCCAGGGTCTCAGAATTTAAACCCACAACATCTTGGGGTCCATAATAGGTAGGGTACTCCTCAGTGTCATCTGGAAAAATATATCCAGTCAGGAAAGGAGCAGAGTACAACCCTAACAGCAGTTCTCAAATAATGATAAAAACTATGTAACAGTAAGTAGCTGTGGATAAACAAGATGCATAAATAGATACAAGAAATGTATAGACAATAAGGAAGTACTGGAAAGAAATACAATAATGAACAATTTGCTGATAGAACAAGAATACTAATGACTAAGTGTGTGAGTACTAGCTTTAACATGTGATCGGCTTAGGAACTTGCACAAGAGTATAATGGTCTGGCTGATTATACGTGCGGTGTATGATCAACACTCACAAGGAACAAGACATGCACAAGGAGGGTATGATCACATATCTACACTAAAATACTCCCCACCCCGACTGGTATAATAGATCCAACCACGGTACGTTATGGCACTAGATTCCCCAAGAAGATAGCTAGTCTCCCCGGGAATCGGTGTCTGTACATGTACAAGATAACCAATGAAACAATACTTGCACCATATACACCATATACCAAGGAATAACATCTCATGACGAGATCCGGATATACCAATCCGTGTAACCATAGTGTCGAGAGAAACATGTAAATCTACACTAGATACAACGAACATAGAGGATATCATAAATGAGAAACTATCAGAGAATGTACTCGCCTGAAGTCCAATGAACAGTCTCACAAATGTCTGACTCGGTGCCTCGAAGACCTAGATATGGAATACCACATTAATACAAGGTCCCGAAAAGAGAACAAGTCAAACTAGGCAATTTCTAGGTCAATAAGTCAATTCTAAGTCAAAAGTCAACTATGGTCAACTCTAAAGTCCACTAAAGTCAAACATGGTCAAACCCAAAGTCAACCTCACAAGACATCTATAAAATAATATAGAGATAAACTACAATAATTTAGGAATCAAATTAGATTCAAAAAGAACTCACACAAAGTATACTAATAATATAATTAATATATACCCTAAAATAATATATATACAACCCAACATTTATATAAATAACATAATATATTATTACAATTATTATTCCTCACAAAACACATATATATATACATATATATATATATACAATTATAATATATAATATATACATTAAATCTGTCAAAGCGTCATTGAAAAATAGTGAATAAAATAGGATTAAATCAAAACAGTTTAAATAGTGACAGTCGGGACTGTCACCGAAGGACTGTCACCGAGACCCAAATAATAAACTGCCACTGCTTTGGTTTTCGCTGACAGTTAAACTGTCGCGGAAAAGCGTCGCAGAAAAGCTGCTGTTTCCCGCTGCTGCAATTAATGACAGGTTTGTCATTAATTGCCCGAAGGCTACAGCGGCTGCTATTAGTCGGCTAATTAATGACAGTTTTTACTGTCATTAATTCACTGTCACTAAAACAAGTTATATATATATAATTAAATATATAAAAACAGAATATATAAACAATATATATATATATATATAAACAAAATATATAAAACAGTATATATATATATATATATAAACCATTAATACAAAAAAATGTACATATATATATTAATATACACATAAACTTATACCTTCAAATATTTAACAAAGAACATATAATTTACATGGCTAGAAGCACACCTAAAATATTTACATTAATATCCAAATAATTACATAATAATTATAAATAATATAATTATACAATTAAACATACAAATATATTTTATAAAACATTTTATGTATAAATTATATTATTTAACAAGTAGTAACATATATATTTGCATGCAAGAAAGCTACATATTATATTGTACATTATATTAGCACACCCAAAATATAGATCTATGCTACAATAATTACTATAATAAATACACAAAATAAATATTTATTATCCATATATATATACTAATTATAAATGAAGAATTGAACCACAATTAATTAGATCTATGCAAAAATACACACAATTGGAGAGTATCTCACCGTATCCCACTAGATCTAGGATACGCATGCGACACGAGTCCAACACACAACCAAATGCACCCCGAAGGACACAAACAAATCACAAATAATATTTATGAACAAATCAAAGCGTCAAAAGTAGATCTATGTGTCCGTGTCAAAATACGACATGTTCAAAGCCCCGTGTCGGAGGAAAGCCCCCAAATGATACGTATCACCAAATAGTTGGGATACGAACCACAAGTATCCCAATATGGATACGACACTAGCCTCAAACATAAATCTCATGTTCAATTGATCTATAGGATCAATTGACACACACAACAAAATATAAATTCGGAATTCCAACAAAATTGACACAAAAAGTACCATAACTTTCTCCATGGGTCTCCTATGAACACAAAACAAAGTCCTATGGGTACTACATACATATAGGTTGATTTTACATGATTAAATCTCAGATTTAGAAGCTATTTAAATGGGAAAATCTGAATTATACCTATTGGGAGATGGATTCCCAATGAAACCTCCAATTGAGATGAACTTGCTTCCAAATTATAGATCCTTGCTCCTCTTTGTAGATCCTTGCTTCCTTCTTCTAGATCCTTGCTTTCTCCTTCTCTAATGGTGAATTGGGAAGAATTTGGAATGAATTTGGTAGGGAATTGGATTGGGAATGGAGGGAATTTGGTAGTGGGAGAATTCTAGATCTAGATTTGGAATGAGATGAGAGGAGAGAGAAATTTCTCCCCCTCTTTAATAGGCCGGCCATAGCCCCTCCCCCAAGCAATTGTAAAATGTCCAATGTACCCCTTGGGGCCTCTCATGAAGAAATAATTAAGAAAGGAAGCTTCTAGTCTAATCATTTAATTAATTTAATCCATCTCCTTAACTATGGGCTTTCTAAATGGGCCAAGTCTAACTAATTAATTCATATTGGTCCATGGGTCCAAACTAAACTAGTTGGGTCCACTAAAATAAGTCCAAAATAATTAAATAATATCTAACAACAATTAAATAATACAACAAAAATTATTTACCATGCACAATATTTATTTAAATAGAAAATTACTAAAATACCCTTTTTCCTAAAATGTGGTAGTGACAAGTCTACCCTCCTTAAAATAATTTCGTCCTCGAAATTCAAAGACGAAAACTACCCCCAGAAAAACACAGAACAGAACTAAAGAATCACAACTAACTAATGAACAGAACATAACAATGAACAGAACATAACTAGAAATAACATACCTCAAGGTACAAACAAATATGGATAACGCTCTCGCATTTCATCCTCTCTCTCACAGGTAGACTCCCCCGGAGAGTGATGCCTCCATGCGACGCGCACCAAAGGAATAGTTTGGTTTCTCAGCACCTTCTCTCTCCGATCCAGAATCCCAACTGGCTGCTCTGGATAGCTAAGAGTAGGGCCCACCTCTATCTCTGAGTAATCCAATACATGACTAGGATCTGTCACGTATCGTCTCAACTGCGACACCTAAAACACGTTGTGCACTTCCTCCAATGCAGGTGGCAAGTCTAGTCTATAAACAACTGCACCGACCCTTTCTAGAATAGTGAAAGGTCCAATGAATCGCGGACTAAGCTTTCCGCCTCCACCAAAGCGAATCGTGCCTCGTGTCGGAGAAATCCTCAGAAACACCAAACCACCCACCTAGAACAAAATACCACCTTAAAAACTTATCTATAACAAACAACCAAGAACAAGCACACAAAATAAAATCTAAACTATACCTCAAACTCCAAGGGTCTCCGATGGCTATCGGCCCAATGCCGTTGTCTGTCCTGTGCCACTCGAAGTCTGTCTCTGATCAACTGAACCTTCTCTGCTGCATCCACAACCATCTCTGGCCCAAGCAAAACTCTCTCTCCAATATCGTCCCAAGACAAAGGAGTACGACACCTCCGACCATATAGAGCTTCAAAAGGTGACATCTCTATACTGGCCTGGTAACTGTTGTTGTAAGCAAACTCTACCAAATGGAGATGGTCCTCCCAAGAACCCCCAAAATCTAGTACACAAGTGCGCAACATATCCTCGAGAGTCTGAATAGTCCTCTCTGACTGCCCATCTGTCTGGGGATGATATGCAGTACTGAACTTGAGCTGAGTGCCCAAACTCTCCTGCAAACTCCTCCAGAAATGAGAAGTAAAACGACTATCCCGATCTGAGACTATGCTGACGAGAACTCCATGTATCCTAACGATCTGCCTCACATACATCTCTGCCAGCTTCTCCGTAGACAAACCCACCTTGAAAGGCAAAAAGTGGGCCGACTTGGTCAATCTATCAACAATGACCCAAATCGCGTCTTTCCCTCCTGGAGATCGTGGTAGTCCGGACACAAAATCCATAGTAATATGTTCCCACTTCCACTCTGGAATGGGTAATGGCTGAAGTAAACCTCCTGGCCTCTGCCTCTCGGCTTTTATCTGTTGGCACACTAAGCATCTGGATACAAACTGTGCCACTTCCCTCTTCATGCCATACCACCACACACTCTCTCGCATATCCCGATACATCTTGTTAGCACCTGGATGTATGGAATACTGAGAGCGATGCGCTTCCTACAATATCTCCTCTCGCAACTCCCCACTAGGCACACACAATCTAACTCCATGCCTCAAAGATCCATCCTCTGCAATAGTGAAATCATCCTCCAATCCTGCTCTCACCTGAGCTCTGATACTCCTCAAAGATACGTCATCATACTGTGCTGCCTTGATCCTATCCATCAAATCTGAATGTATCTGCAATCCCTATATCTGCATAGCACCACCCGGAATAATCACCTCAATGCCCAAGCTCTCCAAGTCCTCCAACAAATATCGATCCTGCATCAAGAACATAGCTACCGGATACCTACTCAAAGCATCGGCAACTACATTGGCCTTCCCAGGATGATATTGCAAAGAGATATCAAAATCCTTCATCAGTTCCAACCACCGACGCTGCCTCATGTTCAACTCCTTCTGCGTGAAAACGTACTTCAAGCTTTTGTGGTCTGTGAAGATCTCCACACGCTCTCCGTACAAATAATGTTTCCACAACTTCAGGGCGAATATGACAGCTGCCAACTCCAAATCATGGGTAGGATAGTTCTTTTCATGAGGACGCAATTGCCTGGATGCATAGGCAATCACTTTCCCATGCTGCTGAAGAACACAACCTAAACCCTTTCCCGATGCATCACTATAAATAGTGAAACCTCCGGACCCTGATGGCAATGTCAAAATAGGAGCAGACGTCAACCTCTTCTTCAACTCCTCAAAAGCGGCCTGGCAATCTTCCTTCCAAACAAACTCCACATCCTTTCTTGTGAGTCTGGTCATCGGCTCGGCAATCCTCAAAAAATCTTGCACAAACTTTCTGTAGTAGCCTGCCAATCCCAAGAAACTCCTGATCTCTGCTACCGAACTCAGAGTCTTCCAAGATTCCACTGCTGAAATCTTCTTCGGATCCACTGAAATACCATCACCAGTCACAACATGCCCCAAGAATTCCACCTTGTCCAAGAAAAACTCACATTTGGACAACTTTCCATACAACTTCTCCTTCCTCAGCACATCCAACACAATCCTCAAATGCTCCTCATGCTCCTCCAGTGTCCTCGAGTATATGAGTATGTCGTCGATGAACACCACCACGAACTTGTCAAGGTACTGGTGGAACACCTTGTTCATCAAGTTCATAAATACCGCCGGTGCATTAGTCAAACCAAACGGCATCACCATAAACTCGAACTGACCATACCGAGTTCTAAAAGCAGTCTTCGGTATGTCCTCCGGCTTTACCTTCACCTGATGGTAGCCTGATCTCAAATCTATCTTAGAAAATACCTTCGCACCACTCAACTGATCAAACAGATCATCAATCCGTGGCAAAGGATACTTATTCTTGATAGTGAGATTATTCAAAGCCCTGTAATCAATCCACATACGCACAGATCCATTCTTCTTCGGTACAAACAATACCGGGGCTCCCCATGGTGAAGAACTCGATCTGATAAACCCCTTATCCTGCAATTCGTCCACCTTCTTCTTCAACTCGACCAGCTCGCTGTTGTTTACTCTATAGACATGCTGCGAAATCGGTTCTGCACCTGGCACCAAGTCTATAGAAAATTCAACATCTCGATCTGGCGGCAATCCTGGCAATTCTTCAGGAAACACATCCAAAAATTCTGCTATCAACGGATGTGGCAACTCCTTGTCTTCCACCATAGCTCCACAAATAATGCCTTCTTCCTGCTCCGCAGTTCCTCTAGCAAACTCGAACTCTGGCTCTCCTGGCGGACCAAACAAAACTCTACCTCCTCTATAATCTATGCTAGCACGGTGCCTACTCAACCAATCCATCCCGAGTACAATGTCGTAGCTCGGAAGTGGCATTACAAGTAGACACGCACTCAACTTCCGGCCTCCCAGAGTAACTTTCCGATCTTTGCAAATATCATTAACCAGGATAATGTCTCCCCCGGTCATGATCTTGCAAGTCCTAAGTAAAGACTCAGCTACCAAACCATGCTTTAGAGCAAAAGAAACAGATACAAAACTATGGGAAGCACCACTATCAAACAAAGCTAAAGCTGGAATAAAATCAAGAAGAATAGAATCAATATAGCACAAGATGTAAGACATCAAGGAAAGGACAGTTTAAGGGTTCAAGTATCAATGTCAAAGGAGAATAGTTGAATCAAAAGAATTTTCCTAGATGTGATTGAGTATCTCAGCCTATATCCTATATCCTATCGCAGGCTCGCAGTAGTACAACTAAGTTGTCGCACTACCACAACATCACATACTTGTGAAGCTAGACCTACATGGGCCACCACCAAAAACGTGTCACGACCCGTACCCGGGGTAAGGGTACTAGTCGGAAACAACGCCCAGCCTACGCCGCAGAATCGGCGGTAGAACGCTGTCTAGAAAGTCTATCTAATATAATGAACCACCAAAAGATAGTGTACTCAATCACAGAACTAAGATAGAATGAACACGAATCAGATAAGAATAGAATAGTCACAATACAACTCATGAGTCTAAAATAATACATCAATGAGTCTGAAGAAAAATACAGAAATATGCTGGAGACAAATCAAGTACAAAAGAATACTACAAAACTATAAAGCTACAACTCCAGGGTCAACTGTCTCAGTTGGGATAAGTCCCTCTTGAGCCAGGGTCTCAGAATCTAAACCCACAACATCCTGGGGTCCATAATAGGTAGGGTACTCCTCAGTGTCATCTAGAAAAATATATCCAGTCAGGAAAGGAGCAGAGTACAACCCTAACAGCAGTTCTCAAATAATGATAAAAACTATGTAACAGTAAGTAGTTGTGGATAAACAAGATGCATAAATAGATACAAGAAATGTATAGACAATAAGGAAGTACTGGAAAGAAATACAATAATGAATAATATGCTGATAGAACAAGAATACTAATGACTAAGTGTGTGAGTACTAGCTTTAACATGTGATCGTCTTAGGAACTTGCACAAGAGTATAATGGTCTGGCTGATTATACGTGCGGTGTATGATCAACACTCACAAGGAACAAGACATGCACAAGGAGGGTATGATCACATATCTACACTAAAATACTCCCCACCCCGACTGGTATAATAGATCCAACCACGGTACGTTATGGCCTAGATTCCCAAGAAGATAGCTAGTCTTCCCGGGAATCGGTGTCTGTACATGTACAAGATAACCAATGAAATAATACTTGCACCATATACACCATATACCAAGGAATAACATCTCATGACGAAATCCGGATATACCAATCCGTGTAACCATAGTGTCGAGAGAAACATGTAAATCTACACTAGATACAACGAACATAGAGGATATCATAAATGAGAAACTATCAGAGAATGTACTCGCCTGAAGTCCAATGAACAGTCTCACAAATGTCTGACTCGGTGCCTCGAAGACCTAGATATGGAATACCACATTAATACAAGGTCCCGGAAAGAGAACAAGTCAAACTAGGCAATTTCTAGGTCAATAAGTCAATTCTAAGTCAAAAGTCAACTATGGTCAACTCTAAAGTCCACTAAAGTCAAACATGGTCAAACCCAAAGTCAACCTCACAAGACATCTATAAAATAATATAGAGATAAACTACAATAATTTAGGAATCAAATTAGATTCAAAAAGAACTCACACAAAGTATACTAATAATATAATTAATATATACCCTAAAATAATATATATACAACCCAACATTTATATAAATAACATAATATATTATTACAATTATTATTCCTCACAAAACACATATATATATACATATATATATATATATATACAATTATAATATATAATATATACATTGAATCTGTCAAAGCGTCATTGAAAAACAGTGAATAAAATATGATTAAATCAAAACAGTTTAAATAGTGACAGTCGGGACTGTCACCGAGACCCAAATAATAAACTGCCACTGCTTTGGTTTTCGCTGACAGTTAAACTGTCGCGAAAAAGCGTCGCAGAAAAGCTGCTGTTTCCCGCTGCTGCAATTAATGACAAGTTTGTCATTAATTGCCCGAAGGCTACAGCGGCTGCTATTAGTCGGCTAATTAATGACAGTTTTTAATGTCATTAATTCACTGTCACTAAAACAAGTTATATATATATAATTATATATATAAAAACAGAATATATAAACAATATATATATATATATATAAACAGAATATATAAAACAGTATATATATATATATATATATATAAACCATTAATACAAAAAAATGTACATATATATATTAATATACACATAAACTTATACCTTCAAATATTTAACAAAGAACATATAATTTACATGGCTAGAAGCACACCTAAAATATTTACATTAATATCTAAATAATTACATAATAATTATAAATAATATAATTACACAATTAAACATACAAATATATTTTATAAAACATTTTATGTATAAATTATATTATTTAACAAGTAGTAACATATATATTTGCATGCAAGAAAGCTACATATTATATTGTACATTATATTAGCACACCCAAAATATAGATCTATGCTACAATAATTACTATAATAAATACACAAAATAAATATTTAATATCCATATATATATACTAATTATAAATGAAGAATTGAACCACAATTAATTAGATCTATGCAAAAATATACACAATTGGAGAGTATCTCACCGTATCCCACTAGATCTAGGATACGCATGCGACACGAGTCCAACACACAACCAAATGCACCCCGAAGGACACAAACAAATCACAAATAATATTTATGAACAAATCAAAGCATCAAAAGTAGATCTATGTGTCCGTGTCAAAATACGACATGTTCAAAGCCCCATGTCGGAGGAAAGCCCCCAAATGACACGTATCACCAAATAGTTGGGATACTAACCACAAGTATCCCAATATGGACACGACACTAGCCTCAAACACAAATCTCATGTTCAATTGATCTATAGGATCAATTGACACACACAACAAAATATAAATTCGGAATTCCAACAAAATTGACACAAAAAGCACCATAACTTTCTCCATGGGTCTCCTATGAACACAAAACAAAGTCCTATGGGTACTACATACATATAGGTTGATTTTACATGATTAAATCTCAGATTTAGAAGCTATTTAAATGGGAAAATCTGAATTATACCTATTGGGAGATGGATTCCCAATGAAACCTCCAATTGAGATGAACTTGCTTCCAAATTGTAGATCCTTGCTCCTCTTTGTAGATCCTTGCTTCCTTCTTCTAGATCCTTGCTTCCTTCTTCTCTAATGGTGAATTGGGAAGAATTTGGAATGAATTTGGTAGGGAATTGGATTGGGAATGGAGGGAATTTGGTAGTGGGAGAATTCTAGATCTAGATTTGGAATGAGATGAGAGGAGAGAGAAATTTTCCCCCCTCTTTAATAGGCCGGCCATAGCCCCTCCCCCAAGCAATTGTAAAATGTCCAATGTACCCCTTGGGGCCTCTCATGAAGAAATAATTAAGGAAGAAAGCTTCTAGTCTAATCATTTAATTAATTTAATCCATCTCCTTAACTATGGGCTTTCTAAATGGGCCAAGTCTAACTAATTAATTCATGTTGGTCTATGGGTCCAAACTAAACTAGTTGGGTCCACTAAAATAAGTCCAAAATAATTAAATAATATCTAACAACAATTAAATAATACAACAAAAATTATTTACCATGCACAATATTTATTTAAATAGGAAATTACTAAAATACCCTTTTTCCTAAAATGTGGTAGTGACAGGTTGGGTTCAGTTGATGATGGAAGAAAGGAGATGAACAAGAAGAAGAAGAAGAAGAGAAGAAGAAGAGAAAGAAAGAAGAAAGAGGCTTTGGTTTTCGTGAGGAGGGAGGAGAGAGAGAGGGTATGGGTTTTTCTAGGTTTGGGGATTAGGGCCTGTTCTTGGGAAGGGTGTGAGGAGACATTAAATAGGGATGTATGATTGTGAGTGTGTGGTGACGATGAGGGTTTAAACAATGGATGGCTAGGATTTTACATGGAGGATTTTTCATAAAGGGAGAGGGCTTGTGGTTGACTAGTCAAAGAATGGAGGGCTTCTCCATTAGCTTGAACCAATGGGGTGATGACACCTAGTGCAACATTTGAAAATAAGCCTCTTAAATTTGGGTATTTACACAGATACATAAAATAATAAAAAATTGGTGGGCGATTTAGTGTTTGGTATTTTGTAGAGTGAGAGGGTGTTGTATGTTTTGCATGGGCTTAATTAAAGGGGTATTTGGATTAAAATGGGTTAAAATAGGATTAGTCAAAGTTGGTATCCCCAATTTAATTAAATAAATGTAAGTGGTGTTCTAAAATTAATTGAAAGTACATGGGGCTAAAATTAAGTGGGACAGAAGTGTCATGAATGAAGAAGACTCAGAACAGAGTATTACCCTAATTTGGGTTGCACGAAATGGGTTGAGATTGTGTCTCTAATTTCGATTATAACGCACAACGATGCAAAAATCAAATTTATTAGAATTAAATAATAACGTCTGCGACGAATATTGTGCGACTAAAATAAAGCATAAGAGAGCATAATTATGAGTTACACAAAGGTCATAAAAGGTGTAGGCTTAGTGTCAGTCTTGGAACCTTTAATTGGTCCGGCTAAACGGATTGAGTTGATATCTCAAAATTGATGACAATGATACAGGTGCGCGACACGGGATTAAATAATGGATTTCAGACACGGGAAGTTGTGCAATTAAATTATAGCATAAAGGATTATGATTTTGAGTGATGAAAAAGTCCAGTGCCTAAGTTGGCGTGTCAAGTCTAGAATGCAACAACTTATTGGAAATTATGGGCTAATGTTGGGCTCCGAATATTGCAACAATGTTAGGGTATAAAAACTAAATAAAATCACATAATAATTATAATTCTCAATAATTAAATCCTAAAATAATACAAATTAAACTCATAATCCTATATTTCGGTCAGGGGTTCATCTAGTGGGCTTTTAGGTCAAGTCTACTAGCTCAAACATTAATGAACACTATACAATAATATATATATATATATATAAATACACATATCATGCAATTATTTAAATTAAATACACACTATACTTGTAATAAACAAAAAGTCAAAAATATCCCCATTTTTGGAACGTAGTAGTGATATTCCATTTCAGGCGTTGTGGTTTTTGGTTCACTTAATTTGGAGTTAAAATAAAGTTTTTATGGAAAAAAACAATTTTCAAGTTTTGGAGCTTTTTCGCTATGGCTGAACTTACTGTCTAGAGAAGATGAAGTGCTTATGTGGCCAGCCTCATATGTGGCAGAGAGTGCTATACGGCCTGAGTGCTATGAGTCCAGGACTATATGTCGTATATACCTTCCAGCATGCTTCCATCTTGTTGGATGCATGACAGATTATTTCACAAAGTGTTCTAAGTGACAAAACTCCTTGTGTTTTACTCGCTGAATGAATGAAAAATTCGCTAAGTCCAAGGGACATCCATGTGTCTAGCATAGCATGCGACAAGCAGACTTATGCGGCAGTGACTATGTGCATCTTCTCTTGTGGACGCATAACCCAGTTTTGCTGTTGCATATTTTTTTATGGGTTTGTCTTTTCTTTCTGACATACTTTATTGATGGCCACATCCATCACTTCAGTCACTTCTCTGATACATATTAAATGTGTAGTGCCCCGTTCTCCCTATTCGGGGAACGTGGCTAAGAAATACTTGGTATCGTTCGATCGGGACATATTGAATCAAGATCCTTTCCTTGTTATGGGTTACTTTCTTCGAAATTAGGTCCCATATTCAACGGATCGTGCCTCAAAGAAGGACTTGGCGGCAGAGTCGAGAGGGGCCTTTCCGTTGTGCTGGATTCCTTGCCCGTTTTTGATGCCGCTTGGTTGCTTTCTTCTAGGTTTTATGACTTACGTTTTCTTGAACGATTTTGATGGATTTTATTGTCTTCATTCTTAGGATTTCGTATTTTATATCGAACCTTTGGATACCGAAGCAGAAGATATTGATCATCCGTTGGTGCGTGCAGATGATCGGATAGGCGACACGCAAGTGGAGTCTTGAAGATCTCTATTTTTCTCTCCTAGTTTACCAACTTGTGAGTGGCTTTACTTCGATTAGCACCCTTCTTTCAAGTCTTCATTCTTAATAAATTGACTCATCTGTGTATCCTGCTCCAACGAGACCAAAATAATGATTAAATTGAGTCAAATGAAAGTAGAGTTAGTCTTGAAACACTTATAATGATTGTCACCTAGAATTCTCAATGACTACATTGATATGTGCTTGTCCGTTATGCATTTATATATTCATGTTTCAGTTATAGTTAGAACTTATTCTATGTAGCTGTACAAATATATCATGCAAATAATTAGAATACGATCCCTTGGACAGGTAGACTATGCCAATTGTAATGTGCTAAAGTAGATATGTACATTCTGTTGGCTTGAAATGCTTTATTTATTAACTTAGTGTCAATGCATGGTTCGGTCGGATAACTTGTGTACAAGGTTTAGTTCCTGCGAACGGCGCCCGGGGCACTGGGGCCGATTCGTTCCGGGCGGAACTCGGATAGCTACGCTAGCACGGGTAATGCGGGGCCTTGTAGCGGGGCTTGCTTCCCGTGCTACAAGGGTCACCGTCTTACTGTAGCTATTGTCCACGATGGCAATGATGTGCTATAACCTAATATATATTTCTGCATTGTTTGTTCAAGCTAAGTATTGTTCAGGCAGTTCAGACGGGAAGGTAAAAGTCACCAAACGATGGCATATTTATATTCTGTAAAGTTGCATACTCAATGCTTGCTTGTAAAATAAACAAAGCAAGCTAGAGAGACCACAAATAATTTGTATGCTTCTTATAAACAAACTTTGGATTTGGTTAGTTGGGTTAGCTCGCCCTCACCGGTACTTTTCAAAGTACTGACCCTTATTGCAGCAGGTTCCCCAAGCCCAAGCGACGCAACGAGGCGCTAAAACTTTCTTCCCCCAACCAGTCCAGTACTAGACTCACCCCGTTCATGACTTTTGGAACTTATACAAAGCACCCGAAGCCCGCACAACCCTTTTATGCATCTCCGAGGCAAGGCGATAGCTTCGCCAGTAGCTGTCTATAATATTTTGAAGCTTTAGTAAAGGATATGATGTATGGAATGGCTATCTCATTTTGTATCCAAGTTGTAAGTCTGTATGGCATCCTTATCGCTTTTGGGTCCAGAGTCTGTAACTAGATGTTCATTATCAATAAAAAGAAAACTTTTCTATGCCTTAAATGTGTGTTATCTTATTTGCGTACTCTATTGCATGTGTTCTAAAAAGTATATCATTATGTCTAGGCCTTGTGCATGTGCGCCTTACGCGTGCACGGCATCACGTCCGGGGGACGATTATCGATTTAGCGAACTCGGGGCGTGACATATTGGTATTTGAGCAAAAGCTTCAGATCCTTTGATCTCGTGTCAGAAAGTTTTCTTAAGATGATCATGTCCCTTCCGAGTTGAACTCTTAAAATCGTTTGGACAAAATAAGATGCATTCCATATAGTGAGTCCATAATACTCTATGAGACTGATTTAAGTTCCTTGTTTTAACAGCAACAAGAATGGCTCAAACATAAGCAACAGGGCAATTTGATGCAAGTACTTCAGGCACTTCAGCTAGTTCTAAGATCCAACGACTTGCACCCTTTGTTGATCCGATAGAATGAATAATACAAATTCTAGAGGCACAACAAAAGAAGGATGAGGTCCAACAGGACAAGTTTGAGAAAAATCTAGAAGTCCGATTTAAGGTCCAGCAGAAGTAAGTGGACGCCCAGCAACAATTGTTCAGACCTTAGCTTCCAACCATTCTGCAATGACAGTAGCGGCACCAGTGGAGCCACCAACAGACAAACTCAAAGTACCCCGAACCACAAAGAAGAGGGATGTGACTGCCTTCGACTTTGCCGACTTTAAAAAGGTTTGCAACACATCCTTCCGAGGGACTGAGGACCCCGTTATGGATCTAGATTGGTTGGCCGAGCTTGAGGATCACTTTAAACTCCTAGAAGTACCCAATGACAAGCAAGTCGCCTGTGCCCTGCTCCAGCTTCGTATGAACACGCACGATTAGTGGGATGTGCATCGTAGATCTCTCTCCGCAGATGGTGATGGCGAAATGATCCCATGGTCCACCTTCCCTGGAGCATTCGAAGAGGAGTTTATCCCCCCACCCATTCGTCGTCAGAAAGAGAACGAATTTGTGTGTCTGCAATAAGAGAGCATGATAGTGAAGTCGTATCCCGCAGAATTCAACCGGTTGTCCAAGTTTGCTAGTTCTTATCTGCCCAATGCAGCAAGCCGAGCTAGACGATTTGAAGGTGGTCTGTGACCTTCCATTCACCCGTACGTAGTCGCTCTACAGTACGAGACAATAAGGGAAGTCCTTAATCATGCCCTTGTCCTGGAACCGCAATATGCTTCCACTACTGTCGGCGCTGTGCAGCATTCTCATCACAAGTGCCCTAGTAATACAGGAGGAAACAATGCTAATAAGAATCCAAATAATGGCAGTAACCAAGGTAATCATACGGGGGGAAATTAAAGGCAGCCCTGTGCAAAATGCAACCGTACTGGGCACCAAGTTAGCGAATAACAAAATCAGGGATGCTTCAATTATGGTCACTGGGCCATTATGCTCGAGACTATCTTGATCGTCCAAACCGAGTCCCTCCGCGCCGAGCAGATCAGCAAAATTTCGTTCAGGGACCCCAAGCTAATCGGCCTGCGCAACAATAGGAGCGTCGTCCGAATACTGGGGGCCGGGTTTATGCATTAACGAGGGATGAGGCGCTCGCCTCGAACACCGTAGTGTCAGGTATATTGCTATTCAATAATGTACCTACACAAGTGCTATTTGATTTTGGTGCCATACATAGTTTGTATCAATAAACTTTGCTAGGGAGCACGAATTTATTCAGACATCTTTAGGGCTCAAGCTTAGCGTCAGTACCCCATCGGGCATTAACTTGCCTGCCGATTTAGTTTGTCGAGACGGCTGCATTTGCATCGGAAAAAGGAAATTGTCACATGATGCGATAGTTCTAGACATAAGGGACTACGATCTTATTCTGGGGATGGATTGGCTCGGAGCTTTCTCTGCTACCATTGATTGTGAGGAAAAAAAAGTCGTATTTCGTCTACCTTGCGAGATCAAATTTTGCTATGCGTGTAGTCCACAGTTGAGAGCGTCGAATGCCTGCATGGTGATCTCTGTAATGTCTGCTCGATGGATGATTCACTCCGACTGAGAAGGGTACTTGGCGTCCTTTCAAGATACTCAGTAAGATTGCGCAAACGTTGAGTCTATTTCCATTGTGGCAGATTTTCCTAATTATTTCCAGACGAGTTTCCCGGCATACCACCTGATTGAGAGATAGAGTTTACTATAGACACATTTCTAGAAACTCGACCAATTTCCAAGACTCTATATCGAATGGCCCCAGCAGAACTAAAGGAGTTAAAGATTCAATTGCAAGAATTATTAGATTGTGGGTATATCCGTCATAGTGTATCTTCGTGGGGTACGCCTATGTTGTTTGTAAAGAAAAAGGATGGCTTGTTGTGACTCTGCATTGACTATCGAGAATTGAATAAAGCTACTGTTCAAAATAAGTACCCTCTTCTCAGGATCGATGATCTCTTCGATCAGTTACAAGATGCAACGGTATTCTCAAAAAATGATCTTCGCTTGAGTTATCATCAGCTCAAGATTAAGCCAAACGATGTGCCGAAGTCAGCCTTTTGCACTCGCTATGGCCACTATGAGTTTTTAGTAATGCCATTCGGATTGACCAATGCCCCTGCTACCTTTATGGACTTAACGAACCATGTGTTCCGACCGTATCTCGATAAATTTGTAGTAGTGTTCATTGATGATATCTTGGCGTACTTGAAGAATAGAGAGGATCATGCAAAGCACCTGCGGACCGTGCTACAGACTCTTCGGGACAACAAGCTATATGCGAAACTAAGTAAGTATGAATTATGGTTGAGCAATGTATCTTTCCTCGGGGTAGGTTCTATTCCTAAGTTTCGAGGATGAAACTTTTTGTTAGATAGTTATGATATAGTGCCCCGTTTCCCCTATTCAGGGAGCACGACTATGAAATACTTGGTATCGTTCGATCGGAACAGATTGAATCAAGATTCTTTCCTCGTTATGGATTGCTTTCTTCGGAATCAGGTCCCATATTCAACGGATCGTGCCTCAAGGAAGGACTCGGCGGCAGAGTCGAGAGGGACCTTTCCGTTTTGCTGGATTCCTTGTCCATTTTTGATACCACTTGGTTGCTTTCTTATTGGTTTTATGACTTGGTTTTGATGGATTTTATTGCCTTCGTTCTTAGGATTTCGCATTTTGTATCAAACTTTTGGAGACCAAAGCAGGAGATATTGATCATCTGTTGGTGCGTGTAGGTGATCTGGTAGGCGACGCGCAAGCGGAGTCTTGAAGATCTCCCATTTTCTCTCCTAGTTCACCAACTTATAAGTGGATTTACTTCGATTAGCGCCCTTCTTCCAAGTATTCATTCTTAATAAATTGACTCATCTGTGCATCCCACTCCAACGCTACCAAAATAAAGATTAAATTGAGTCAAATAAAAGAAGAGTTAGACTTGAAACATTTATAATGCTTGTCACCTAGAATTCTCAATGACTATATTGATGCGTGCTTGTCCGATATGCATTTATATATTCATGTTTCAGTTATAACTTATTCTATGTAACTGTACAAATGTATCGTGCAAATAATTGAAATGCGATCCCTTGGACAGGTAGAATATGCCAATTATACTGTGCTAAAGTATATATGTACATTCTGTTGGCTTGAAATGCTTTATTTATTAACTTAGTGTCAATGCATGGTTCGGTCGGACAACTTGTGCATAATATTTAGTTCTTGCCAACGGTGCCTGGAGCACTGGGGCCAATTTGTTCCGGGCGGAACACGGATAGCTACGCTAGCAAGCCTAGCACGGGTAATACGGGGCCTTGTAGCGAGGCTTGCTACCCGCGCTGCAAGGGTCATCGACTTACAGTAGCTATTGTCTATGGTGGCAATGATGTGCCATGACCCAATATATATTTCTGTATTCTTTGCTCATGCTAATGATGTCTTCATGGCAGGGAAGGACATGGTAAGTTTTGTGCAGGCAATTTAGACGGGAAGGTAAAAGTAACCAAACGGTGGCATATTTATTTCTGTAAAGTTGCATACTCAATGCTTGCTTGTAAAATAAACTAAGGAAAGATAGAAAGATCACAAATAATTTGCATGCTTCTTATAAACAAACTTTGGATTTGGTTAGTTGGGTTAGCTCGCCCTCACCGGTACTTTTCAAAGTACTGACCCTCGTTGTAGCAGGTTCCCCGAGCCCAAGCGACGTGGCGATGAGCTGAAGCTTCTTCCCCCAACCAGTCCAGTACTTGACGCACAACGTTCATGACTTTTGGAACTTATACAAAGCACCCGGATCCCGCACAACCCTTTTATGCAGCTCTGAGGTAAGGCAATAGCTTCGCCAGCAGGTGTCTATAATATTTTGAATCTTTAGTAAATGATATGATATATAGAATGACTATCTTATTTTGTATCCAAGTTGTAAGCCCATGTATCATCCTTATCGCTTTTGGGTCCAGAGTCTGTAACGAGATGTTCATTATCAATAAAAAAAAATTCTATGCCTTAAATGTGTGTTATCTTATTTACGTACTCTGTTGCATGTGTTCTAAAAAGTATATCATTATGCCTAGGCCTTGTGCACGCGCGCCTTACGCGTGCATGACATCAAGCCCGGGGGACGATTATCGATTTAACAAAATTGGGACGTGACAAAATGCACGTTACTCAATACTTGTCCTAACAAGTGGACTTTGTCCTGTCATATGCGGCACTGATCCCGTACGGCTGAGACTTTCCATGCGGCATCGACCTATATGCGGTCGACTTCCCATGCGACAGCGTCGGATATGCGGCCGACTTCTTATGCGGTACCTGTCCTATGTGGCACTGACTCTATGCATCCCTGATCCTCATGTGACCTATGTGCACGTTTTACTGTTCTGCTTGGTTTAGATGCTTTTTTGAATTTTTGTGATTTTATGTGTGATTTTAATGATTGCTAATGTATGTGAGCTAAGTGACCATGTGTTAGACCTGACTATGTGCTAGAACCCAAGTGATTTACTAATAATTTGATACTTGACTCGACTATTGGTATCCGTGCTGATACACTTACTACGTGCTATGTGTTCCTATATGCTAAGTGCTTATGTTTTATGTTTCACACTGAGGTGTGCCTACGTACTAAGCGACATATGATATGATACAATTCCTTCAGTATGGACATGATAGTTGGTAAATAACCGAGCATGGCTAGGATTTATTTGACTATTGCATCACGCTGGAGTAAATACAAATTAGACTACAAAGTGACAAAGCAGATTCGTATCTAGCATGCCCGTACTATGGTATGACATATAAGGGGAGTAACATATGACTACGTCATGTGATTCCAGCTAACTGTAGGATTAACTAGGCAACTAAAATATATAGAGCATTGGGAGGAACGGAATCCCGAGATCGTGCTTAACTAGCTACCCTCAATCATTATATGGGGAGTGAAGGCTGGCTCCCATGGATATTATTTAAATCTTCATTATTGGATGGCAATAACCGACTATTATATTGTACTATGTGTTCTATGCGATCTTAGCACGGTAGCCTTTCGAGGGACCGGTGCATACTATTATGTGCTATACGAAGATTCATGGCTTGGCTAGCCCCTACTAGAATATGGTTCGATGTGAGGATTCCTATTATATGCATAATTCTGGGATAACTCATACTCCACCTAGTAAGCCGTACAAGTGATTGGCCGATTATATAACTATACTTGATTGTGCATTGTACCTTTTGTTAAATAGTTTATAGACATGGACTATCATGGTGTAATGGTCTAACCCTTGTCCTTGTTTAGTTGCAGGGTTAGATTATTGTATCACGATAGGCCATGAACCGAAACTACGATACAGGACTATATATGTATGTATATGTTTATTCTTCTTGGTTTTATTTATTCATTCGTGCCTCCTTTGTGGTACTTGCTATTTGGGATCTAACCCCACTAGTTTTTTCTGGCTAGGTTTAAAGCCAGCACCCGAGGATCAAGCGTACTTTCTCCTGAACAATGGCGTACACCAGACGGATGGCTGCCGAGAGAAATGAGTGGGTTTCTTCTTCTCTGCTCATTATCGCATACTTTACTCTTTTGGGCGTTTAGCCACCGGTACTTGTTAGCCGTAAAACTGGAAATTTAGTTTCCTTAAATGATTATAATTAATCAGACTGTAGCTGATTATGGTCATGTACTTTTGCTACTATACCAGCTTTCTTATTTTGTATAGCTGGGTTTCAGAATATTATGGCAAGGGCGTTTGGGACGCCTTACTTTTTTGTCATACATGTTCTATGTTTACTATCCTTACTTGACTAATTGAGAAAATAGGTGTATTGTGTGACCCTAAGTGACTTGCTTGTAGTACGCACCCCCTTGTCTAGTTACAGCCGTGAACGTCATAAGACGTTCTATACCTTTTACAGGGGAGCTGGCCATGTCTGTCTCCATATTTCGATATTGGGACGTGACACTAATCATTGGGGACAATATTGGTATTTTATATTGCTTGACACCCAAGCATAGGGGGTCCGGCCACTATTAGAGGAGGAAATCCTTCTCTTTCCTCTTCATTCATTTCAATTAGATCCCCAATTATATTCTTCTTCAATTTCACTCATTCTTCCATCAATTTTACCTCAAATCACTCTTATTCTCTTTTTATTTTTATCGTCTAAGGATCATTGGAGCTTGGATTGCAAAGAGCACTTGGAGAAGAAGGAATTGACTAGGAGCATGTATCCTAATTGTGTCAAATTGTGTCAAATTGAGCAATTCATTGGGAATCCATCTCCCAATAGGTATAATTCTAATTTTTCCTTTATTTAGACTAGAATTCATGTATTTGGCTATTATAAATCCTTTCTTGGCTTAGGGCTACCCATAGGAACAAGAACTAGGTTCATAGGACCCCTATTATCACTTCTACATTGAGATTTGTGTCCAATTTTGGGTAATTCAGAGATTGGTACACTAAGTGTTTGTTATTTGTTCAATTAGATTTAATTAGACTTAGATTGAGTATGTGAGGCTAGCTACGTGTCCACAATTGGATATGAGAAGAGCGTATCATGGTATTTTATGATACGTTATGAAACGGGGACTCATTTTGGAGGGTTTGTGCATATTAGTGTAAATTATCTTCAATTTTTATTGTAACTAGTTGCTTTAGTTATATATAGATGATATTGATATGTATAATTGATAATTGTTGAGAATTATGGGTTTTGGTACTTGGTTTGGGTGTGTATCATGAGTATCCTACTTACACACTCTAGGTGCTTGACGAAAAGACTATTAGTGTGCACACTCAAATAATTATTTGTGTATATATATATATATATATATATATATATATATATATATATATATATATATGCGTATGTATATGACTTACTTGTGTTGTAGGGTATTGTGTATGAGTATTTGAGTTAAGAGGAGGATCTGTTTCTAAGTTCTATTTAGGAGTGGATGCAATCAAGCATGGTGTTAAGGAGGCTTGGCTTTAGGTGAGTGGGAAGGAGAGCTTGCATATTGCAATAGGCATGAAACGGGGAGTCTTGTTTAGCTATGAATGACTGCAGGAATGGAAATAAGGGGGCTCTGGTTGCATTTGGCCAGACTTAGAGGATATGTTGCAGGCCATTGCAATAAGTACTACAAGGCACTTCAGTATAGCCTAGGTCTGTACAGATGAAAGGGATGCTGGGTCTGCAGGCTGTGGTGTTAGGCTTGAGGAGTTGGGGTATGTAGTGAGCAGCAAGGTGGAGTTGCACCGGTGTGGAGTGGTTGATGCAGGTCGGGCATAGTCCAGGTCTGGCAACATCATATGGTAACTATTTTATAGTAGAGGAGGGGTGATAAGATGCAGTTGGGGGAAGTGTCTATTGCACTTGAGTGCATTTAAATACTGCAAGTAAGCGTGTGCAACAGTTAGTTGATACTGCAGTATAGAGCCAAAAAATAGGGAGGGGTCTGTGAATCTTGTGCACAGGCAGAGTAGTGTGCAAAAGTGTCTGCAGTGGGGTTTGTGGCAGCTAGTTGGGAAGAGTAGGAGTTGGGACACATACCTAGTTATGCTAGTATAAGTATCAAGGTAAGTGAGGGTATTTGGATACTAGATATTATGTAGGGTACTAATTGAGGGTTTGAATTTATAGTCTAGTCAAGGTATTGGGGTATTGTGTTGAGCAAATATTGGAGTTTCATGTAGTGTTTGGTGTAGTGTGTATGATATTGAAGTATAGATACCAAGTGTGGACCAAGTTATGACCAAGGTATTTAGTATCAAGGTAAGTAATTATAGGCTAAGGTAATAGGAATATGTTAAGGTATTAGTTATGGATATAGGTAATGGGGTAATACTAAGGTAATGGCTAAGAATTGAGCATATATATTAGGATACTATAAGTTAGTAATATATTAGAGTCTATATATGTATTATATGATATATATTATAGTATATTAGCTAAGATATTGCTAATATAGGTATAACTCATAGTTATTAACTAGTATAGGTATATACCTTAATGATATTAGCTAGTTATGATCTACAAACCTAGAGATAATATATGTATGACCTAGTATCAACTACTTTACCCTTATGATCCACCTAGAAGCTATAGTTGGACATAGAATGGAGGTAAAGACCTAGTTTGGCCTAGTTTGACCTAGTATGGCCTAGAAATGGCCTAGAAATCATATTTGACTCATTTAACTTATTTATTACTTCTTTACACACATTGACATGATATTTCATATATAGGGTTGTGTGACACCATCTTGGACACTGAGTCATAACTTTTGCTCAGGACCAGAGGCGAACACATTCTCTAATAGTTTTCTTATTTGATAGTCTTTATATTACATGTATTTAGTATTGAGATATTTGATTCCTGACATGTTGTTACATGGATTGGTATACGTGGATCCCCGTTATGAGATATTATTGTCGTGATTACTCAGTAATCGCCGTATCGTTCTTCGTGATTACTTAGTGATTACCATGATATCTTCATGATTATTTAGACCGTGATCATAGTGCATGATATTATTGATCGTGCATCATGATATACGTGTTATAACGTGTCATAATTTGGATCCGTGTACTACTCGGGGGAAGGATAAAGTATTAGTGGATATGTGATCATACCTTATAGCCCATAATTTAGTGTAGCCCGTGATAGCTAGGAGATCATGCAACTCGCGTATGTTCAAGCTAGCTCCCCTTTTATTATAGCCTGTGTTAGGCCCAAGCCGATCATATATCTTACTAATATTTTAAGGCATATTTTATTATTATATTTTCTTTATTTTAGTTAATTACATTGATGTTCTTCACCATATTGTTCTCAGTTTATTTTAATTACTTACCATGATACTCCTTGTAATATTTACTAGTTCAGTTACTTTCATCATTTATTTTTATTACTATTATTGTTTCATAGTTTCTATCAATTATTGGAACTGCTATTGGGTTTTACTTCTCTCCAATCCTAACTGGATATATTTTTCAGATGATTCTTTAGAGGATTGGTGTACTACACACTACAGGCCACAGGATGGCGAGCCATTGAGATAGAACCCATAGAGCATGTTGATCTAGTGCCAGCTATCGAGGAGACTTAGTTACTTCCATTATGATTTTGTATATATCACAGTTAGCTATTTTGGTATTTATTATATTTGAGACTATTGTGTTGTGATTAGACAATTGGCCTTGGACTTGGATTGTATCATGACTCTGTCACGACCCACACCCGATGTAAGTGTACGAGAATATCGGTACGTCCAGCCTACGCTGCAGCATCGACGGTAGAACGCTGTCTAGGTCAACAATACTATCTAAACAACTCACATAATATATATATATATATATATATATATATATACTTGTTAAGATATCTTAACTCCAAATGGAGGATAAATAATAAATAATACTCATCACAATAAAACTAGAGGAAGATGTAGCACGATATGGAATAGAAGAAAAAAATGAATCACAGTCACAATACAACTCATAATCAAGTCTAATAGACTAGAACAATAGTCTCAAATATAATACATAATAAAATGTCTAAACTGAGACATAACCAATAGAAAAATCTAAATATCTGCAACTTATTGATCATCCCCCAATATCGGCTCCTCCTGAACCACCATCTCTAACTCTGCAACCACTATGTTATGAGGTCCATAGTGTGTAGGATACTAGTCATCTAAATTATCTGAAAAATATATCCAGTCAGGATTGGAGCAAGTTCTAGCAAATTTTGGGCTAGATATTAGGGCATTTTGAATTAAACAGAGGCCTTGTTGGCGAAGCACACCTCTAATAGCAGTTCCAAATAAATGATAAAGACTATGTAACAGTAAATAGAGAGAACTTACAAGATAAATAGAGCATGAACAAGAAATATATAAAATATAGAAATTATGTAAATAATATAAGAGAAATTAGCATCATATACAAGAGTCAGAAAATATAACTAAGTGAGTGAGTACTAGATTTGACATGTGATTAGTTTGCAAACTTGTACAGGAATATGGCCTGGCTAATCATACATGATGTGTATGATAAACAAAAATATGGTACTTGTACAGGAATACTTTTACAGGGTGGGTATGACCACATATCTAATTAACACTTTCCAACCCCTTACTGGTATAGTATGTCACGCCCCAGTCCCAAAATATAAGGAACCAGGCCACGTGGCAATAGCCAGCTGTCACGTCTCCGAGGATATCCCAATTAAATGGAACCTTACTAAAAGTGCTACGCTGTCCTAAAATACTAACATGTCCAATATCAGTCAACAACAGGTAAACTAATCTCATCCACAATATCAACAGCAAGAAGTACTAAATAAACTGCTAGAAGATAAACAACAGTCTCAAGATATCATAGTACAACTAATAATGTCTGGTGGGAACAAACTCACTACTATGACGAAATAATTACTGAAAAGATAGTTAAAAGATAATGACTAGGGCATCGGCTGACTAGATAATGATGCTCCCAATCCTAGGCAGAAGGCCTACCAAGTGAGCACGGAAACTCCGACGGTAGTACCTCTAGCTCCTTTGCGGTAGCAAACCTCGTCTCCTGTCCTAGTCCATACACAGTGGGGTAATATGCCTCGTCCAAATCTGGAAAGGTACCAGGTCCTCAGAGGGATGTAACAAGATACATAGAAGCATGCCATATATAAATACTGAATAAAATGAATACAATAAAGGGTGTGCTAACCATCTAAGTGAATGCAATATGAGGACAACTTTGGTACGTATGGGTAGGCGTAGGCATAACGTCCAATACCCCGAAGAGTGTGGCAGCAGTGTAGTATAACGTCCATATCGCTCTGAAGAACGTTGCGGCAGTACAGTATATCGTCCATATCGCTCCGAAGAACGTGGCAGTAGTGTAAAGGGAGTCATTGGATCCGTGGCTCCTCTGGATACTACGGACTCCAATGGGTGTATCTTATACGCCTACTAATGTCCTCCCCGCCCAATGTAGATACACAAGTTGAATACTCGACGTGCGTACCACGTATCTATATGCCAAGTCTCTACCAATAAAATATAACTTGAACTACGTACTAACCGTGATGTAGGTTACACGCACCGATAGCTAGTCTAGTGCGCAAACCCGCATCCCAATATGAATATGTCTCAGTGAACGTATATGGTGTCAGGTCTCAGAAGATAACAGGGTATCCTCCAATGGGGTGAGTCTGCTAATGACTAGGTCAAGTACACTAATCATTGACGTATCCGTCGACTGCACCCGAGTCAATCTCGGACGCACACAGTTGTATAAAATAATAGCAACAAGGATACAATACAACATGTGTATAATTTAAATTAGACAATAAATATGGCAAAGTATTTTGCCTGAGTCCTCAAGCTGTGAATGCCAATAGCATGCTCCTGTGGTGTCTCCTGGATGATCCAATGATCCTAAACACACCAATATAATATAGCAATCCATCATCAGACACTAAGTAATATATACACTATGTTGCTCTTCAGTACTGACGCAAAGATCACGTCGGTCGAATACAGAGTCGCGGGTGCATATAGCTAAAAGACACATGTGCCCTGTCTTCAGTCTTCGTGTATCCCGCGACAGTAAAAATGCTAAGGTCATAAGTCACCAACTAATTATGTTTAGTATAATTAATGGTCCTTATCATCCGTATTAAGCATTCTTGTCGATGTCCAGGTTTAATGATGCTTTACAAGTCTTAAATAACAATTCTGCTTACAAGGACGTACACTAAGTTATTGATTACTAACTTATTTGTTATTAAGAATCTGATTAGGCATACATATATTCATAATTAGGGTTTCCGAATTACTATTTCGTGTCCATGCCAAAATACAACACAACGACACGGTGGTAAAACTATTCATGATACAAAGGGGAAGAAGGCCAACGGGAGTTACCTATTCGAGGATGAACGTAGGGGGGGGTTCTGCTCGTCGCCGTGCGCACTCACCGGTGGTCAGCGATGCTCCGGCGTCGGCGACAAGTCTTGGCAGCAGCGGCGACAAGTCTCGGCAGCAGCGGCGACAGCTGCTACAGTTATAATAGCGGCAGCAGCGGCTTTGCAGCGACGGTAGCGGCATCGGCGTGGCTGAGAACGGCGTGGGGCGGCTGACACGTCGTGGGGGTAGGTCGGGGCAGACCTCATGGTGGTGGTCGGCGGTGCCAGAGGTGGCGGGGATACTCGACAGCGGCTATGGCGGATGTTGATGGGTGAGTTGGTGATGGTGAAGTCGACGGCGACGTTGGGCTGCTGGGATGGTGGTCCATCAGTGAGGGGGTCCGGTGACTGCGGTGGGCTGGTGGTGGCCGGTGATGTCGGGCAGTCGAGGGGAGCTCGGGTGCAAGGGGGAAGCGGCTAGGGTTTGGCTAGGGTTTTGATGAATAGTAAAATTAGGGTTTCATGTGGGAGTATGTATTTTTATAGGTATTGGCTCTCGTGGGCTATCCTTGATATTTGGGCCGGCCAGGGCTCGAGGGTGGGGCTGGTCCATATTTAAGGTGTACACAGGCT
The DNA here is from genome assembly GCA_036927795.1 of Iris macrosiphon. NCBI lineage: Eukaryota > Viridiplantae > Streptophyta > Magnoliopsida > Asparagales > Iridaceae > Iris > Iris macrosiphon. The sequence continues at coordinate 134,772,463 of JAYESA010000009.1, forward strand.
TGGTCTGGTCCTGTTTTTGATGAACTTGGCCTCAACTTAATTAAATTACAACTTAATGCGCAAGGCGCTCACTTATGAATATTGCGAAGCTAAGGTGAGACGCAATGACGAGTATCTAAGGTTGCACAATGGTCAGAGGGGTAGCCTGGTATGTCTAAGAGATGTTCGTGACCTTGGGTGGAAGATAACTACTGCTGTGGTACTCCATCCTCGAAACAACGGCAAGGTATATTAGGACATATAATTATTGTATATTTATTCCAATTGTATCCAATTAATTCTAAGTCCCTCTATTTAATTTAAATTAAACCCTAAATTGGTCGAGGGGGTTTACAATCTACCCTCCTAAGGGCATTTCGTCCTCGAAATTAAAAACATACTCATGGTAATAAATACTGACTAAATCTAAAATGACAATACGTACCTAGTCCTTCGAAGAGATGGGGACAGCGCTGTCTAATGTCCTCATCGTGTTCCCAAGTCGACTCTCCTGGTGCATGATGCCTCCATACGACACGGACTAGAGGGATAGTCTGACCTTGCAATACCTTCTCGCTTCTGTCCAGGATCTCAACAGGCTCCTCTTGGTATGATAGACTCGGGCCGACTGTGATATCTGAATGGTCAAGTACATGACTCGGATCCGGTATGTACCTCCTCAGCTGAGATACATGGAAGACGTCATGGACTCCTTCTAAAGTCTGCAGCAAGGCTAATCTGTAAGCAACCTCTCCGACGCGTTCTAACACATCGAATGGTCCGATGTACCTCGGACTCAGCTTTCCTCTGCCTCCGAATCTGATAGTCCATCGAGTAGGCGAGATCTTTAGAAATACGTGATCTCCAACCTGGAACTCTAAGGGTCGTCGATGCGCATTCGCCCAATGCTTTTGTTGGTCCTGTGATGCTCGTAGGTGCCCTTGGATCTTCTTCACCTTCTCTACTATACGAACAACCAACTCGGGGCCAAGAATCTGTCTCTCTCCTATATCGCTCCAACATACGGGGGAACGATACTTCCTGCCATACAACACTTCATAGGGAGCCATCTGGATGCTCGCTTGGTAGCTGTTGTTGTAGGAAAACTTGACCAAATGCAAATGGTCCTCCCAAGATCCTCTAAAACCAAGCATGCATGCTCTTAACATGTCTTCCAATATCTGAATGGTGCGCTCTGACTGGCCATCTGTCTGTGGGTGATACGATGTGCTAAACTTCAGGCGGGTACCGAGACTCTCTTGCATACTCTGCCAAAAGTAAAAGGTAAACCTCGTATCTCTGTCGGACACGATGCTAACTGGCACTCCGTGTAGTCGCACAATATCTCTCATGTACATATCTGCTAGGACCTCTGTAGATTGTCCAACTCGGAAGGGTAAAAAGTGTACTGACTTTGTGAGGCTATCCACGATTACCCATACTGTATTTTGACCCCTAGGACTCCTCGGGAAGCCCGTAACAAAGTCCATAGTGATATGCTCCTATTTCTACTCTGGTATAGGGAGCGGTTGAAGCAATCCTGCAGATCTCTGATGCTCAGCCTTGACTTGCTGACACACCAGGTACTTGGCCACAAAGCGTGCTATCTCCATCTTCATTCCATGCCACCAGTAGTACTGTCTCAAGTCTCTGTACATCTTCATGCCTCCTGGATGAATAGAGTAGGTTGAACTGTGTGCTTCTTTCATCAACTCCTACCGAAGCTCTCCATTTGGAACATAGAGACGATCTTCACATCTCAAAGTTCCGTCTTCATGTATACGCAGTCCTGTCTTTATTCCAGCCTCTGTCCTCTGTCTAAGCCTCTGGAATCTGGCATTTATTGGCAAGGCAGCCTTGATCCTCTCCACTAATGTCGACTGCAACTGAAAACTCGACAACTGTCCGTCTACTCCGGGCATAACGACTTCTATACCCATCTTTTCTAGATCTCTCAATAGATGTTGCTGTGTAGTCAAAAAAATGCCATGTTTTTTCTGCTCAATGCGTCAGCTACTACGTTGGCCTTTTCTGGGTGGTATTGTAGATCAATCTCGAAGTCTGTTATCACCTCGATCTAACGTCTCTGCCTCTGATTCAGATCTTTCTGAGTGTTGACGTACTTCAGGCTCTTATGATCAGTGAATATCTCTACTCTTTCTTCATATAGGTAGTGCCTCCAAAGCTTCAAAGCAACTATCACTGCTGCAAGCTCCAAGTCGTGAGTGGGATAGTTCTTCTTATGGGTTTTCAATTGTCTAGAAGCATAGGCTACCACCTTCCCATGCTATATCAAGACACATCCTAATCCTTTCCCGGATGCATCGCTATAGATCACGAATCCTCCGGGTCCAGATGGTATGGTCAAGATAGGTGTGGTAGTCAGGCGCTTCTTCAGCTTATCGAACGCTGTCTGACACTCTTTTGTCCAAGTAAACTCCTGCTCCTTATGAGTCAAACGGGTCAGCGGCTCTGCGATCTTTGCGAAGTTCTCCACGAACCTCCGGTAATATCCGGCAAGTCCTAGAAAGCTCCTCACTTCTGAGACATTGGTAGGGGTTGGCCATGTCTCTACTGATGAAATCTTCGCCGGATCTACTGAAATACCATCTCCTGAGATAACGTGTCCAAGGAAAGCGACACGATCTAGGAGAAACTCGTACTTGCTCAACTTAGCATAAAGTCTCTCTTTCCTCAGCGTCTCTAACACTAGTCTCAAGTTCTCTTCATGTTCCTCGTGGCTCTTCGAATACACCAAGATGTAGTGACCATAACGTTCATAAATACAGCTGGCACATTCGTTCATAAAGACTTCCACGAACCGGTCTAAGTATTGGTGGAATACTCTGGTCATCAGGTTTATAAATACAGCTTGTACATTCGTCAGTCCAAAAGGTATCTCTAAGAACTCGTAGTGACCATAACGAGTCCCGAATGTTGTCTTTTAAATGTCTTCTCTTCGCACATTTACTTGATGATAACCCGAGCTCAAGTCAATCTTTGTGAACACCACTGCTCCTGTCTGCTGGTCGAACAAATCATCAATCTGCGGCAGGGGGTACTTGTTCTTGATAGTCAAAGCATTAAGGGCTCTGTAATCAATGCATATACGTACCGTTCCATCCTTCTTAGGTACAAATAACACTGGTGCTCCCCAAGGTGATGCACTCGGACGGATAAATCCCTTGCTCTGAAACTCCTCTAATTGTAGCTTCAGCTCATCTAGTTCCTTCTTCGCCAATCGGTATACATTAGAAGATACCAGTGCTGCTTCGGGTACTAGCTCGATGGTGAACTCCACGTCTCTATCTGGCGGTAAGCCTGGCAATTCTTCAGGAAAAATATCCTTAAATTCTGCAAGTACGAGTGTTAGAGACGCTGAGGACTAGGACACGTAAGCATGCCAGCCGCCTGTATATATGGCAACTCCAATATATGGAAACCATAATACATGCATACGTTGTATAATGAACAATAATTCACCAGTGGTAAAATTATCACAAGTCACAAGGTATAATCTAAATCTCATCCACAGAAATCAAATATACATGAATAACTAATAACCAGGTAACTAGATCTCAATATAGAGTATTTCAAGAATGACAATCGGATGAAAACAAATCTACTGCCGAAATAGGATATAAAATGAACAAGATAAACCCCAAATAAATACAACATCTAACCATCACGAGGCTCGAAGAGAAGACCTCCTCGAAATATAAGTAGCCTGTCCGGATCTGCGCTCCTGCGAATACTCATGAACATCTACACCTGGAAAGGGATCAGGTCCTCAGAGGGACATAACAAGATACATAGAAGCATGCCATAATGTAAATACTGAATAAATAAATGGGGTGTGCTAACCATCTAAGTGAATACAATTTAAAGACCTGGTAGTACGCATGGGAATGTGTAGGCTTGACATATGCTGACGTAATTCACCAATCGTCATGACTGGCTAGTATATGTGTCATATGCCCCCAGACACATGGGTAGCTCTGCAATCGTCCATCTCCGAGGAGCATGGAACGAAGGTATAAAACTCAAGGAGGGGGGTTTCCTATACATCTACTAGTATCTTCCCCGTCCAATATAGATGTACAAGTCATGAAAACGACGTGGATACCTCCTACTATGATGCAAGTCTCCATAGAAATAAACAACTAGCTAAATACCGTTACACGTGTTGCTCACACCGATGGCTAATCGAATATGGGGCATGCGTCTCTATATGAGCTCACTCTGTGACGTGAAATGATACATGTCAAGGCCTGAGAAGTCATACCAATAACTTCACAACTTTAGGTGGGTCTACTAGCCACTAGGTCAGATACAAATCCTAATATCAACTCATTGACTGCACCCGAGTTTTCTCGGACGTGCATATTTATATGATTTTAAAATAAATAAACATGTTACTAACAATAACCGAATTTAAACAGTATAACAAGGCAAGGTATACTTGCCTGGCAAGAGAGCTGCAAAAATATAACGTCCAGATGTCAAATGCCAAAAGCCAGAACTATGGCCTCAGAATGAACATCTTCGGATGCTGAAATAAATATCACCAACGTTCCCAGAATAAGTGAATTAGCTAGAAAATACTACCCTTTCGTCCAATTTGGACACAGGGCAAAAATACAGTTTCTGGTCAATACGGGGTCCACAAGTGGGCCCGTCTTGCACCGAAAAATGTGTCAGGGACAATGTTCTCCAAATTCGTCAAACTTAGTGTCAATAAATCCAGAACGATGATACGAACCCATCGGAACTTCCAGAATTGGATTCCGATGAGCCGGTCACAAAATCGCCCGTCAAGTGGAGCCGTGGGGCCCACGATACGGGATTTTGTTAACGTTCTCAGAATCAAACCAAACTTGGGTCACAGGACCAGCATATTACTACGAGTCCGATAGCACAAGTTTTGTTTCAATCCGACGTGTGTACACAAAGTTACAGCGTATTCTAGAACCGGCGAATACGGGACATTGTCGACGGATACGCGTTAATTCCGGTGTGCACGCACATCCAAATCAACTTCTGCGAAATCCCGTACATCCGTATCAACGGCGCAGATGTTTCGGTGAAGACCGTGTGCGACCAAATCGTCCCGTTTGGCGGGGCGTACTCAGTTCCGGGGTGAAATGGGGTATTGTTTTTCCTGTATTTCGATCGCGGTTCGCGATCGCCACAGGACGCGATGCACCGAGCGGGTTACACGGGCATCGAGAGGGTTACATAGCCTACGTCCGGTACTAAATAAACTGAGGATATCCTAATTTAATGGATCCTAACGAAGAGGGTTGCATGGGCCACCACTAAAATCATGTCATGCCCCAGACCCAAAATATAAGGAACCAAGCCACGTAGCAATAGCCAACTGTCACGTCTCCGAGGATATCCCAATTTAATGGATCCTAACGAAGAGTGTATGCTGTCCTAAAATACTAACATGTCCAATATCAATCAACAATAGGTAAAATAATCTCATCCATAATATAAACAGCAAGAAGTACTAAATAAACCGCTGGATGATAAACACCAATCTCAAGATATCATGGTACAACTAATAATGACTGGTGGGAATAAACCCACTACTATGACAAAATAAAGTACAGAAAAGATAAATAAAAGATAATGACTAGGGCATCGGCTGACTAGATAATGATGCTCCCAATCCTAGGCAGAAGGCCTACCAAGTGATCACGGAAACTCAAACGGTAGTACCTCTAGCTCCTCTGCGGTAGCAAACCTCATCTCCTGTCCTGGGTCGTACACTGTGGGGTAATATGCCTCGTCCAAATCTGGAAAGGTACCAGGTCCTCAGAGGGACGTAACAAGATACATAGAAACATGCCATATATAAATACTGAATAAAATAAATACAATAAAGGGTGTGCTAACCATATAAGTGAATGCAATATGAGGACAACTTTGGTACGTATGGGTAGGCATAGGCATAGCGTCCAACACCCCGAAGAGCGTGGCAGCGGTACAGTATAACGTCCATATTGCTCCGAAGAATGTGGCGACAGTACAGTATATCATCCATATCGCTCCGAAGAATGTGGCAGCAGTGTAAAGGGAGTCATTGGATCCGTGGCTCCTCTGGACACTACGGACTCCAATAGGTGTATCCCATACGCCTACTAATGTCCTCCCCACCTAATGTAGATACACAAGTCGAATACTCGACGTGCGTACCACGTATCTATATGCCAAGTCTCTACCAATAAAATATAACCTGAACTACGTACTAACCGTGATGTAGGTTACACGTACTGATAGCTAGTCGAGTGCGCAAACCCGCATCCCAATATGAATATGTCTCAGTGAACGTGTAAGGTATCAGGTCTCAGAAGATAATAGGGTATCCTCCAATGGGATGAGTCTGCTAATGACTAGGTCAAGTATACTAATCATTGACGTATCCGTCGACTGCACCCGAGTCAATCTCGGACGCGCACAGTTGTATAAAATAAAAGCAACAAGGATACAATACAACATGTGCATAATTTAAATTAGAGAGTAAATATGGCAAGGTATCTTGCTTGAGTCCTCAAGCTGTGAATGCCAATAGCCTGCTCCTGCGGTGTCTCCTGGCTGATCCAATGATCCTAAACACACCAATATAATATAGCAATCCATCATCAGACACTAAGTAATATATACACTACGTTTGTCACCCCCACTTTTTGGATTAAGGGTATTTTCGTCTTTTCATAATTAATGATTAAATGATTGTATGGTAATCAATTTTATTTAATTTACAGTAACCTTAATTGATTGTTGCACTTTATCGCTATTCGATAACTAGGACGCTACGCTAGCTTGTCTTCCAACAGATTCATACCTTGTCCTAGACATGCCAGACCATTAATTAATGCTCGTGTCCCACGTAAATCCAGCCCTTGTACTTCTATTAATTGTAGAACACCTTCTTGCATCTAATTTTGATTAAGCAAATAATAAACCCATTTTTCTCCCTTCATCATTATCTTCCATAAATTTTGGGAATGTGTAATTTAACATCAAAACCATGGAACCATAGGCCTCCAATCCCTTAGACCATGCAATTTCTGTAAATTCATTAAACCTATTCGAACCCTAGCCTATTGGAATATCTCCATAATAAGCCAAGGCCTTTTTCTAGTATTGACCAAAGTCAACATATTCTAGGTCAAACCCACACCCTTGTATATATATATATATATATATATATATATATATATATATATATATATATATATATATATATTCTTCTTATTCCTTCTCTTTAAAACCTAAAACCTAATACCCCAGCCGAACCCTTCTTCCCATCTTCCTGTTCATCCCCTCCCCAACGTATCCTAACCGGAACCCCGTCGACCCTCGGTCCGGAGCAGTCCCCAACCGACTGCACGACTCGAGCACCCCGCGGCGCTCAAGCCCGAGTCTTCCTCCGTTCAACCGGCACGCTGCCTACCAGATCGGCTGTCCCTGAGCCGTCTGGATCTCGTCAACCGGAGCTCAACCTGCGGCCAACCTCGCTGCACCGACTGCAGACCGGATGACTCGACTGCACAGAGCCGCGTCGAACTCGCCCACGCTGAACCGACTAGACTGCACAGAACCGCGCGACTTGCCTGCCCCGACTGTACGCCGCTGTCGACGGCCACTACTTGCCTGCACGATCCGAAGACCACTGACCTCGCTGTACCCGACCGGAGCAGCCTTTCGACTCGACGACGCCGCGACACGCACGTCTCATTTTCGCGCCCAGGTTCGAGTCCCCTCTCGCGTACGTGTACGCGTACATGCACACGCGTATTCTTTCTTGTATGCATACGTATAATTAGCTATGATGATATACACATATCGTATGATGGTAGATTGGTGTGTTCGTATGTACATATTATATATCTATATGTATATAAACCTAATTGGTATATGTACTAGTATAAGGCATATATATATGGTATATCGCAATTAGTATAAATACATCTATATATGTATTATATACATCTCCCTAGTATATGTTAATATATATAAGATATAAATTCTATTAAAGTATATGTAAATACAAATATCTAATATAATGGTAACTAATAGACAATTATATATGTTAGATCATATTATAGATGACTTGAATGTAATCAGGGATATCCTGTGTTACATCGACCTGACCCTGCAGCATGATAACAGACTGCCAAATGTACACTGACGTACTGGCGAGACCATACTATTGACTGTCGGTTATGCACAACAATGACAGACGTGACCCCCTAGCGTAGCCTGTTGAGACCATTATGTTGATTGTGAGCTAGAGTATTGTCTGATGAAGTATTATATTATATGGTATGTCTATAGGACTGTTGGATCATCCAGACGACACCTTGGAACCCGGACAGTGGTATTGCCAGCTAAGGACCACAGGCGAGTACATTCTCTGACAGTTTCCATTATGTTGATTATCTCTATAATTCTTGTTGTATAGCGTACATGACTCTGACACTGTTCTTTATACGAGTTGGCATTATTGAGACCTGTCACGAGGAGTCATGATTGGAATCCATCATGCTAGCAGGGGAAACGGGGAAGTATTAGTAGTTTATGTGATCATACCCACCTTTACATGCAGTATTAGCTCACCCACATTTCACGTCGGTGCAGCCTTACCCTTACATGCCTCATCGCTGTTACATCTGGTTAGCCTGACCTGTTGGGGATGATCGCTAATCCATGTAATGAGTCATATAGTCCCAAGCCGATCACATGATATACTGATGTTTCACACACTTAGATAGATGATTTCTTGACATGTATCTTGATAGATTGATCTTGTATTCCATATGTTCTAGTTGTTGTTCTTATACACACACTTACATACCAGTTCTTTGTACTTGCGTACACTTGTAGTTCTATTCTTTGTCAGATGCATATTGATGATGATGTTCCAGTACTTTGTTCCAGTATTTCTCATTACCAGTATTTTATTCTGTCTTGTATTTCTTTACACTATATTATAGTTTTTGTCAATATATGTGGAACTGCTATTAGAGGTGTATTTTCGTTCCAATCCTGACTAGATATATTTTTTCCAGAGAATCTTGAGGATTTCTGTACCACGCACTACGAACCAGGTATAGATGCAGACTATGTACCAGAGATCCTAGAGGAGACTATGCTTCTAGATGAGACATTGCCTACAGCTATCTAGATAGTATTTATTTATGCTTAAGACTTATGGAGGTTATTTCAGTTTATGTTTAGACTTATGTCAAATTTAATTAGAGACTTGTGTTGGACAGCTAGACTGTGATTTATTTTTATATTTGAGACATGGTGTTCAACTATGTCATTTCATTTTCCTTTATCGTGCCTTATAGTTGTTGTGATTGAGTTACATTGTGAGAGTATTGTGAGATGTATATTGACCTCCTTATGGAGATGGATATCATTGACAGGTGTTTAGCTATATAAAGTTATTGTGACCTAGACAGCGTTCTACCGCCAATGCTGCGGCGTAGGCTGGACGTACCCACGCTCTCGTGCCCCTATACCGGGTGCGGGTCGTGACACATTTTTAGTGGTGGCCCATGCAGGTCAAGTTCTCAAGTTATGCGATATCGTGGTAGTGCGACAACTTAGTTGTACTACTGCGAGCCTGTGCTAGGATATGGGAAATAGGATCTAGGATGAGAATATGCTCAATCACACTAGAAAATTCTGAACTTTATATTGCTATTCTAATGGATTGCTTCCTTTAGCACTTTAGTGTCCTTCCTTGATAATATCACATCTATCACCTTAATTGATTCTTTGATCTGTATTCAGGATATCGCCGAATACTAGATCCATGAGAATGGGAGCAGCCAATTCAGAGAGGACTGCCACCGTCCAACCTGACGAACAGATACCTGGAGATCCTTCTACATCTCCTGTTCGTGTGGGAGTGTCTGCAGCTAACGGGATTCCTCCTCCACCTATACAGAGGATTGCCCCAGCTATAATAGATAACCTTCCACTACCACCGACACCGATTTTTGGAGGAGTGCCCGCTGACGGGGCACAGATGTTCGCACTGATGCAGGGCATGCTAGAGGCCCAGAGAGTAACAACAGAGGCTCAACGTGTTCAAGATGAGGCTCAGAGAATGCAAGCAGAAGCACACTAGGCACAGACCGAACTGATGAGAGAGAGAGCATAGAGAATGCTCATCAGGTGACTCTCCAAGCTGTGGAGAGGGTAGCACGACAACCGCAACATCAATGTCAACAACAACAGAGACCCGGTACCATAGTGGACTTCAAGAGGATGATGCCTCGAGAGTTCAAAGGCACAGAAGGAATACTATATGCTGACGAATGGTTAGAAGACATAGAGAGAAATCTGCGCTTATCACAAATTCCAGAGATTCTTCAGATAGAGGCCGCTGGCAGCCAGAAGTTTGATATCGCACTGACGTGGTATCGTACAGAGCCGAGACTCGCCGCTGAAGGACTTACTTGGGAGGACTTTAAGGAACTCTTCAAAGAAAAATTCTTTCCTGACGTAGCCTTGGGAGCATTAGAAAGTCAGTTCCATGACTTAGTCCAAGGAGGTATGTCAGTCGACGAATATGCTGCAGAGTTTTGTCGATTGAGTCGATTTGCACCATCGATGGTTCGAGACCCAGGAGACAGAGCACAAAAATTCAAGAAGGGATTAAATAGGGAGATCAAGTCTAGTACTTCGGGACGACGTACTGGTACATTTGAGAGTATTCTGATGGATGCCTAGACTGCCGAAGACGACTTGGACCTCAGGCCCAAGAGAGGACGCGATACATCCGGAGCAACAGGAGGTAACACAGGACCATCCAAGCGCCTGCACTTTCAACAACAACATAGGCAACACCAGCAACAACACCAGCAGCAACACCAGCAACAGGCACCAGTTTGAGGACATGCTCAACAACAGCAACCACAAAGACATAATCAACTCGTTGCCCCATGTTCGTATTGCGGAAAGATGGGACATACAAGAGACATATGCAGGAAAAGGTTGGGCACTTGCTTATCGTGTGGATCAGCAGCACATCAGCTGAGGGACTGCCCAACTATTCAGACTCGCCAAGGAGGAGGAGCAGCTCAGAGAGGATCAGCCAGAGCACCTATTGTACCAGGAGGCCAACAGAGAGGACCTCCACTTCCATCGCAGCAGGAGAGGTTTGCTCAGCAGCAGCAGCAACAGAGAGGAGCACCACAAGGACGAGCTTACGCCATGACCACCGAGGAGGCCGAGCTAGCTGGAGACGTGATTTCAGGTTTAGTTTTACTTGATTCTATTCCAACACTTGCATTATTTGATTCTAGCGCTTCCATAGTTTCGTATCTGTATCCTATGCCGTTAAACATCATTTAGAAACGGAACCATTACGACAGGAGGAGGCATTATCCTAGTCCGTGATTGTTGTAAGGATCGGAGAGTGTCATTGAAAGGACGAGAGTTGAGCGTGAGTTTACTCGTCATGCCACTTCCGGAATACGATATTGTACTCGGAATGGACTGGTTAAGTAAACACCATGCTTCTATAGATTGCCACGGAGGTAGAGTAGTATTTCGACCACCAGGAGAGCCAGAGTTTGAGATTGCCAGAGGAGTAGAGGAGCGGAGCAGAGGCACTTTTTGCGAAGCCAGGGTAGAAGAAGAAGAGTTACCGTATCCACTTATAGCGGAGTTCCTGGATGTATTTCCAGAGGAGTTGCCAGGTTTTCCACCAGACAGAGATGTTGAGTTCTCTATAGACTTGATACCAGGAGCAGAGCCTATTTCACAACATGTCTATAGAGTTAACAACAACGAATTGGTAGAACTAAAGAAACAAGTTGAGGAGCTGCAAGACAAAGATTTTATTAGATCCAGTTAATCGCCAAGAGGAGCACCGATATTATTTATACCAAAGAAGGATGGCACGGTACGTATGTGTATCGATTATAGAGCTTTGAATAACCTCACTATAAAAAACAAATACCCGCTGCCGAGGATAGATGATCTTTTCGATCAATTGAACGGAGCGAAGGTGTTTTTAAAAATAGACTTGAGGTCCGGCTATCACCAGGTGAAAGTGAAGAAAGAAGACATACCGAAGACCGCCTTTCGAACCAGATATGGCCAATTTAAATTTACAGTAATGCCGTTTGGTTTAACCAATGCACCAGCAGTATTTATAAACTTGATGAACAAGGTGTTCCACCAGTACCTTGACAAGTTCGTAGTAGTGTTTATTGACGACATTCTAGTATATTCAAAAACTCCAGAAGAACATGAAGAGCACCTGAGAATAGTCTTGGAAACACTCAGGAGAGAGAAATTATACGGGAAGCTTTCAAAGTGTGAGTTCTTTCTTGAAAAGGTTAAATTTCTTGGACATATGGTACCGGTGACAGAATTTCAGTTAACCCAAAGAAGAAGAGGCAGTACCCCCTGTATGGTAGCTGAAATCAGGAGCTTTCTCGGACTAGCAGGATACTACAGAAGATTTGTACAAGACTTCTCCAAGATTGCAGAGCCAATGACTAGGCTGACCAAGAAAGATGTAGAATTTGTCTGGATAGAAGAATGTCAAGCTGCATTCGATGAGCTGAAGAGGAGATTGACAACAGCACCAGTTTTGACGTTGCCATCAGGGACAGGTGATTCACTATCTACAGTGATGCTTCAGGAAAAGGGTTGGGATGCGTTCTTCAACAACACGGGAAAGTAATTGCCTATGCTTCAAGACAATTATGCCCTCATGAAAAGAACTACCCCACTCACGATCTGGAGTTAGCGGCAGTTATCTTTGCCCTAAAGCTGTGAAAGCACTATCTGTACGGAGGGCGTATAAAATTCTTTACAGACCACAAGAGTTTAAAGTACGTGTTTACACAGAAGGAGCTGAATATGAGACAGAGAAGGTGGCTAGAATTGATGAAAGACTTTGATATCTTATTATAGTACCATCCAGGAAAGGCTAACATAGTCGCCGATGCCTTAAACAGGTACCCAATGGCTATGTGCTTGACTTCGGATAGACACTTATTAGCTGATCTTGAGAGCTTGGGAATTGAAGTATTAGTTCCCGGAGCTGAGATTCAGATATGGGGATTGCAGATACAATCAGAGCTGATGGACAGAATTAGAGCCGCGCAGTATGATGATGAGACTCTAAGGAATATTAGAGCACAAGTTCAGGCAGGATTGATAGACGATTTCACTATTACGGATGATGGATCCTTACGACATGGCACGAGGATGTGTGTGCCAAGTGGAGAGCTGCGCAAAAAAGTTTTACAGGAGGCACACCGCTCTCAGTACTCGATACATCCCGGAGCCAAAAAGATGTATCGAGATTTAAGGAAGCATGTATGGGGGTATGGTTTGAAGCGCGAAGTATCACGCTTCGTATCCCGATGTTTAGTGTGCCAACTGGTAAAAGCAGATCGACAGAGGCCAGGGGGATTGCTTCAACCTTTACCCATTCCAGAATGGAAGTGGGAGCACGTGACTATGGACTTCGTTTCGGGACTTCCTCGTTCTCCAGGAGAAAAAGACGCAATTTGGGTCATCGTAGATAGGTTGACCAAATCAGCCCACTTCTTACCTTTCAAAGTGGGTTCATCGACGGAGAAGCTAGCAGAAATGTATGTACAGCAGATTGTCAGATTGTATGGAGTTCCTGTGAGCATTGTCTCAGATAGGGATAGTCGTTTTACTTCCCATTTCTGGAGGAGTCTGCAGTCTAGCTTGGGCACTCAGCTCAAGTTCAGTACCGCATATCACCCTCAGACAGACGGGCAGTCTGAAAGAACTATTCAGACTCTTGAAGATATGTTACGCACTTGCGTCTTGGATCTCAGAGGTTCTTGGGAGGATCATCTATACTTGGTAGAGTTTGCTTACAACAACAGCTACCAGGCCAGCATTGAGATGTCACCATTAGAGGCTTTATATGGACGGAGGTATCGTACCCCTTTATCTTGGGATGATGTTGGAGAAAAAGCATTGTTAGGACCGGAAATGGTCGTGGATGCAGCAGAAAAGATAAAACTTATCAGAGACAGACTGCGAGTGGCGCAGGACAGACAGAGGCATTGGGCAGATAGTCACCGTAGACCCCTAGAGTTTCAGATATTATTTTGATTTGTTTTGTTTGGTTGTGATTGCTTGTTTAGGTTGCAAGTTAAGATCGTTGTTCTAGGTTGGCAATTTGGTGTTCCTACGGATTTCTCCGACACGGGGTACGATTCATTTCGGCAGAGGAGGAAAGCTTAGTACACGATACATAGGGCCCTTTAGTGTTCTTGCAAGGGTCGGTACAGTGGCCTATAGACTAGACTTGCCGCCTTCTCTAGATGGAGTACATAACGTGTTCCACGTGTCACAGCTGAGACGGTACGTGGCAGATCCTAGTAACGTATTAGATCACTCGGAGATCAAAATTGGACCGACGCTCAGCTATCCTGAACAACCGGTGGAGATCTTGGATCATAGAGAGAAGATATTGCAGAACCAGACTATTCCCTTGGTTCGTGTTGTATGGAGAAATCACTCTCCAGGAGAATCAACTTGGGAGAGAGATGACGAAATGCGCGAGCGGTATCCATATCTCTTCGAGACTTGAGGTATAATTCATTAATTGATTGCTTGTTCTTGTGATAGTAATTTTAAATTTCGAGGACAAAATTCTTTAAGGAGGGTAGACTTGTCACCCCCACTTTTTGGATTAAGGATATTTTTGTCTTTTCGTAATTAATGAGTAAATGATTGCATGGTAATCAATTTTATTTAATTTACAGTAACCTTAATTGATTGTTGCACTTTATCGCTATTCGATAACTAGGACGCTACGCTAGCTTGTCTTCCAACAGATTCACACCTTGTCCTAGATACGCCAGACCATTAATTAATGCTCGTGTCCCACGTAAATCCAGCCCTTGTACTTCTATTAATTGTAGAACACCTCCTTACATCTAATTTTGATTAAGCAAACAATAAACCCATTTTCCCCCCTTCATTATTATTTTCCATAAATTTTGGAAATGTGTAATTTAACATCAAAACCTTGGAACCATAGGCCTCCAAACCCTTAGACCATGCAATTTCCATAAATTCATTAAACCCATTCGAACCCTAGCCCATTAGAATATCTCCATAATAAGCCAAGGCCTTTTTCTAGTATTGACCAAAGTCAACATATTCTAGGTCAAACCCACACCCTTGTATATATATATATATATTTCTCTTATTCCTTCTCTTTAAAACCTAAAACCTAATACCCCAGCCGAACCCTTCTTCCCATCTTCCTGTTCATCCCCTCCCCAACGTATCCTGACCGGAACCCCGTCGACCCTCGGTCCGGACCAGTCCCCAACCGACTGCACGACTCAAGCACCCCGCGGCGCTCAAGCCCGAGTCTTCCTCCGTTCAACCGGCACGCTGCCCACCGGATCGGCTGTCCCTGAGCCGTCTGGATCTCGTCAACCGAGCTCGACCCGCGGCCAACCTTGCTGCACTGACTGCAGAGCGGATGACTCGACTGCACAGAGCCGCATTGAACTCGCCCACGCTGAACCGACTCGACTGCACAGAGCCGCGCGACTTGCCCGTCCTGACTGCACGCCGCTGTCGACGGCCACTACTTGCCTGCACGATCCGAAGACCACTGACCTCGCTGTACCCGACAGGAGCAGCCCTTCGACTCGACAACGCCGCGACACGCACGTCTCATTTCCCCGCCCAAGTTCGAGTCCCCTCTCGCGTACATATACGTGTACATGCACACGCGTATTCTTCCTTGTATGCATACGTATAATTAGCTATGATGATATACACGTATCGTATGATGGTAGATTGGTGTGTTCGTATGTACATATTATATATCTATATGTTTATAAACATAATTGGTATATGTACTAGTATATGGCATATATATATGGTATATCGCAATTAGTATAAATACATCTATATATATATTATATACATCTCCCTAGTATATGTTAATATATATAAGATATAAATTCTATTAAAGTATATGTATATACAAATATCTAATATAATGGTAACTAATAGACAATTATGTATGTTAGATCATATTATAGATGACTTGAATGTAATCAGGGATATCCTGTAGTTACATCGACCTGACCCTGTAGCATGATAACAGACTGCCAAATGTACACTGACGTACTGGCGAGACCATACTATTGACTGTCGATTATGCACAACAACGACAGACGTGACCCCCTAGCGTAGCCTGTTGAGACCATTATGTTGATTGTGAGCTAGAGTATTGTCTGATGAAGTATTGTATTATATGGTATGTCTATAGGATTGTTGGATCATCCAGACGACACCTTGGAACCCGGATAGTGGTATTGCCAGCTAAGGACCACAGGCGAGTACATTCTCTGACAGTTTCCATTATGTTGATTATCTCTATAATTCTTGTTGTATAGCGTACATGACTCTAACACTGTTCTTTACACGAGTTGGCATCATTGAGACCTATCACGAGGAGTCATGATTGGAATCCATCGTGCTAGCAGGGGAAACGGGGAAGTATTAGTAGTTTTTGTGATCATACCCAACTTTACATGCAGCATTAGCTCACCCATATTTCACGTCGGTGCAGCCTTGCCCTTACATGCCTCATCGCTGTTACATCTGGTTAGCCTGACCTGTTGGGGATGATCGCTAATCCATGTAATGAGTCATATAGTCCCAAGCCGATCACATGATATACTGATATTTCACACACTTAGATAGATGATTTCTTGACATGCATCTTGATAGATTGATCTTGTATTCCATATGTTCTAGTTGTTGTTCTTATACACACACTTACATACCAGTTCTTTGTACTTGCGTACACTTGTAGTTCTATTCCTTATCAGATGCATATTGATGATGATGTTCCAGTACTTTGTTCCAGTATTTCTCATTGCCAGTATTTCATTCTGTCTTCTATTTCTTTACACTGTATTATAGTTTTTGTCAATATATGTGGAACTGCTGTTAGAGGTGTATTTTTGTTCCAATCCTGACTGAATATTTTTTCCAAAGAATCTTGAGAATTTCTATACCACGCACTACGGATCAGGTATAGATGCAGACTATATACCAGAGATCCTAGAGGAGACTATGCTTCTAGATGAGATATTGCCTACAGCTATCTAGATAGTATTTATTTATGCTTAAGACTTATGGAGGTTATTTCAGTTTATGTTTAGACTTATGTTAAATTTAATTAGAGACTTGTGTTGGACAGCTAGACTGTGATTTATCTTTATGATTGAGACATGGTGTTCAACTATGTCATTTCCTTTTCCTTTATCGTGCCTTATAGTTGTTGTGATTGAGTTACATTGTGAGAGTATTGTGAGATGTATATTGACCTCCTTATGGAGATGGATATCATTGACAGGTATTTAGCTATATAGAGTTACTATGACCTAGACAGCGTTCTATCGCCGATGCTGCGGCATAGGCTGGACGTACCCACGCTCTCGTGCCCCTATACCAGGTGCGGGTCGTGAAAACGTTGCTCTTCAGTACTGACGCAAAGATCACGTCAGTCGAATACAGAGTCGCGGGTGCATGTAGCTAAGATACACATGTGCCCTGTCTTCAGTCACCGTGTATCCAGCGACAGTAAAAATGCTAAGGTCATAAGTCATCAACTAATTATGTTTAGTATAATTAATGGTCCTTATCATCCGTATTAAGCATTCTTGTCGATGTCCAAGTTTAATGATGCTTTACAAGTCTTAAATAATAATTCTGCTTACAAGGACGTACACTAAGTTATTGATTACTAACTTATTTGTTATTAAGAATTTGATTAGGCATACATATATTCATAATTAGGGTTTTCGAATTACTATTTCGTGTCCATGCCAAAATACGACACAACGATACGGTGGTAAAACTATTCATGATACAAAGGGGAAGGAGGCCAACGGAAGTTACTTATTCAAGGATGAACGTGGGGGGGGGGGGGGTTCTGCTCGTCGTCGTACGCACTCGTCGATGGTCAGCGGAGCTCCGGCGTCGGCGGCAAGTCTCGGCAGCAGTGGCGGCAGCTGCTACAGTTATAGCAGCGGCAATAGTGGCTTTGCAGCGGCGGCAACGGCGGCGGCGCGGCTGAGAACGGCTTGGGGCGGCTGACATGTCATGGGGGTAGGTCGGGGCAGACCTCACGGTGGTGGTCGGCGGTGCCAGAGGCGGCGGGGGTACTCGGTAGCAGCTATGGCGGATGTGGATGGGTGAGTTGGTGATGGTGAGGTCAACGGCGGCGTTGGGCAGCTGGGATGGTGGTCCAGCAGTGAGGGGGTCCGGTGACTGCGATGGGCTGGTGGTGGCCGGTGATGTCGGGCAGTCGCGGGGAGCTCGGGTGCAAGGGAGGAAGCGGCTAGGGTTTGTCTAGGATTTTGATGAATAGTAAAATTAAGGTTTCATATGGGAGTATGTATTTTTATAGGTGTTGGCTCTCGTGGGCTATCCTTGATATTTGGGCCGGCCAGGGCTTGAGGGTGGGGCTGGTCCATATTTAAGGTGTACACGGGCTTGGTCTGGTCCTGTTTTTTGTGAACTTGGCCTCAACTTAATTAAATTATAACTTAATGCGCAAGGCGCTCACTTACGAATATTGCGAAGCTAAGGTGAGACACAATGACGAGTATCTAAGGTTGCACAATGGTCAGAGGGGTAGCCTGGCATGTCTAAGAGATGTTCGTGACCTTGGGTGGAAGATATTTACTGGTGTGGTGCTCCATCCTCGAAACAATGGCAAGGTGTATTAGGACATATAATTATTGCATATTTATTCCAATTATATCCAATTAATTCTAAGTCCCTCTATTTAATTTAAATTGAACCCTAAATTGGTCGAGGGGGTTTACATAGTGGATCCAACCATGGAACGTTACGATACAGGATTCTCCAAGAAGGGAGTAAGTCTCTACTGGAATCAGCATCCATACAAGTACAAGAGCAATAGGGCATGTATAGGATACGCCAGGAAATATCGGAAATAACATCTTATGACGAGATCAAAAAAATACTAATCCATGTAATCATGTGTCAAGAAGTCAAGGATATCTGTACTAGATACAAGAAATATAGAAGATATCACGAAAAATTGTCAGAGAATGTACTCGCCTGAAATCTGGGGTAAAGTATCAACCAGTATTTGTCTCTGTGTCTCAAGGACCTAAATATGAAATATCAAGTCAAAATAATATTTTGGAGTTATAAACATATTAACTAGCTTACAACTAGGTCTCTAAGTCATTTCTAAGTCAAACTAGGTCAAGTAGGTTAATACCATGATTCTAGGTTCACATTACCTATTTAGTTGGTCCATATATTCATACTAGTCAATATTAGGCTATACTAGGTTATACCACACTATCTCTAGGTTTCTAGACTATCCTAACGAGTATAATATACTAAGTATCATATATCTATATAATATAGACTAATGTTACCACTACATAATATTACCTTAGCCTATATACTGTTACTTCACTAATAACTTAACCAAATTCTAATACCTATTACCTTAACTTAGAATACCTTAGTTAATACCCATAGCTTACTCATTACTCTAAATATAAACTTATCACCTTACCCATCCTGGTACCTTGGCTCACCCATAATACTAAGATACAAGTTGGACACATACCATCATCTCATACTCACTCTAGTACCTAATGCCTAGGTGACATACCTTAACTAATATCTGGTACCTGATACTAAAACCCATACATCAATTACCTACACTAGGACCTACATCCCAACTAAACCAACTCCTCACTTGTAACAATATGCTCAGTCTACTACTGTACTTGAATATAGTGCATAGTCCCCTCACAGTCACTTATGTAAAAGGTATACCACCCTCATCTGCCAAGTGTACACCCCCACAGTCAAGGTGCAAGCAGTCCAACCCATTCCCCTTCGTCATTACTGCTAATAATGCTTACCTGACCCTGTTGTTGCTGCTATCTCTAATGTTGCCATTGCAACAGACCCTCAAGTCTGATGTTCTTATGTGCACAGTGCACAACTGATGCTTAACTGGATATATTCCTCCATACCTTGTAGCCTATTTACCTACTGCTGTGATACTGTGTATATCACAATAACCTCCAAGTCTAAACTCATTGTTGTGTACTCACAGCACCAAGTTACTGCAATAAATAATCTAAAACCCGATCCTTCATTCACTATAGGATGCCACTACTGCTGTCCAAGACAACTTAATATTGCTGCTACATAACCCGACCCCCATCTTGATCACCTTACTGCCAAAAGCTCTTACTGCGCACATGAAGTACACTGCTCAACTTTGGCAGCTGCTGCCAAGTGCCTGCTCGATCCTTATAACTTAATTGCTAACCCTCATATATACTTCTGTCAAGTCTTATATTTGTTAGCCTTAAAATGGATATATGTATGCCCCCCCCCCCCCATTTTCAGTTGGGACAACTAGTATTCTAAGTGCTCCTCACAGATCCTCCATCATCAGCACCCTCACCTCCAATGCCAAACATATCACTATAACACACACATACACATACACAGAGATATATATATAAAATTTGAATATCTATACTAATATATACTACTAGGCATTACACCACTTGTGGTACAGAAGGGTGATACACTATTATACGCTCATTAAACGCTCTCCAAACTTCACCAAAGCCTATAAATATATCAATTACACATATACACAACTAACGAAACTAATTACAATAGAAATTAAAAAGTAACTACTCAAATCAACAAAATAAACTCCATATCATACTGTATCACACGATATTATAATACGCTCTACTCGTATCCAATTATGGATATGTATCTAGTTATATAGCATAAATTTAAGTCTAATTAGACCAAATTGGTCTCATGACACAAACTTGACGCATCAATCTCGGAATTCCCTCAAATGGGACACAAAAATCTTTGTAGAAGTCACAATATAAGTCATATGAACCTAGTTCATATTCCTATGGATAGCCATAAGCTAAGAAAGATTTTCTAATGGTCAAATATATGAATTAGAGTCTAATTAAGGAGAAAATTTAGAATTTACCAATTAGGAGATGGATTCCCAATGAATCACTCTAATGCACACGATATGGACACAAGCTCCTTATAAATTTCTCCTTATTCAAGTGCTCCTTGCAATCCAAGTTCCAATGCTTCTTAATTGATGAAAATTGAGAGGGAAGGATAGTGAATTGAGTAAATTTGGTGGAGGGATGAAGTAATTTGGGGAATAACTAAATTGGGGATCTAAAATTTGAAATAAATTAATGAAAGGGGAGAGAGAGACTCCCTCTCATATGGACGGCCCCCTATTGCCCCTCCTTCAAGTAATTCACATTGACAACAATACCCATACTAGCTAGTTATGAGGTTTAGTTAGGAAGGTTATATTAAGAAGCTTCTAATCTAATAAAAAATTAATCTAATCTCCTTATTTAACTAGGGGATGAGTCGAATGGGCCTAAACCAATTTTGGGCTCAAAGTGTCATGATAATCTAATAGGTCCACTAATGACAAGTCTAATAATTAGACTAGCCCACTAACAAATAAATAGCACAACACAATATAAATAATTAATCACTATATATAAAATATGCTAAATGATAAAAATATCCTCATCTCGAAAAGTGGTAGTGACACGTCTACTATCCTTATAAAAATTTTGTCCATAAAATTTAAGGAAGAACTAATACTATCACCAACAATCACAGCAAGCAAGAAAGAACGATACCTCATGGCTCAAACAGATAAGGGTATTTCTCGCACATCTCGGCTTTTCTCTCCCAGGTAGACTCTCATGGAGAGTGGTGCCTCTACACGCCGCATACTAAAAGAATCGTCTAGTTCCGCAACACCTTCTTCCTCCAATCCAGTATCTCCACTAGCGGCTTTGTGTAGGTGAGAGTCGGATCCACCTCGATCTTCAAGTGATCCAATACATGACTGGGCTCTGCCAGATATCGTTTCAGCTATGACACATGGAACACATTATGCACTTCATCCAGTACAGGAGGCAAGTCTAGTCTGTAGGCTACTATACCGACCCTCGTAAGAACACTGAAGGGTCCGATGTACCATGGACTAAGCTTTCCGACTCCACTAAAGAGAATACCAGATCGCCAACCTAGAACAAAACACATCCTTAACACTCAGCCTAAAACAAAACAATCACAAGCAATAAAAATAAAACATATACCTCAAGCTCGAAGGGTCTCCGGTGGTTATTGGCCCAATGCCGCTGTCTGTCCTACGTTACCCGAAGTCTAACTCTTATGAGATTCACCTTTGTAACCTTCTTATCCTAAAATTCTAGCTTAAATATTTTTATTATGTTAATTTGGAGCTATTGAGATTTTTTCACAATTTTTGGTTAATTAAAAACTAGTAACAGTAATTTTCTAGGGCTTTAAAGAATTTATTATAGTGTGAAAGATAATTAAAAATATTCTAAACTTTTAGTTTAGGTTCTAAATAATCAAATATATTTTCTAGAATTTTTTGGAATTTGTTTGTGTATTTGTAGTATTTATTGGGAGTTGTTTTGGCTAATAACTAATTTTTTAGGACTTCTAGAATTTATTGTGCAAGCCAAGGAACATAGAATGGACCCAAGTAATATTTAGAGCTTATAATATTATTATATATTTTCTGGAATTTTTTCAAAATTTTAGTATATTTTTAATATTTATTTTTAGTTAAATAGGTAAAACTAATTTTTAGAGCTTCTAGTAATTACAGTAGAAAACCTATGAACATAAAACTGTCCCAAGTATTTTCCAGGGTTTGTAGGTTCAAAATATATTTTCTATAGTTTTTATTATTATTTTTAATATTTATTTTGAGTTATTTAGATTTAAAATGACTTAAATAATATTTTGATAAAGACAAATCAAAAATAAATAATATAAAGAAACCACCCAACCATATTCTGACACGTGTCCATCATATCCCTTTTTTATCAACTGCATACCAACATATATATATATATATATATATATATATATATATATATATATATATATATTATAATAACCTTAATTAGCCGATTAAATTTAGAGAGAGAGAAGGGGTTGGGAGATTCTCATCTAGGGTTCTTCGATCTTCCAAAAACTAATACTCATAGCTCCGGACTCAAAATATGGCCTAGGTTCTTGCGTTATAACCAAATATATAAATTTTTTCACGAATTTAGAGTATTAAATTCTAGAAAATTAGTAGAGCACAACATGTCCAAAAATAGACGTGTCTCAGTGTTTTTGCGATTCCGGGAGAATCAGGAATCAGAATCATGAAACGTTTAAAGTTTCCGGAAGCTATTACGACAAAGTTTAACATATGTATTTCTAAGAATTTAATTCAAAATATTTCTTTCCTATTAATTCTATAGAACTTTTAGGTTACCAATCAACCATCGTTGCACAATACAATTTTGTATGTGCAATAGTTTTTAAACAAATTTGAGTCCGGATGAGACATAAATTCTAGCATGTTTTTGACACTAAAATCTATAAGAAATCATGTGTGAAAGTCGAGTTTGTATCGGTTCACTTTTCGGTCAACAAGATCGCCTAGATTTGCGTGCCATGAGTCTCGAGTTGTTAAAATCGGATTCTTTGGACAAAATTTAGGAATTAACCTAAAAATTAGAATAATAAGATTAAAATAGGATTTTAGAGTATTTTTTTCAGAATTAAATAAATTAAAATAAAATATTTTTTGACATGGTAAATTCGTAATACATAGGCTATTTGGACTTTGACTTGGATTCTGACTCGTACCAGCTAAGGACCACAGGCGAGTACATTCTCTGATAGTTTTTATTATTTGATATTTTCTATGATGCATGTTATAGTAGTGTTTTATCTGATTTTTGATACGATGGATACACAGATTGGTATTATATGGATTCATTTTCGTTAGATACGTATTTTCAAGCCTATTGACTTTTTATGGACTAATAAATTATTGGACTAATGTATTTTCTGGCCTGTTGACATCTTCTGGACTATTGAGATTATTCGTGTCTGGACTTGGATCCATAGTACTAGTCGGACGGGAAAATACCTAGGAGACGCGTAAAAATTCATTTTTCTATCCTGTGATCTTACTGGAATAATAGTAGCCACACACGACACATGTGGGATATTACCCCCTAGCTGTTCACATGTCAACTTGGTATTTCAAAACACTAGTTAGATATAGTCATTCTTGATTAATCTATACTTGCTGATTGTACACTTGCATGACAGGTTTTCTAGTTCACATATATGTCTGTCTTTACATACTTCTCTGTTCTTCTTTCTTGTCTTTCATTATTTCTTTATTTAACTGTTCCTCTATGATGTACCATATTCCATTATTATATGTTCATCAAGTATTTTATAACTATTTACTGTTCATAGTACTTATCAATTAACTGGAACTACTTTTGGGTTGTACTCGTTCCATCCCGACTGGGTAAACATTTTTACGTGACTTGCTATCTTGTTCATTGGATTTTGTTGGAGATCGAGATACTTTTGGAGGCCAATATTAGAATTTAGATAGTTTAGCAACTTCTTTGGATTTGATGTTTAGCGGGGTTGTTCCTGAGTTATGATTTAATTATAAATTAAGAATCTTGTAAAACTATGTAAATATTGTGAATGAGCAATATTATTTAAATTTGTGATTAAATATTATCTAGTTGATAGACCATTGTTATCATAGACAGCGTACTACCAATGATGCTACAGCGTAGGTTGGGTTTGGCCACGTACTCATATCCGAAAAGCGGGTATGGATCATGACAAGTTTTTATGGTGGCCTATGCAGGTCCGATTTCACAAATAGTCTGAACTCGTGGTAGTACTTAAGTTAGTCGTACTACTGCGAGCATGCGACTATTAATAAGATTTTAGGATAAAGTGCTCATTCACAACTTAGGATTGATTTAAATTTAGGAGAATGACTATTACTAGGTATACAATAGGAAGGTATTATTTCAATTTTATTGCTTGGATAGTTAAGTTGTTACAAAGGCTACGTGATTAAGGTTGGTATAAATGTTGAATTTGGCGATAAACTCTAGTAGATAAATTTGAGAAAATTAAGTGTTATGTATCATGGTATTTTGATAAGTAGGAGTGACAAAAGGTGGGGGTAGAATTCTCGATTGGCGATTTTTTTTTTTTGGTGTTAATCAATTATTGAAGATCAGAATTATAATTATTATTTTGTGCTCTGAGGTTTAAATTTCTATCTAGTTTGATGATTATGATTTTTTTTGCTAAAATAAGGTTAAATTGTTGTTTTAGAAAAAATAGTTTTCAACGTAAATGATTATAAAGATAAGAAGTTGGAGATTTATTAAATTCTAGATTTTTGTAGATTATTATAGTGGATTTAAGTTTAAGTTTGAAGAATTTAAATTTTGGAGATTTAATTTAAAATTTTAGAGTATTGGTTATTTAATTTATGATTTTGAGAAATTTAAAAGGATTAACATTAGTTCTATTGGCATATAAGATGTGGATTTATATTTTATATTTTGAAAATTTAAAATTAAATTTTAAGTTTTCAGAATTTTGAGGAGTTGAGATTTTATGGATTTGAAAACTTTTGAGAATTAAAATCCAATTCAAAAAATATAGTCATAGCTATAAAGATTTCTGAAAGTGATTAAAATTTTATTTTATTAATTTTATTTTAATTTTTTTAGGAAAGTATGATACATTTTATTTAATTTTTTGAAGAGTTAAAATTTAAGGATTTTATTTTAAGAATAAAATTATAAGGTGGGTAGAAATTGTCATATTTGATTATTGACAAAAAAAAATATTTGAGGATAATGTTGAAAGTTTTTGAAATGGAGGATAATCTTGAAAGTTTTGAGATATAATTCGAGAAATTCAAGGATAATGTTGAGAATTTGAGTATTAGGAATTCAATATAATATTGAGATTTGGTTTATGGGTTGAGTTAGACCAAAAGAATAATAATACATAGATTGATTTTATAACTTGTTGAATTCGACTTTTAAGAACTTAATTTGAATTTTAAATTTTAAATTTTTTTTGAGAGATATTGTTGATGGAGTAGATTTGGAATTCAAATTTTGAGGATGAGACTTTAAATTTTTTAAATTTATTCATGAAATATATATTAGTAGGATTTACTTTGAAGATTGGATTTAACTTTTAAATTTTTAGGATTGAATCATTAATCGATGTTCTGAGGATGATCATTAATTTAAATACCGAGAATTTATATACGTAATAAAAATGAGGACAAAATAAATTATGGCTATGGGTACAAATCAAATTATTGTGAGAAATGACTACAATATGATATTACAATTTTTAATGATAGAATTATTTTTTTTTAAACGTCAAGATTGGATTTAATTTTTAAGTTTGGATATGAGATTAAATTTGAAGGATTTAATTATTAAATTTGTGAAGACAATTATAAATAAGATTTAAATTTTAAGAAAATAATGTTAGATTGTATTTAAGAGTTATGACTTATGAATCTAATTTAAGAGAAAAATTCTATTAGATTTTAAATTTTGAAGATAAATTCAAATTTCGAAGATTTACTTTAAAATTTTAAGTTGTGAGGATGAATTTAATTTTTAAGGAATTTGTTAAATAACAATAGTGGTTTGACTTCATGATTATATTGCTTAAATTTTGAGGGTGGAAGAAAAATTTTATTATTAAGAATTTTAAATTTTGAGGATAAATATTAATTTAAATAAAGTGGAGAGAATTTAATATTGCAGAATTGACGATTTTGTTAAATCACATATTTTTATGAAGATTATGATATGATTGTATTTGTCATTTAATTTTGAGAATTTAAGAAGATTATCATTATATTTATTTGACTACAAGATATAAATTTTAAATTTATATTTTGAATGATGTATTTGATTTTTTTAAGTATTATATTGTTTGAGTATTGTGTGGAAAAAAATTGAGGAGTAAGATCATTAATGGATTAGTGTTTGAATTCAAATATTATGGATGAGATTTTAAATTTTATAAATATGCATTGATCAGATTTAAATTAGAGGATTGTATATTAAAATTTTTTTAGTATTTAGTTATTAACTTAAAATTTTGGAGGAGATTTTGATAAGAATAGAATTTGATTTTAAATTTGAAGATTTTCAGGAATATGATGTTTTTAGAATTTTAAAAAATTTGTGAAATAAGAATAAAGTTTTACTTCATAATTATATGGTTTGTTGAATTTAAATTTTGATTGTAAAAAAAAAACTATTGAGGATTGTAAATGTCGAGGACAAAATTTTTTTAAGGGGGGTAGACTTGTAACCTTTGTATCCTGAAATTATATATTAAATGTTGTTATTATGTTAATTTGGGGCTATTGAGATCTTTTTACAATTTTTGGTTAATTAAAAACTAGTAACAGTAATTTTTTAGGGCTTTAAAGAATTTATTGTAGGGCCAAACAAAATTAAAAATATCCTAAAATTTTATTATAGTTTCTAAATAATTAAATATATTTTCTAGAATTTTTTGGAATTTATTTGAGTATTTTTAGTATTTATTGGGAGTTATTTAGGCTAATAACTAATTTTATAGGACTTCTAAAATTATTGTGCAAGCCAAGGAACATAGATTGGACCTAAGTAATTTTTTAGGATTTATAATATTATTATATATTTTTTAAATTTTTTTTTAAATTTTTGGAATATTTAATATTTGTTTTTAGTTAAATAGGTAAAACTAATTTTTAGAGCTTGTAGTAATTATAGTAGGAAATCTATGAACATAAAACTATCCCAAATATTTTTTTAGGTTTTGTAGGTTCAAAATATATTTTCTGTAATTTTTAAGATTTTTATGATTATTTTTAATATTTATTTTCAGTTATTTAGATTTAAAATGACTTAAATAATATTTTGATAAAGGCAAATCAAAAATAAATAATATAAATAAACCACCCAGCCATATTCTGACACGTGTCCATCCTATCCCTTTCTATCAACCGCATACCAACATCTATATATATATATATATATATATTATAATATAATAACCTTAATTAGCCGATTAATTTTAGAGAGAGAGAAGGGGTTAGGGAATTCTCATTTAGGGTTCTTCGATCTTCCAGAAGCCATTACTCACAGCTTCAGACTCTAAATGCGACCTAGTTTCTTGTGTTATAACCATATTGAGGTTAGTTTTCTGAATATGTAATTTATTTCACGAAGTTCAGAGTATTAAATTCTGGATAATTAGTAGACACAGCATGTCTGAAAATAGACGCGTATCGGTGTTTTTGCAATTTTGGGAGAACCAAGAATCAAAAACATGAACCGTTTAAAGTTTCGGAAAGCTGACATAACAAAGTTTAACAAATATTTTTCCCAGAATTTAATACAAAATGATTTTTACTGTTAATTCTCTAGAACTTTTAGGTTATCAATCAACCACCATTGTACAATACTATTTTGTATGTGTAGTAGTTTCCAAACGAATTCGAATCCAGATGAGGCATAAATTCTAGTATATTTTTGATGCTAAAATCTACAGAAGATTATGCATGAAAGTCGAGTTTGTATTGGTTAACTTTTTCGTCAACAAGATCGCCTCGATTTGCGTGCCATGAGTCTCAAGTTGTTAAATATGGTTCTTTGACAAAATTTAGGAATAAACCTAAAATTTAGAATAATAAGATTAAAATAGGATTTTAGAGTAATTTTTCTAGAATTAAATAAATTAAAATAAAATATATTTTGACATGGTAAATTCGTAATACATAGGCTATTTGGATATTAACTTGGATTCTGGCTCGTATCAGCTAAGGACCACAGACGAGTACATTCTCTGATAGTTTATATTATTTAATATTTTCTATGATACATATTTATAGTAGTATTTTACCTAATTCCTGACACGATGGATACACAGATTGGTATTGTATGGATTCATTTTCGTGAGATACGTATTTTCAGGCCTATTTACATTTTATGGACTAATAAATTACTAGACTAACGTATTTTTTGGCCTATTGACATCTTCTGGACTATTAAGCGAGTACATTCTCTGATCGTTTTTATTATTTGATATTTTGGCGTATTTGTGTGTACCTTGAGTGATAGAGACTGTGAATATATATGTATACTTAGATAGATGTGGATTTAAATTTATAATTTGAAGATCGAAAATAGATTTTAATTTTTAAGAATTTTGAGGAGTTGAGATTTTACGTTATTAAAGTTTTTGAGGATTCAGATTCAATTCAATAAACATAGTCAAAGCTATAAAGAGCTTTGGAAGCGATTAAAAATTTTATTTTAATATTTGAATATTTGACTTTTGAGGAAAGTATATGCATTTAATTTTAAATTGTTCGAGAAGTTAACTTTTGAGGATAAAATTTTATGGTGGATAAGAAATGTATAACAGTATATGAGTGGATGAAGTACATGTGTAAGGATCTGTTGGCCTGAGCATGTCTGAGATGGTACTACAAACTGACTTGGGTGTCCATCTAGAGTTGTATTAGAGGGAGCAGTACTTATTGCGTTGTGTTGCACTTGGTATGCACTTGAGTGATAAGAACAACTAGTATAAACAATTACAACAGGTAAGAGAGTTAGCAGTGGATGTGCTTGTAGTAGAAACAATGGTAGTACCTAAAGGGATAGAGGTATTAAACTTTGGATGTATCATTTGACCTATGGTTGTGTTAGCAGGTTCGGTTCTGTTCTTTTCTTCTGTTCATTTTCATCTATTTGATCGATAGATTGATTTCTTAGTACCATAGCTTGTATCAATGATTTTTTTGTTAGAATATAGTTAGTAGTACACCCTGACAGAGACTACAATACCATGACAAAATAGACTATAACCATGCATATTTTTTCTAGATTGTATGTTGTATGATTGTAGGTAGAATTTTCTTAGACTTTGATTGTTGGGGGTTTGACCGTAGTGAAGATTAATGAAGAAGTTATGACTGGACAGAGAGAGACAAGGTGCCTTAAATTTCGAGGATAAATATTAATTTGAATAAAGAGTTGAGAACTTAATATGGCAGAATTGACGATTTTGTTAAATCATTAATTTTTATGAAGATTATGATATGATTGAATTTGTCATAAAATTTGAGAAAATTAAGGAGATTATCATTATGTTTATTTGACTACAAGATATAGATTTATATTTTGAATGTTACATTTGAAGATTTCGTAAGCATTATATTGTTTGAGTATTGTGTGGAAAAAAAAGAATCGATGAATAAGATCACTAAGGGATTAGTGTTTGAATTCAATTTTTGGGATAAGATTTTAAATTTTATAAATATGCATTGATTGGATTTAAAATTAGAAGATTGGATATTAAATTTTTGTATTTAGATATTAACTTAAAATCTTGGAGGAGATTGTGATAAGAATGGAGTTTGATTTTAAATTTGAAGATTTTTAGGAATATGAGATTTATAGAATTTTAAAGATTTTGTGTAATAAAAATATGGATTTACTTCATGATTATATGGTTTGATGAATTTAAATTTTGATGGTAAAATAAATAAATAAATAAATACAACTATTGAGGATCTTAAATTTTGAGGATAAAATTTTTCTAAGGAGGGTAGACTAGTCACTACCACATTCTAAAATAGGGGTAATTTTGATATTTTATTTATTATAAGTATTGTGTTTATTTATTTTAAATAATTGAATAATATATATATATATATACTATATGTATAGTGTTCTTTAAATGCATGAGCTAGTAGACTAGACCTAGAAGCCCACTAGATGAACCCCTGACCAAATTATAGGGTTATGAATTTTAATTAGCATTTTCGGGATTTAATTATTGAGGTTGTAATTTATTATTATGATTTTATTTAATTGTTGTGTCTTACCATTGCTTCGATATTGGGAGCGCTATACTTGCTTTTGCCTTCCAACAAATTTTACACATTTGTCCTAAATGTGCCAGTCTTCCATTATGACCTTTGTGTAACTCATAAATATGCTTTCTTGTGCTTCATTTTAGTCGCACAATATTCATCGCGGACGTTTATTATAAATTCTAAATACATCCAACTTTGTATCTTTGTGCGTTCCAATCAAAATTGGAGACACAATCTTGACCCGTTTGGTGCAACCCAAGTAATGATAATATTCTATTCTGAGTCTTCTACGTCCATAACACTTGTGTCCCACCTAATTTTAATCCCATATACTTCCAATTAATTTTAGAACACCTTTCGCATTAATTTTAATTAAATTAGTGTAAAGACCCAACTTGAACCAAAACTTGACCCAATATCAAACCAAATCCCCTTTCACACCCTCAAGACTCATACTAAACATCACACACCCTTTTGAACAATTATATCACACCAAACATGGTGTTTTCCCTATCAAATCCTAATTCCCACTTTTGTGTAATTTTCCAATTATTTAGGACTTATTTGCAAAAGTACAATGATGTGTCACCATCCTATTGGTCAAGACCAATGGAGAAAACAACCCCTCCCTTTGATCGTTCAACTCTCTCTCCCTCTCTCCTCCTTTTGTTATGCACTTTCTTTCATCTTAAATCTAGGCCATCCATTTAAATGGAACAACATCCTAACCACACACCATCTCCTATATATATATATATATATATATATATATATATATATATATATATATATATATATCATCCCTCATCCTAACCCTTTTCCAATGCCAACCCCATCCTAAGGTACAGCCGGCCCTAATCCCTAGGCCATCACCATCAACCCTCTCCCTCCTATATGCAAATATCTCTCCATTAATTATCATCACCTCCACCTACATCAAAACCCCACACCCGAACCCTAAACCATTTCTCCTTCCTCCTCTTCACCTTCGGTCTGACTCCTCTGATGAGTAGTCACCTTCCCCGGCCATCTTCGGCCATTCCCTACCAGATCCAGTCCCTCGAAAGAAGCCACCTGAACGACCTCCCTCACCCCCTCCATCCCGTGGCCGAAGCCTGAAGTGCCAGCCTCCTCGAGCAGTCACCTTCCCCGAGATCCGAGCAGCTAACCTCCCTCCGAGCACTTCCCGACCTCGTCTTGCTCCAGCCACCACCGAGTAGTGCATCTCCAAGCATCACGACTAACACCACCGTTCACCCGCTCCTTCTTCTATAGCCCTGCCTCACAGGACCACCCCCTCGTCGACTACCCCGACCTCCCATCTCTTTGACTCGCCCAGACGTCCCCTCAGCCCCTGCCACGACCACCTGAATACCACTATCACCACCCACACCATCTCCTCCGGTCACGTTTCCCCACAAGAACCCAATACCACCAGCCTCCATCTCCTCCGGTCATCTTCCTCCATCGTTCCCAATGATATAGCCACCACCACGACCGTCCCTGAGCCGTTCACCACCACCACTCCACGTTCTCCACCCTTCCCGGCCACTCCACTCGTCGGAGCCGAGTCCCCCGCCTTCACAACAGAATCTCTCTGTCGACCCATCCCGCCGGCCACCGCAGTCATCCATCCCCGTTCACAGCCTCCTGTTCACCACCATCATCACCTTCATCATTATCATCATCATCATCATCATCACCATTATCATCACCATTACCATCATCGTCATCGTCGTCATCATCAATATCGTCTTCAACATCGTCATCATCGTCCCCGTGCGTGTCCGCCAGGTTCAAACTGCCCTATCATAATTCTATATATACGTGTGTGAATGGTATTAGGTTTAGCATGTCATTTCATGATAGTTTAGTTAATGTGCGTTGTGTGACCCTGTGTTGGTGAACCCAGTAACTAGTGTACGTATGCGTACGCGTATATGTATAATGATTAAATTGGTATATATATATATTATGTGAAAATTATATGCTAGTAATATGTATGACTGTATATATATATATATATATATACACTATATGACCCTAGTTTAACTGTGGATATCCCGTAATTACTTGACCATGTGACCCTGAATTTTGTAAGTTGACTACCTTGTGTACACCGACATACTGGCTAGAGACGTGTTAGTTTGACTGTCTGATTATGTACAATATTTGAAGACGTGACACCCGTACAGTTAGACGCACACTTGGCCTTGTTAGTTGACCAGTGTCATACCTAGCGTAGCCCCTGAGTTTAGAGTATTTATGATTATGTGTATGTTAGTATATCCACTGATTCTGTATTACTATTATATGATGTCTATAGGACTGTTGGATTATTCAGACAAGACTTCAAAAATAGAACATTGATTCATACCAGCTAAGGATTGCAGGCGAGTATATTCTCTGACAGTTTTTATTATGTTGATTATCTCTATGATTCTAGTTGTATAGCGTACATAATTCTGACACTGTGGATACACGAGTTGGCATCATCGAGACCTATCACGAGGAGTCGTGATTATAATCCAACGTGCTAGCTGGGGAAACGGGGAAATATTAGTAGATTATGTGATCATACCCAACTCTACATAAATCATAGCTCACCCATACCTCACGTCGGTGCAGCCTGACCATTACATGCCTCATAGCATGTTATGTATTATTAGCCTGACTATTGCTTGCATCATAGCTATTCGGATGGTTAGCCTGACCTTACATGAATCATAGCTAGTCATACATAAGAAGCCTGATCAGTCCCAAGTCGATCACATGATATTCTGATGTTTCACACACTTAGCCAGATATTCTAGACATGTATTTCCAGATCATAGTTCTAGCATTCACTTATATTCTAGTTTATTAATCTAGCATTTCTCCATATTCTAGTTATTATTTTAGTATTCACTATATTCCATTCCATTGTTCTAGCATGCACATGTATTATGTTCATTGGTAGTTGCACCATTGATGACATATGCTCCAGTATTTCTTATTTTTAATATTTCATTATTCCAGTATTATTTATTGCCAGTATTTATATCTATATTGTATTTCTTTACACTGTATTATAGTTTTTGTCAATATACATGGAACTGTTGTTAGTGCTTGTACTTCGCTCCAATCCTGACTGGATATTTTTTCCAGACTGTGACATAGAGGACTTGTTTCCGGCATACTTGGAGATTTGGATGTTATGGATTGCAGGTTAGACTATTTATTGTTGTTAGACTTGTCTTGTATTTCATTTATTTTCTTTGATATCTCATCGTGCTCTAGCTTCTGTGATTGAGTATTTTTATATTATATTGTGATATCTTTGTCTCCTTATGGAGTTGGATATTTACGAGAGATAGATTAGCTAGTATTGTGACCTAGACAACGTTCTACCATCGATGCTGTGGCGTAGGCTAGACGTACCGACGTACTTATGCCCCTATATCGGGTGCGGGTCATGACACTTGCGCATTATTGATTCTTTTATTTTGATCTGTCTTCAGGATGCCATCGAAGAACAGATTCCAGTGCTCTGGAGCAGTTTCAGTAAGGTTGGTTACTTCTCCACCTCCGAGGCGGGTAGTAAATACTGATCTACCTTCTCCAACTCAAAGGGTTGCCTCACCAGTTCAGGTGGGGGCTTCAGTAGCTTTCAGGGGTGCTTCTCCTCCAGTTCAGGGGACTGTCCCAGCTATTTCAAAGGAGCTTCTACCACCCCCAGTACTAGTCGATGTCGTACAGATATTTACACTTTTTGGGATATGATGGATGCCCAGAGGGACTAGACGGAGGCTCAGCACCGCCTGATAGACATGATAACGCATAGGATAGAGAACGCTCATCAGTTAGCACTTGCAGCCATGTAGATAGTTACTAGTTCAGCCGCAGATAGTACCGCCTCATCCCGCCCCACAACAACCGAGATCGGGCACTATTGTTGATTTCAAGGGGATGATGCCCAAGGAATTCAAGGGCACAGAGGAGATACTATATGCCAATGACTATATAGAGGACATCGAGAGGATCCTGCGATTGGCGCAGATCCCGAAGAGTTTACATATAGAGGCGAACGACAGCCAGATGTTCGACATAGCCCTGACATGGTTTCGCATAGAGCCGAGGATTGCGGCACCTGTATTGACTTGGGGAGCTTTCATAGAGATTTTCAATAAAAATTCTTCCCATATCTGGCTCTGAGTACCCTGGAGAGCTAGTTTAAGAACCTTGTCAATGGGAGTATGTCGGTGAACGAGTACGCTGCCAAGTTTTGTCGATTGGTTTGTAGAGGTGCAGAACCTATTGGTGAGAGCAAGAAATTTCAAGAAAGGTTTGATTATAGAAATAAAATCACGCACCACTGGTCATAGCACTATGACCTTCGGGGAGATTTTGGCAGATGCCCAGGTAGCAGAGGATGACTTAGAGCCCAGGTCCAAGAGGGGAAGAGATGCATCGGGGGGAGCTAGCAGCAGCGCTGGTCCAGCTAAGCGACCCTATTTCCAACAACAGATAGCTTTCCAGCCACAGAGATAGCAGTTTCTCATACCCTTTCGAGCACCAGTATAGCAGGCACACCAGGCCCAGAGACCAGCACAACAGGCCCCACAATACACTCATTGCGGGAAGATTAGACATACGCAGAAGGTTTGTAGGAAGAGGCTTGGAGTGTGCCTTTATTGTGGAGCAGCAGGGCACCAGTTGAGGGAGTGTTTGTTGGCTCTGGTTCGAGCAACTCAGGGTGCAATACCGGCGCAAAGAGCACCAGTGAGGCCATCTGTGATTCAGCAGAGGGGACCTCTATTACCGACACAGTAGCAACGATTTGCCCAACACCATCAACAACATATAGGTGTGCAGCAGGGGCGAGCATTTGCCATGACAGTCAAGAAAGCAAAGACAGTAGGTGTAAACTCCCTCACCCAAAATAGGTATTTTATGTGTATTTTGTATTTCTTATATTTATTTTAGATTATTTTTAAAAAAATAAAATCCAATAATTTTATTAGGACACTTCATCGTGGTTTGGACATTAATAATATAGGATGACCCCAAAATCTGTATCGCCCTTTATAGGAAGTAGCCTACACATGAGACACTACTTGTAGGATCTTTTCGTGGCACAAGAATTCAACCCCGTGGCATTAGTATGACATTAGTGTAATGACCGTAGATTAATGGTTAAATATTTAGATATTGTATATATAATTTAATTGTAGGTATTTTTCAATTCCAACTCCCTACAATTAGCATCCCATAATTTTTCATACCAAATTAGGCAAATTCTCTTTTTATAGAGTGCATATTATATACTATTAACCTATTTTGCAGATATCCATTTAATTAATTACTTAGTTAATTAGATAATATAATTATTTAATTTATTAAATTAGATAAATACTTAATTATTAATTATAAAACATTATATACAATATTTTGAGTGTGGTGTTTTGTTAGAATCTTACAAAGTAACTTTCTAGAATTTATTTGGTGTACAATATTATTTTTGGATCTTCCTCATCTATATATTTGAATATATATAAATAAATATATTGTTATTAAATAATAATAATAATAATAATAATAGTGATAATAATAATACTAATAATAATGATAATAATAATAAGAGTAATAATAATAGTAATAATAATAATAATAATAATGATATTATTATTATTATTATTATTAATAATGTAAATAAATAAGAAAAGAAAAGAAATAAAAAAGAAAAGAAAAGAAAAGAAAAAATATATATATATAAACCTAACTACTAAACTAACCGAAACCCTCACCTTTCCTTAATTACATTCCCACAAAACCTTTCCCCCGCAGACCACAGCACCACCCCTCCCCCAACAATCTCGAATTCTCTCTCTCTCCCCTGTCCCTATATATATATATATATATATATATATATGTATATATATACATATATACATATATACATATATATATATATATATATATATATATATATATATATATTTCAAACCATTATCTAAACCCTAACCCTAACCGAACCCCTCTGGCGACCGCCCAACCCCCGGCGACATCAGCCCCACGACCGGCACCACCGCCCTAGCAGCCGCAGTCCGTCGGCCGGCCGTAATCCGTCCGCTAGTGCTCACCGCGCGTACGCGTGCGCGCATGCGCACAGTTTTGGTCCATCTTCAAGGTGATGTATCTCCCTAAATTTTGATTATTTTTACGTACGGTTTATTCGTGTACGCTCACAACCTAACCCTCTAGGATTTTTATTCAAGCGGCACGAGTTTTTGTGTCACGGATTGGTCGAAAAATTGACCAAAAAATGATAAAAAAAGTTCAGAATTTCGAATCCAAAATCCCATGTTCACACCAAATTTGCCATCAATCTATTTATTATTTTCGAAAACTAATAAAAGATTTTTTCTTCTCCATATAACCGGGAAATTTTTTTGTTCTTTTAGTTTTTGATAATTTGTTCTGTGTAAAATTATTCAACCTCCAAATTGACCAAAAACTTGTTTTTGAAATATAGGAAAATTATGATACGGAGCGTACCTCGCCAAACGGGACCGGAATATAGCCGCATACCAATTGTACCAAAAGGCATGTATGGTATATTCTGATGTGGACGTGTGTGCGCGTCGGAATCACCCTGTATCCGTAAAATGTTCTCGTATCGCGACTTTTATAAAATATCACCCCATTTTGTGTACGCTGGTCAAAATATGATGAAACTTGTGCCATTGGATTCGTGGTATCATGCTGGTCCGGTGACCCAAGTTTTACGCGAATCTGAGATAGTTTACCAAGTCACTTATTTGCGGGCCCCGTGGTTGACTTTTAGGGCAAATTTGTGTTCGGATCACCGGAATCCAAAATTGGACATACCGTTGAGTTCATATTGACGTTTAGAATTTTTTTGACCTACACTTTTCGGTGCAAAGTTGCCCACATATGGAGCCCGCTTTGATCCAAAATTACTGTTTTGTCCCTGTGTCCAAATTGGATGAAAGGGTAGTATTTTCTAGCTATCTCGCTTATTCTGGGAACGTTGGTGATGTTTATTTCAGCATACGGGGACGTTCATTCTGATGCCATAGTTTCTGATCTATTGTGCCTGACGTCTAGACGCTTACACTTTGCAGCTTTCTTGCCAGGCAAGATACCTTGCCAAATTATTTATAGTACTTTGTATGCTTATCATATGTCTATATATTCATTGCATGTGTATTTTCTTTCAGTCATAATTATATACTATATATATGTTGACACACACTTGATTCGTAGTTTCATGGGAGGGAAGGACAATTAGTAGGTGTATGGGCTATAACCACTCTGGTAAACCGTAGTAACGAGCACGCACTATGGTAGTCTTGTCCGATGGTCGCTACCCTTACGGTATATCGGATGATGGTGTCACGATGGTCGCTACCCTTGCGGTATGACGGCTGATGATGTCCCTGACGTGTGTGTGATTTGTGAGATTAGATAGAGTAGCCTACCCATGCCCATACGTCAAAAAGTTCTCCTCATTATGCATTTCATATAGATTGTCTAGTACAGCGTACTTATATTTTTTTGTCTATTATGCATGTTTACTGTATTCAATTAGCATGCTTCTATGTATCTTGTTACGTCCCTCTGAGGACCTGGTCCCTTTCCAGGTGTAGATGATCTTGACTATTCGTAGGAGCACGGATCAGGACTTGCTACTTATCTCTTTCGAGGAGGTTTTATCTTCGAGTCTCATTGTTCATTAGATATTCTTATGTAGTTTCTCTTATATTCTAGTTGGTAGTAGATTTGTCTCTACCCAACTACTTATTCTTATCAAGCATTTTATACTTGATTCAGTTATAGTTGATTGGTTATTTAATTCTGTGGATGAGATCTAGTTATGCCCTGTGACTTGTGACAATATATATACCACATGTGAGTTATTATTCATATTACAGCGTACGTGTGTATTATGGTATCCATATATTAGAGTTGTCATATACATATGGCTGATATATGTTTGATGATAAACAAAAGAAATGAAACTAGGTTTATACGAAACCCTTTCTTTGTTTACAAACAAGAAAAAGAGTACAATTAATCCTATACGAGGATGTTAAGTACAATAAAAATAATTCTGGGGAAAAATTGCTATAGGAGTCTGATCTGCGGTCGATCACTTTGTCCCTTGGACCACACGATGATGAAGAAGTGCTGTAGAAGAAGAAGAAGCTTCAAAGATTGCAGGAGGGGTTGAAGTCCCGTTGCCAAAGTTGTAAAATCAACACACACTCTCTCTCTCTCTCTCTCTGATCTCTTGGTCTCTGATCTTGATCCTTTTTTTGACCTTTTTTCTCGACCTTTTTCTCCATACCTGATCTCCTGTGATCGGAGGTCTCTATTTATAGAGATCAGTCATAGTCACTGTCCAGTCGGCGTAGAGGCCAAACTGTGAAGAGAGTTGCACTCTTTACTCGGCGGTTATAATAACTACTACCCACGTCTGAATGATATTTTGAATCCGCGTATGATGCATGTCCCATTATGAGGTAACGCATATAACCGCTCCTCGAAGATCACGGCATGCAAGCCACGTAGGTAACTGCCCCTCGCATAAAGATGGTTGGCATAAAATTCAAATAACCGTCTTGTTGGCGTAAAAGCCAAATAGCTGTCTTATTGGCGTAAAAGCCAAATAGCTGTCTTGTTGGCGTAAAAGCTAAATAGCTGTCTTGTTGGCATAAAAGCCA